>CM045891.1:2441471-2501471 GCA_025169545.1 Anguilla japonica
GCCACCCAGAGGAGGGGGCTGCAGTGGAGTATAATAAATAGGGAACTGGGTTGTGAGCAAAAGGTTGCAGGTTTGATTCCCAGGGCAGTGCCATTGTACCCTTGAGCAAGGTACTTAACCTTAACTGTGTCAGTATGTATCCAGCTGCAAAAATGCAAACTATGTAAAAAAAAAAGTCAAAACAGTGCAAATTTGCAAAATGCCTGTAAGGTAATGTAACGTGTAATATAAGGTAATATAAGGTAATGTTATTTTTAATGTACTGACCTAAGGAGGCCAAGTCGCAGTACTGTCCGCTCAGCAGAAACAGATCCACGGCCACCTGCTGGCCCGAGCAGTCCAGCGCCAGCTTCTTGTAGAAATCGGTGGCGGGAGAGAGGTGCTGTACATCCTGAGACGCAAAAACCAGAGAATGAGAACAAACGCTCACAAAAAAAAACAAGCTCATAAAGCTGCCTGTCTCTTTAAGAGGGCGGGGCTTCCACGAAAACCCATTATGCAGAGCAGACTGTGTATGCTGTAAGTGACCGGCGTCTGCGGGCACCTTAGCGGACGCCCTCTGGTTGGGGTCCTCCCTGGACTTGAGGGCCCCCACCCCGAGCGAGGGCAGCTGGGTCTGGAAGACGGACACGCGCCCCCCGGTGGGCGACAGCAGCTTGAAGGCGGCCTGCAGGGCGGGGCCGAGCGCGGACTGCGTCTCCATCGTCTTAACGAACATCTGCGGCAGGGCCTTCAGCAGGTCCTGCACCAGCTGCGCAGACAAAACCAACGGCGTGGTCCGTTAAAGGAGCCGGGGGGGGGGGGTGCAAAATGCAGAGCACGGCGTAAACGCCCCCCCCCACCACCACCCACCCCTACTCTCCACAGCCGGGAGGGGCTGTGTGCCACAGCTGCTCTCCTCCGTCCTGCCCCCCCTCCCCTCCCTCCCCTCCCCTCCCCCACTCATAAGTCCCATTTCAGAGACTCTCAAACTGTAAAACATGCTGACAGTTCAAACACTGAGAGGGCCCGCCACCCCCCCCTGCAACGAGGCTTCAACAGAGCACAGCTCGGAACAGATCATTAATTAATGACAAAGTATTAAAAAATCATGCCATCATTTTGTCAAAAAAATAATGCATTTTCTACGCCGCTTAAAAAAACAGGAAGTCAATATTCATGTATTTATGTGGCTTTTACGGATGATAGGAACACATAGCATCAGCCCCAGCTTTTTACGACCGTGGAAAGATTTGGGTAAAATGAATAAAATAAAGAACAAACAGAGGAGCTCGTTTTAAAAGCAGGACCCACCTCCTTGCACTCGTTGAGGTTGACTAAAAGGCTGTCTGGCGTCGGTAAGAAAATATCTGCAGGGGGGGAAAAAAGCAGAAAGAAGAGAGCAGAACGGCCATTTTAGATTTACTGGCTCGTGGCCCAAAACAACTCACTCACACCGCACAGACCTATGAAACAAAAGCATGAAGCCTTATGCCCTTAAATCTAACACTACACCGGGCTGTGGAAATGCTTCACAGTACCTACAGAAAATTAAACAAACAGAAAAACGATGAAACAAGTTGCATCCAAGTTTGTTCACCAAACAAAGGATTTAACATTTTAAATTTGGTTGATTTCCTTATCGTTTTCCAAGTTACAAACATTTCAGAGAGGCAAACTAATGCCATTCCCAATGTGTTCGTATCACAGAGGTTCCAATGCAATAACTGCAAATGAAACAATTACACATTTCAACATGCATGAACACCTTTCCAGGGCATTTGTCAAGTGGAATAATTTACACTGTTCATATTTAGAACTTGGAAAATGCGTTGAAAGAACAAGAATGAACGAATGAATGAGTCAGTGAATGAATGAATGAATGGATGAATGAATGAATGAGTGAATGAGTGAATCTTTCACTCCCTTCGATGGGAGAAGGCTGGATTATAAACAGGTAAAGACTGTGCCCAGGTCAGGTACATGACCCCAGAGGGCAGTCGCTCCCTCACCATCGATGTCTGAGATGATGAGCATCTGGGGCTGGGACAGGCCCTCCTGCAGGTTGTAGAAGTGGACGGTGCTGTCGAACGTGATGAAGCCGATCTTCGTCCTGGAGTCCCCTGGAAGCCTGAGGGGGAACGAGGAGAAAGAACGTTCCGTATCACCCTTTCCAAAAAAACCCTGTGTCACTGTTTCTGTGACCGCTCTCCAAAAAAATCCCTGTGTCACTGTTTCTGTGACCGCTCTCCAAAAAAAACCCTGTGTCACCGTTTCTGTCGCCAGCCCTGTGTCACGGTTTTGATACCAGAGCTCTGTGTCACCGTCTGTCGCTAGACTCGGCCCAATTTGCATGGTGCAGACTGCGGCTCAGTAATGAAACCACCACAGGTGGCTCAAATGGAGGCATCAGCTCCACACACATCAGCTGCAGCTGTACAGAGGTTTCACTGCACACAGAAAGCAGCGCTACTGAGATACAGACACAGTATAAACAACACAGAACCTGAACGCTATGGTCTCTACACACAGAAAGCTTAGCTACTCTGATACATGCACAGTATGAATAACACACAACCTGAACGCTATAACTGGACTCCACCACACCATCACCATTATAAAAAATCTTAAAAGTAAAAATACCCTACTGAAGGTGGCTTCAACCATTCTCAGGACTATGAAAGGTAGCTAAAATCCTAGTATGACTCATTATGTTTCTGTTCCGCATTTCTGAACATTATCAGCATGTTACTGTACCACTGAAACATAATTTCCATTCTAATTTACCAAAGATCCCTAGATTGAACCCTTTAGCCTGGCTTCATATTATAACGATTATAATAAAATAATATAATAATAATCATAACTTCACCCTAGCTGTTAGATCTGTTTGCCAGCAGTATGAACTTACGCGCTGATATTGTCCAGGAGGGACTGACACACGACGTCCAGGTACCCAGTTTCCACGGCATTGTGGGATACGTCGAGGATGAACAGGTACACGGCGGGCTGGGGGGGTCGAAGCTGAGAGACAGAGAAAACAGGTCAGAGAGCCAGGCTGTGCTGGGGTACGCACAGTAGAGCCAGGCTGTGCTGGGGTAGCACAGGAGAGCCAGGCTGTGCTGGGGTACGCACAGGAGAGCCAGACTGTGCTGGGGTACGCACAGGAGAGCCAGGCTGTGCTGGGGTAGGCACAGGAGAGCCAGGCTGTGCTGGGGCACGCACAGGAGAGCCAGGCTGTGCTGCGAACGCACAGGAGAACCAGGCTGTGCTGGGGTACGCACAGGAGAGCCAGGCTGTGCTGGGGTATGCACAGGAGAGCCAGGCTGTGCTGGGGTAGGCACAGGAGAGCCAGGCTGTGCTGGGGCACGCACAGGAGAGCCAGGCTGTGCTGGGGTAGGCACAGGAGAGCCAGGCTGTGCTGGGGCATGCACAGGAGAGCCAGGCTGTGCTGGGGCACGCATAGGAGAGCCAGGCTGTGCTGGGGTACGCACAGGAGAGCCAGGCTGTGCTGGGGTACGCACAGGAGAGCCAGGCTGTGCTGGGGCATGCACAGGAGAGCCAGGCTGTGCTGGGGTACGCACAGGAGAGCCAGGCTGTGCTGGGGCATGCACAGGAGAGCCAGGCTGTGCTGGGGCACGCATAGGAGAGCCAGGCTGTGCTGGGGTACGCACAGGAGAGCCAGGCTGTGCTGGGGTACGCACAGGATAGCCAGGCTGTGCTGGGGCACGCACAGGAGAGCCAGGCTGTGCTGCGGTACGCACAGGAGAGCCAGGCCGTGCTGGGGCACGCACAGGGGAGCCAGGCTGTGCTGGGGCACGCACAGGAGAGCCAGGCTGTGCTGGGGTAGGCACAAAACAAGTACAGAGCGCATTTAAAATCACGCGCACAAAATTCAAACAGCATCCAGTGTTCTGCTGCAGAGCAAGTGTAATGGTTGAAAGAGGATTTGAATGATTTTTTTAAAAATGTGTGTTAGAAGAACACCTTCAAACTGACTGGGGTCCAGTGTAGTAAAATACAATTTCACCCGATTTTCAAGCAAAATAACATGCCGGAAATGACAATGTCCACATCCATGCAAAACACATTCAGTCCAAACGAAAAAGAACCACAGGAACACGTTGCCAGACACTGGCAAACTGACAGATCGGCCGTGACTGCGTAGTGCAATAGGCTGCGTAGGTCAGGGAACTGGGTTTGTAATTCAAGAAGCAAGCAGTTTTATAAACAGATCGTATGTAAAAATAAATCAATAAAATAAAAAATATAATACATAAAACAGCATCGGTTCAATGCAGCCCTCCACCTTTGCTAATGTGTGGTGAGCTTTCTGGTGCAAAAATGGCAGCCGTGCATCACCCAGGTGGGTGCAACACATTGGTGGTGGGTGAGGTGAGTTCCCCTTCACTGTAAAGCACTTTGAGCGTTCGGAAAAGTGCTGTATAAATATAAACGTAAGGATATGTAATATAAAATCAAGTGTTTGTTCATCAACAATGCAAGTAATGTACATGTGCGGAGTTTGAGGTTGGGGGGCAGGTATATGTGTGGAGTTTGAAGTGGGGGGGCAGGTATATGTGCAGAGTTTGAGGTGGGGGGGGCAGGTATATGTGTAGAGTTTGAGGTGGGGGGGGCAGGTATATGTGTAGAGTTTGAGGTGGGGGGGCAGGTATATGTGTGGAGTTTGAAGTGGGGGGGCAGGTATATGTGCGGAGTTTGAGGTGGGGGGGGCAGGTATATGTGCGGAGTTTGAGGTGGGGGGGGGCAGGTATATGTGCGAAGTTTGAGGTGGGGGGGGGGCAGGTATATGTGTGGAGTTTGAAGTGGGGGGGGCAGGTATATGTGCGGAGTTTGAAGTGGGGGGGGCAGTATATGTGTAGAGTTTGAGGGGGGGGGCAGGTATATGTGCGAAGTTTGAGGGGGGGGGGGGGCAGGTATATG
Source organism: Anguilla japonica (assembly GCA_025169545.1). Lineage (NCBI taxonomy): Eukaryota > Metazoa > Chordata > Actinopteri > Anguilliformes > Anguillidae > Anguilla > Anguilla japonica. The sequence goes on from CM045891.1 coordinate 2,446,395, forward strand.
TGCGAAGTTTGAGGTGGGGGGGGCAGGTATATGTGCAGAGTTTCAGGTGGGGGCAGCAGCTGTTTGTGTGGAGTTAGATGAAAGGGGGGGCAGGTATATGGGACCTGCCCCCCCGCCCCCACACCTCAAACTCCACACACACAGCAGGTATACGCGTGTGGTTAAAGCAGCGTGGGGCAGGTGCTTGGCGGAGCTGGATTACCATGTACTCTGAAGGAGCGATGAACTCAATGGTGGGGTTCTGGACCTCGGGCCTTTTATGGGGCTCCCCGTAGGATCTGCTGACGGGGTTGTACATGAACTCCTCAGGAACTGCACACAAAAAAAACGAGGGGTAAACGCGTCAGACAGACACCCAAATACAGGACGGCAGGACTCTGAATGCGCTCAGATCAATGTGCATGCACACAGTGGGTAGGATAAAGAAACTGGTGATGTTGTAACGCATGTAATGCAATTAGCACACCATCCACGAAGGTCCACCCACAGTAACCTAATCACTTCCCCAGTCTAAAAAAAAAACAGCGAGCGATGTCATGGCAACGCACAGACTGGACCTCTTTAACGCAAAAATCATATTTTCGGAAAAGAATGGGGACAATGTTCAGAATGAGGTTTCAAGCGCTAGGGGCGTTGGTCTAGCTGACCTGGAGTAGGTCATCTCCTGAAAAACTGACGTGCTGAACACCCCCACCCCTGCAGTGCAGCCTGTCCCCTGACCCCTGACCCCTGACCCCTGACCCCTCCTCGCGCTCACCGTCATTAACTCTGTAGCACAGGTTGCATTTCCACCTCCTCTGGTCCAGGAAGGAGACGAAAGGGTTAATGTAGGTTCGGCAGGACCGGCAGCGCACGATGGTGCTGGAGGTGACCACGGGCAGCTGCTGCAGTCACCGAAACAAGCAGGAGGGGGAGGGGGAGGGGGGGGGGATCATTTTAGCCACGTTTTTAAGATGTGCCGACAGCTCGTACCAAATCCATACAATCTGAATTCTTTTAACGGTTTAATTAATCCACAATTCATGCAATTCAACTGTATGTCTTTTCAAAAAGCCATTTCTTTTTCTTTAACACACACACGCACACACACACACACACACACCCAATGATGTCGGGTAATTAGAGGACATCCACACTGTGAAAACTCCAGACAGTTCAGGTTTTTATGCAAAAGGAGGTTTAGGTGCTGCCAGGTCCAACCCAGACAGGTCAGGGTTTTATGCAAAAGGAGGCCGAGGGGTTGCCAGGTCTCACCCAGTTCAGGGTTTTAACGCTGTGAACAGAGGAGGCCCGAGGGGTTGCCAGGTCTTACCGAAAGGTCTTTAAACGGGTGCAGCAGCAGTCCCAGGGGGAGTTTCGCTTTGTTTAGCAGGGACTGGGTCTGAGGGATGCTGGTGAGGGTGCATCGGAAGACCCTGAAGACAAACAAGAAGCAGGCAAATACCCGTCAATCAACAGAAGCACACAGACATTCTTACAGGACAGAGTTAGACAGGTTTTTTAAGCGCGTACACCACACCCTGTACACATGGACAAGCACACGGTCAGGCTAAGGGACTGCTGTACAGTAGCATTAGCGAGCTGGGCCAGAGGGGCAGAGCCATTAGCGATAACGCCAGCTACAGGTGACTAATTAAAGGACTGTGAAAACGAACGGGGAGTCTGGGAGACACGAGGCGGAGTTTGCAGATTCTCCCAGGCCCTGGAGAGGGAGGGCCAGGAACAGCCCCTCTGTGTGGGGGAAGAGGGGAACTCGGTCCACCCTGCGCGAGGTCAAAGGTCATAAAACACCACATTAATAGTGCACATTACCTTTATGAATGGCAGACAGTGGAGTAAAGAGAACCCAGTGTATCAATAAAGACAAGTGGACGCGAGTTTAAGCAGTCAGTGTGTCGCTTAAGTGGTCAGTGAGTTACTGAAGCTGCCAAAGGGTTGTTTAGAGAGTCGGTTAAAGCAGTCAGTCGGTTAAAGCGGTCAGGGAGTCGGTTAAAGTGGTCAGAGAGTCAGTTAAAGCGGTCAGAGAGTCAGTTAAAGCGGTCAGAGAGTCAGTTAAAGCGGTCAGAGAGTCAGTTAAAGCGGTCAGAGAGTCGGTTAAAGTGTTCAGGGAGTCAGTTAAAGCGGTCAGTTGGTTAAAGCGGTCAGAGAGTCAGTTAAAGCGGTCAGAGAGTCAGTTAAAGCGGTCAGAGAGTCAGTTAAAGCGGTCAGAGAGTCAGTTAAAGCGGTCAGAGAGTCAGTTAAAGCGGTCAGTGAGTCGGTTAAAGTGGTCAGAGAGTCAGTTAAAGCGGTCAGAGAGTCAGTTAAAGTGGTCAGTGAGTCGGTTAAAGTGGTCAGAGAGTCAGTTAAAGTGGTCAGAGAGTCTGTTAAAGCGGTCAGTGAGTCGGTTAAAGTGGTCAGAGAGTCAGTTAAAGCGGTCAGAGAGTCAGTTAAAGTGGTCAGAGAGTCGGTTAAAGTGGTCAGAGAGTCAGTTAAAGTGGTCAGAGAGTCAGTTAAAGTGGTCAGAGAGTCAGTTAAAGTGGTCAGTCAGTTAAAGTGGTCAGAGAGTCAGTTAAAGTGGTCAGAGAGTCTGTTAAAGCGGTCAGTGAGTCGGTTAAAGTGGTCAGAGAGTCAGTTAAAGTGGTCAGAGAGTCGGTTAAAGTGGTCAGAGAGTCAGTTAAAGTGGTCAGAGAGTCAGTTAAAGCGGTCAGAGAGTCAGTTAAAGCGGTCAGAGAGTCAGTTAAAGCGGTCAGAGAGTCAGTTAAAGCGGTCAGAGAGTCAGTTAAAGCAGTCAGTTTGTCAGTTAAAGCGGTCAGTGGTGCGCAGGGCCTGGGACGGGCACTCACTCTGGGCTGCAGTTGACTCTCTGCAGGTCCTGGGGCAGGCAGGGCGTGGGGGGGGACACAGGCCCAGGGGGGAGGATGCTGCGGTCCTGCAGGAGGTTCACCACCCTCAGAGCCTCGGGGGTGTGGGACTGCAGGCTCAGGCCCGCCATGGAGGAGCTGAGCTGGGCGGGGCCTCCCGGGGGCTGGGCAAACACAGGACAAGAGCTCCAATACCTGCTGGGCCGGGGGGGGGGGGGGGGGCTTTCCGTCTCCGCCAATCAGCCGCGACCAATGAGCAAACACTCCAATGCAGGAGTAACCAACCCTATACCAGGATCTACTGTCCTGCAGGTTTTCACTCCAGCCCTAGCAAAGTGCACCTCAACAGCTAGAGATCTGTATGAGCCGCTAATTAGCAGAATCAAGTGCGCCAAATTAGGGTTGTAATGAACACCTACAGGATGATAGATCTCTAGGAGCAGGGTTGGCTACCAGTGCTCAAATGGCCATTTACTCATGGGATAAGGACATAAGAACAGTCTCCAGCTGTTATTAGTGAGCTTATCCAGCCGTTTGGCTAAAATGCCAATCCTCAGATCTCATCAAAGACAGGGCTAATTAAATAATTAAGACCATAAATATTAATGAAATCCAGGAAGGGACGTGGCCCTCCTTGCCCACCCTATGTGACCAGACACAGATCAGCTGCCTACCAAACTATAAATAAACTATAAAGATTTCACAGTACAACACTGCATGAGATTAGCTTTGGAGTGTAAACGGGTATTGCACTGGGACAGGGCAGATGTGAAAGCTGTTGATTTTGGGGGAGGTGGGGGGGGGGGGGGGGGGGCTTGTACCTGCGGATACGGCTGTGCCGCGGGACTGTAAGGCTGCTTCCTGGTCTGGGCAGGGGAGGAGGGACTGGTCACGTTTTGGTAGCCCGGGGGGAGCGTGGGGTACGAGTGGCCCATCGGCCTGTTCATCCCAGGCTGAGGTGGTGGGGGCGGGCCGGCTGAAATTGAAGAGTTAAATGCATTATAAAAACCGTAAACACGGCACAAACCAACTGCCAAGCATAGCCATGACACAAACCAACTGCCAACGGAAATACGGCACAAACCAAGTGCCAAGCTTAACCACGGCACAAACCAACTGCCAAGCGAAACACATCACAAACCAACTGCCAAGCGTAACTACAGCACAAACCAACTGCCAAGCGAAACACGGCACAAACCAACTGCCAAACTTAACCACGGCACAAACCAACTGCCAAGCGATACACAGCACAAACCAACTGCCAAGCGTAACTACAGCACAAACCAACTGCCAAGCGAAACACGGCACAAACCAACTGCCAAACTTAACCACGGCACAAACCAACTGCCAAGCGATACACAGCACAAACCAACTGCCAAGCATAAACACGGCACAAACCAACTGCCAAACTTAACCACGGCACAAACCAACTGCCAAGCGTAACACAGCACAAACCAACTGCCAAGCATAAACACGGCACAAACCAACTGCCAAACTTAACCACGGCACAAACCAACTGCAAAGCGTAACTACGGCACAAACCAACTGCTGCAGCTACTGTCAGGCACCCTGCAGGAAACTGTGTCAGAAAGAAGCGTAAACATGCAAAGTTAACATGGGCCAGTATAAAGGGCTCTCTCTTACCCATGTTTCTCGTACCCGTTTCCAGATGGTCAAAGGCAGGAGGGGCTGCTGTGACATCACCAGTGACGGGTGGCTGTCCGGCTCCTGAAACATCGAATCAGAAACATCAGGATCATTCACGAGACGGGGTGCATCTGTTTAACACAACTGCTTCTCATTCTACACCCCCAAATAACCAATGCTAAGGGTCAGGGCACAAGAAGCACATTTATTCTGATAATTTGCATTCGATGGCGAGTTTTGGAAGGGGACACGAGAGAGAGCACATTCACAAAACACGACACCAGGACCAGAACCTAAATGAAACTATGACGAGGGAGGGGTCATGAACGTGAGGGGGGGGGAGGGGGGGTGTCCACCGAGCCATTTCCAGGACAAACACGAACACGACAACGCCGGACGGAGTCATGATGTCACACCTGCGCGCTCGATGCCGCGCTCGTCGTACTCGTCATCGGAGGGGGGCGAGAACGGGCGTTCAGCCGGGGCAAAGCTACTGGCCGCGTCTCCCCAGAGACGGGCTGGGGTGGGGGCGGGGGGGGGGGGGGGGGGGGGGGGGGAGAGACGGTTACATCATAAACACAGCCCACAGCCCAAGCACCACTGCACTGTGGTAAGTTCTCCTGCAGGCGTGCTACAGGCCCCGCGCCCCACCTGTCACTCAAACCCGGGAGGGGAACCCCAAACCCGACGCAAAGCTCCGTTTGAGCCGCTCCACATTTCACTCAGAGCAGACGAGAGATCAGAGAGGGGGCCGCCAGGATGTGGCGGGTGCGCTGAGCTGCAGTGCACTGTGGGAAATTTCTAACCCGTTAACCCCCGTGTTCGGATTGAGTCAAACTGAACTCTCAGTCAAAACAGGAAGGATGCTTTTGAGAGATGAAACTAGAGAAGAAACCAGGGTAAAGTTGGTCCTTGTTTTGAGTTTCTATTTGTTGTACACCACCTGGATTTTTTTTACCTTTATGGTTTCTTTGAATACAAAATAGATTAAAAATAACCGATACTTCCAGGACAAAAAAATAAACATCAACTATCTAAAGCATTGCATTTTAATTTTTCACAGATAAACATGATGTAAGCCTCTCATGCCATCATTAAATCTTCATCACAAAAAATGAACAGCACAATCACAGTTAAAAATGACCTAGCAGAGGTAAATGCATTTGAGAGCATTTTAATATATATTTTGTCTATATTTCAACAAAATCCCAATAATGTCCTGGGTATATTTCACCCAGGCTAACAGTTTCTTGTGTGCTGCTAAGCAAACAGAACACAAGCGTAGAATATTGTGAGCACCGTTTATATTTCTCAAACACAGCAGCGATGCAAGCAAACACTACACGTTAGCGTGAGGGGTGTGTGTGCAGCGTGTGTGCTGCAGAGGGGTTTGTGTGCATCCAGGGGTGCAGTCCTACTGAGGGGTGTGTGCACCCATCTGAGGGGTTTGTGTGCATCAGAGGGGTTTGTGTGCATCTGAGGGGTGTGTGTGTATCTGAGGGGTGTGTGTGCATCTGAGGGGTTTGTGTGTGCATCTGAGGGGTTTTGTGTGCATCTGAGGGGTTTGTGTGCATCTGAGGGGTGTGTGTGTATCTGAGGGGTTTGAGTGTATCTGAGGGGTTTGTGTGCATCTGAGGGGTGTGTGTGTTGTGAGGGGTGTATCTGACGGGTTTGTGTACACCTGAGGGGGTTTGTGTATCTGAGGGGTTTGTGTGTATCTGAGGTGTTTGTGTGTATCTGAGGAGTTTGTGTGTATCTGAGGGGTTTGTGTGCATCTGAGGGGTTTGTGTGTATCTGAGGGGTTTGTGTGAAGGGTTTGTGTGCATCTGAGGGGTTTGTGTGTATCTGAGGAGGTTGTGTGTATCTGAGGGGTTTGTGTGAATGAATAATGGACCGTACCTTCATGCTGCTGAGGGAGGGGAGGCGGTGGGGTGGCAGAGCCAGGAGCACCAGTAGGGGGCGGTGTGGGCCTCATGGTGGGGGGGGGCCCGGCGGCAGGCGGGGGGGCATAAGGCGGTCTGCCGGGCTGGTACACCTGGGACGGCACTGGGCTCATCGAGGAAGGGGCGGAGCCTGGGGATGAGTGACACGGACGCCAGACAGACAGAAGAGACCGTTAAATACCACCCCCACCTCCAATCTGACCACACCCTCTTTTTTAATTTCACAATGACCCATGAAAGATTATGTGGGGGATGACACTGTGCGCATCACACCACCTGTAGTCCGTTTGAGCCTGGGAACGGACGCGGACTCAAAGCGAGGGTCTCTCGCAGAACTCGGGCGGTACCGCCGGGAGCGGACGGGCTGCCAGCCGAGCGGGCGCGATGCCAGCCGAGCGGGCGCCAGCGCCACGGTCTCTCTCACCAGCGGCAGAACCGAACCGCCGCGGCAAACATTCACAACGTACGCCGCAGCGCGGTCTCTCGGTTACCGTAGGAACTGATGACATCACGAGTCACGCTCACGCGCCTGCGACCTTTAACCCCGTCAGGCCTGCGACTCTTCGCCACGACACGGTCCAGACCGAACTTTAGTAAGGACAGCGGGTGCAGCGGTGCGCTTGGCTGGGGCACATCTGACAGGCGGGTTGCGCAACGGCACTGGCGAGGTTGTGAAACGACAGCGGCTCCAGGCGAAAAGCAGGTCGCTCGGCACAGCGTCAGAGAACAGCGGGGTGGGGAGTATCATCTCTTCATGCAAAACAACAAAGGCAATATTGCGTGTGATAATTCAAAAAATTGCCTGCTCCATCTTTTAAACTGCCGCTGGACCGGGCTCCCGCTGCTCGAACGTCGGCCTCCACGGGAACAGCAGCGGGTATGACATCACGTCCCATTATGACATCACAATAGAAACCCGGAGCCACTTGCAGAGACCAAACTATCCCTTTCCGCTTTGACACAGAGCACAGTTTCATTCAGAGCAACGTCCGGGACACCGTGTCACACAACGGCTACGATGAGCGTGACAAGCAAGGCGGTCTGACTTAGCCTTCATCGCACAAGCGGCCATGACCGAGGCGCACAGTCCTCAGTGGGCCTTCGTGACGCAGACACATCGTTCCATGCTTCCCTAGGTAGAGCAGATTCAGGCGGTGTGGACGGGTCCAAAGTGATCTCACGCTGTGACGCGGCACACGGATCACTGCCAGAGAGATAAGCCCTGCCAGGCCGAGGCCAAAGTTCACCTCCAACATCAGCCAGTGTGATCATCGCCGTGCTGGCGCATTCAGGCCTGGCTGTGCCACAGCGTTCAGGCCTGGCTGTGCTGGGGCATTCAGGCCTGGCTGTGCTGCGGGGTTCAGGCCTGGCTGTGCCGCGGCGTTCAGGCCTGGCTGTGCCGCGGCGTTCAGGCTTGGCTGTGCCGCGGCGTTCAGGCCTGGCTGTGCCGCGGCGTTCAGGCCTGGCTGTGCTGCAGCGTTCAGGCCTGGCTGTGCCGGGGCGTTCAGGCCTGGCTGTGCTGGGGCGTTCAGGCCTGGCTGTGCCGCAGCGTTCAGGCCTGGCTGTGCTGCGGCGTTCAGGCCTGGCTGTGCCGGGGCGTTCAGGCCTGGCTGTGCTGCAGCGCTCAGGCCTGGCTGTGCCGCAGCGTTCAGGCCTGGCTGTGCCGCAGCGTTCAGGCCTGGCTGTGCTGGGGCGTTCAGGCCTGGCTGTGCTGGGGCGTTCAGGCCTGGCTGTGCTGCGGGGTTCAGGCCTGGCTGTTCTGGGGCGTTCAGGCCTGGCTGTGCCGCAGCGTTCAGGCCTGGCTGTGCTGGGGCGTTCAGGCCTGGCTGTGCTGGGGCGTTCAGGCCTGGCTGTGCTGCGGGGTTCAGGCCTGGCTGTGCTGGGGCATTCAGGCCTGGCTGTGCTGCGGGGTTCAGGCCTGGCTGTGCTGCAGCGTTCAGGCCTGGCTGTGCTGGGGCGTTCAGGCCTGGCTGTGCTGGGGCATTCAGGCCTGGCTGTGCTGGGGCATTCAGGCCTGGCTGTGCTGGGGCGTGGCTGTGCTGTGCGATCCACAACGCCATCTCTTTTCGTAGTTCAGTTTCTAAGACCAATCTGGATTCTAACGCTTGTCTTTGTGAGCATGGTAATCAGAAGTCACCTGGTCTGGTAGCAATACTGGATTTCCGGTCATGTTCTCGCCCTTAGCTGTTTTTAGCGAAACCTTAGTTTCGCAGTTAAAGATGCGTCCCTGTATTTGAAATGTGTGGGGGGGGGGGGGTCAGCACTTACCTGGGGGGGCGTAGCTGTTGAAGGCGAGGGGAGAAGGCTGGTGTCCAGGGGGGTGTGAGGCGCTGTACGAGGAGAGGGGCGGAGCCATGCTGGATCCTGGTGACGAAGGCGTGGGCGACGCGGTCACGTGATTTCCCACAGGTCCCTGGGGCCAGCTGAACAGCAGGGGATTCTGGGAGCCGGGAGGAATGGTGAGCGGGGAAGGTGCGTGCGGGGTCATGTAGCCACGGATGTTAGGCGGGGTCGGGGTCAGCATGTGGCCGTGGGTGATATGTGGGGGCGGAGACGGGTGCGTGGCAAGGGGGGAAATTGGCGAAGGGGTCAGGCGACCGCGGATGTTAGGGGGGGAGGGGGTCATCATTTGGGCGTGGGTAGTAGGCAGGGGCGGGGTCATAATTTGGGCGTGGGTAGTAGGCAGGGGCGGGGTCATCATTTGGGCGTGGGTAGTAGGCAGGGGCGGGGTCATCATTTGGGCAGGGGGTAGTAGGCAGGGGCGGGGTCATCATTTGGGCGTGGGTGGTAGGCAGGGGCGGGGTCATCATTTGGGCGTGGGTGGTAGGCAGGGGCGGGGTCATCATTTGGGCGTGGGTGGTAGGCAGCGGCGGGGTCATCATATGGGCGTGAGTGGAAGGTGGGGGCGGAGTCATGTGACCATGGGCAGCAGGTGGGGGCGGGGTCATACTCTGAGGCGGTCCAATGGGAGCCGGCGACCGGCTGGTGGGCGTCGGCCCCGGACCCGCCTGATAGGAGCTGGGCGGGGGCGGGGGGGCGCTCTGATAGGGGCCGGAGTTGTGGAGTCCGGGAGCGCCGGCGGGCGGGTGGGAAAACTTGGCGGGAATCTGGTTGGGAAGCGGGGGCGGACCGGCCATGCCGTAGCCCTGCCCTACAGGCTGCAGCGCCACAGGGGGCACGGAGGGGCCTGGAAAACCACAACAAAACGCAACGAGTTAACCAGAGCAGCTCCACCTCCAATTCAACACCTCAGCTGCCAACAACACGCACAGGACAAGAAATACTGCAAATGCAGGAATTTAAAAAAACACTAAATGGCGAAAAAATAACAGCAATCGGCCGCGTTTCCGGCAAATGGGGAAATCTCTCTAAGAACTGCAAGGCCGACCCGGTGGCTAGCGGCAAAGCTTCCATTCAGACAACAGCCCTGGAACTGCCACAAGTCAACAGAACCCTGAGGAAGAAGTGCAAGGTTAGATGCACAAAAGAAATATTCTTGGCTAAACGGACTGCATAGAAATTCTCTAATTCATCTGACTGGCTTAACAGACAGGAATTAATAAGTCACATACCAAGATACTTTATATGCACTGCCAGTCCAAACTGGTCAACCAAACTTTTCCTGTTTTTGCATTTGTATACAAACCAGAAATTCCAAATCAAATTCAGACAGGGCTGCCTCAACAGCCAATGAAAGTGAAACGTAGTAAGGTAATGCTATGCAAAAGTGGGGAAAATATACACGCACTCGACTTGGACGAAAGGTTTCAGATACGATGGTGTCGAGTCAAAGGCATTAATGCAAAAGGAAACCAAAAAAACAACAGCTGGCAGGCACTGATTTTCAGACAGAACAAATCGGCCTTGGGAAGAGAATGAGGATTTATTGCAAATTAGGAAAACTTTAAGGGGTGGAGTACTTCCAAAAGCACATATTAACAATGGGTTTATCAGGATTTAAAATAATAAGGAAGACTCTAAACTAATCAGAATGGTTGTGTTCAGAGTTCAAAGATCCTCGTGGGTACAGAGGTTCCGGCGAAGAGATAAGACTAAAGCGCTCATCGACAGTCCCAGCAGTAAACGGCCTTTCCTGCTGCCGCTGGAGTTCCCTCAGAGCACAGTACCCTGCGCTATGAGCAAGGAGTTCATCCGGCCAGCGGCGCTCCCGAACCAATCGTTCTGAGAAGGGGTCAGAAGCCTGACAAACCCCAATTATTTGTGGCAATAGGAGTATGATACCTACATATTGAAAATAAACAATTGTATGAGAGGTGCGTTTTTGCAGGCATGACTGCTGTTTTGTAATACTAGCAGCTGTGCAGACTGTCGTTGCTTTTAAAAGGCTTATTGAGACACTGAGAATAACAGTAAAAACATACAAAACTCTCCCATAGTACATTTCCCAAAAAGTGACTACATGGCAACTTAAAACTTCGCTGACTGATTCGTTGGCGCTTTGTACTGCTGGCTCGCGCGCACATGCCACATGTACACACTGCACTTGCGACTGATACTGCGCCAAAAAAGCTTCACAGCGCCGAATAACTTCAACGCCAGACGCAGTTGTTAGGGTAACACTCATATCGGCGTTTGTCCACGTTAGTAAATAGCAAACACATTCTAATGAACTGTAGGGAGACGGGCTAATTACGCACGGCAATCACGTGACCACAATTCGCTAACAAAACCCAAACAAAAAATGACGGGCAGCGTTTACGTCCCACGTTGCCAAGATACGAAGATGACGAAGATAGGTAGAACCAGCTTAATTATTTCAAGTGGAGGGGGAGTTTCATTCTATGGACTATTCGACAACTAGATCTTGAAAGGTATCGATCTTATCACAAGGGTGATTTTGACGAATTCATATAATCAAAATACAGTTTTCAAACGACTCGTCTTCAGTTAGTTAACTCGACTAAATTCAATGCACTATTCAAAGGTCCCATGTAATTTATAATAGGTCGATAGTTATGAATATAACCATTAATTCGGTACTATCCAGTATTTCCTGTTTGCTCTGAAGTGTTACACTACTAAATACATTCACACTAGTAAATACATTCACGCTCGTGTTCAAATTAAAATGACTTATGACTGATATAAAGTTTTTGGTTAAAACATTTTTCTAACATGTATCTTATTTTTAACATTCCTACGATTCCACTACTAGCGGAGAAGTTAGCGGCGACATTATACCCTGAATGACATCATGAAACTTGTGCAATTTCAACTGGCTAACGTTAGCTAGCAAGCTGGCTACAAAGTAACTCAACACGCTGCCACAGAAATGTATCCATTTACTCTCCACTCGACTTCCTTTGAACGCTTGGTTAAATGGCTGCACTATACTCAACCAGTCAGCAATATCTTACGGTCTATGCATCGTATCTTTATCTTATCCCTACGTAGGCAATCGGCTAGCTAGTGCTAGCGAAGTTAGCCCTATCGCAAGTTGTGAGCTGGATGGCTAACGAACTGTAGCTGTCGTTAAACTTTTTAGCTAACTCTTAAAGACAGTTTCATACGTCCGCAAGAACTGTGAGATAAAACCCCAAACAACAGGCCAGTTTTAACTAAATTACTCACCATTCGTGTACGGCTGTCCTCCCGCCCCATTCTGAGAGTTGTACCCAGAATTTGACATCTTGAAATTGATACCAGAACAAATTTAGCTAGCGGTGTCTAGCTGGCGAATAACACACCGTGAAACCTAGCTGGGTAGCCAGTGAAAACAGCTATACTGACGGACCGATTTGGCCTCTGACTAGGAGGTCGATGTTTAAAAAACAGCCTAATACAGAAGCATGATTGGGGCTGTTCCCCGGGTTTCTGGGGGTACGGGCCCTGCTTGGTAAAAGTACTCGCAAAATCCTCCTCGGCTCGCACAGGAAGTAGGGATCACCCTGGATCAACGTAGACGAGACAGACGTACAACCCTCCTCACACATGCGCAGTTGGTACACGTGGCATTTCCTGTGTAAGGAACTTTTTTGTCGTACGAGAAACAAAACAAGATCGAACACTGCAGTATACTTGAATTGTACGTCAAAAAGCCCCGAAGGAGCGTTTACTCTGCATCGCGAACGAGAAGTGTGTAATTCCTTGATAAAACGAAATTATCTCGCCAATCAAATACATTTCATTGGCTGAAAAATAAAATATATGTATTTCAAGCGTGTTTAAATCATAGAGTTGCATTTTGGTCAGTGTGGTAATTTTCATATTTGTTTATATTCTGCTCCATACGCCACAGAGCTTAAAAAATTGTCCGACAAAAATAATCTATTCGAGCATGGATTCTGCCCTCACTCTGACACTACACGGGAATACACGGACCAATTGCTTCTTGTTTCCTTATCGGGCACATTATTGCGAAACACGCGCAGGAAGAAGTTCTGTCAGGATCTGGGAGCAGTCAGTCGGCCATTGATGTGTGTCGTGGCTCTGTAACAAAACACGAAGACAGAAAGGAAAGGTGAGATATAGCACGTACGGGAAAGGAGAGCTGTTTTCATTATTTTAATAGCAAAATTCTTCACCACACTGATCACAGGTACGTACGGAAGTGTCTGATCGCTATTCCCGGCTTGTCTAAACTATTAGATAACAGTTAGCTGATTGCCAAGCTAACTCGCCAGGCAATGTCTATCTAGCTCGCTAGCTACCTAGTTAGCCAGACTATTTTTCATTATTTTCGTATCAAAAATATTCACCGCACTGATCACATGTATGTACTGAAACTTGCTATTCCTGCCTCGCCTTAATTATTAGATAGCTGGTTGCAAAGCTAACCTGCCAGCCAATGTCTATCTAGCTAACGATAGCTATCTAGCTAGCCAGATAGAGCACGGATAGAAACCGCTGTCAATTTGTGACTCTTCGGACACGTCAATTATTATTCTTATGCATATAGCACTGATCAGTTGCAAACGGAATTAATCAGTTTATACGCAGTATCAGGCTTGCTAACATTACTTTCAGTAGTGTATGTAGTACCTCCTCGTTAGTTGGATTCGGACGTACCGTAGTTATATAGCTAGTTAGCCAACAATTGTGAGCTGGACAGATATCAGTAGATCCAGGTATGCTGGCTATGCTGACTGTGGAACATTTGGGTCACAGGCTGGTTAGCTTGCTTAATAGATAGCTAGCTACATCTTTAACTGCAATGTTAAGAGGCAACTTAATTTGCTATATCTAAGTAGTGTAACGTTAGCTACCGCTACTAACCTCAGTAATAGACCGACAAGCCCATTAAAACATTTACGTATCTAACGTTAGTGATGTTTGCTTATCCTAATGAGCTAAGTCACAAATGCTTTCAGTGACTTATTTTACAGGTTGCCCAGCAGGTCCCCCCACTCTGAAAAAGATTTTGGTTTTTGTCCATAACCTGTTAGGTGGCATACCGATTGTCCATCCACTTGTGTGTGAAGTGATGTGTGAGATCTGCTTAATACTGGTCTTGCGTGGACATTTGGAAAACTTGCATTACCTTAATCGTTACTGCATCTTCTATCGTGTGCCGTCTGGCAACGAGCTGATTCAGCTCGCCTAAGTGGCTTTCCTTGATAACATCCTGAATTTCTATACTTTGGCTCAGGTGATGCAAAACGCTGAACTTGAAGTGAATAAAAAGGGCTTCTTGTGCACACAGACGCAACCGACTTCTAATAGCTTCAGTTGGTATTCATAGTTGGTTCAGGCTTTTGTTGACTTTTTGAAAAGTTTTTTTTTAATCTGTTGAGATCGGCCCAATTTCATTCTGTAACAAAGTTAAATGTGAAAAATGATCCCCCCGACATGTACCCTCCTCAGGCATTTTTTCAGTGTTAAATTGTGTGCTTTATACCTTGCACAGTTTCAGTTATCGTGTTGTAACTAATCAACAAAGAGGCACTGACAGTGACGTGTCATCTTTGAGTAGCAGATCATTGCGGACGGTGAATCTAGATCAACAGTTACGCTCTTAGTAATCTTGTTTAGGTTTACTGCTCTTGTAAAGTAAATCTTTTGATTATCTCGCACAGCTGGTATCGAAATAAAAGTCTGGCTGGAATATGGAGTGTACCTCAAAAAGAAGCAGAATATCCTGAACTGTGACCTTAGAACTTTGCGGATGATTATTTATTTAGCTGTTCAGATTTGCCGCTTTTCAACACGTTTGCAGTGCCCGTATAAATGCTCCTTTCACCAAGCCTGATGCCATGGCAACCGGGTCAGCTGGGCGTAAAGAAATGGGAGAGGAGAGGCCAGCTGGTGTATTTTTGGATGAAAATCATCTCCGTGTCACTTGTGCTGCTCACGTGCCGAGACAATGTCCATGGGATGTCTGTAGCACGCGCAACTCTCCTTCCAGCTCATTTTGCGTGCAGTATGGGCACATTAATGCATTGGCAGTTGCTGTAAAAAAATGTCGGGTTTTAAGAGTGCATGCAATTAAAGGGCAACGGTCAGTCTGTATGTATTAATTTTTTTTTCTTCCCATTTTTACTTTTGCATTTGGCAATCAAGAATCTTTTTCCTGTGTAGATTTAGAATTTACGTTTACCAGTTCAATGTAAGTTACTTTGAATTCAGAGCGAGAACAAAGGTGTATACCATTATGTGTGTTTATTCACAGGCATGACTCTGTGTACAATATACTGTAGAATGTAATCTGGTGAATGTTGTCTTTTTTTGGGGGGTCGGGGGGGGTGGGGGGGGTGGGGGGGTTAATAGTAAGTTCCGAAAAGTGTATTTGCTTGGCATGGACGCCTGTCAAGTTAATCTACACAAGGTAGCATGTAGAGTTGTTGTCGCACTATTTAAGCCCATGCAACCTGACCCAGGTTCACTTCCTGCTTGTAGTGTGTGAGAGGGGAAGAAGTGTCTGCTGACGTGTGGTTTTTTGCCCTATCTGCATGTTCGTGACCTTTGCCCCCCCGCCGCCCCATACTTTACCCCCAGCCCTGTGTCCGCATTGTGTAATCAGAGCCACAGGTAAGATGGCATTGCATTGATTTGTGAAAGAAGCACGGTTACAGCAGAGCTATCATTGAAAATAAAGGCCTGGTCCTGTAGCCATTGCAGGGTTTCACCACATAATAAATAGGTCCAGCCTGAGGACAACAGAAGCATGGTTTTCCTTTTCATTACACTCCAAATGCTGCTGTTAAATGAACCGGGGGAGGAGGAGGGTAAAATAGGCTTATGTTTTGCAAGAGTAATCGAGAGGAGATTATTCCATAGCTGAACTTGAAGCCCATTTCACCACTCAAATTCTAAGTAGCAGGAGGATAAAGAGATTTGTTCACCCTTTTTTAAATTTTTTTTGTCCAGTTAATTTGTACACGTGATGCTTTGACGTAAAATGATGCACTGTAAAAGTTCCATATTCCACTGATACCCACATTTTATAGTTTTGCGTGCTCTTATTGGTGTAGGTATAACCTAAATGGCTTGTTTCTTTTTGTTTTGTTGTTGTAATATTAGACTAAAGACATTGTGCACAGATTGCAGGCATCTTAAAATCCAAGCTGTCCTAGTTTGTCGTCATTGTCCAAACCATGCTGTTTTACCAGGACAAAACATCCTGTGACAGTTTACACTTACTTTCTTAGATTGGTCTGTTCACGTGCAATTTGTCCTGAACTTTTGTTTAGATAAATGCATGGACATTTAATATTAATCTCTTTCTTTCTTGGTTCCTATTGTTATGTAAGAAACCAGAAAAATAAAGTAGACCTAAATTCGGTAAGGGCAAAGTACATTGCAGCTAGATTAAGCCTAGCCTTCTCTTAGCTGTCCTGTAATTCTCAGGCTATGTTAAAGTTGCAATAACTGTATGCTAAATATTAACAGACTGGCATGAGGGGGTTTTTTCATGCAGTTTGCTTTGAAAGTATGCAGGCGAATCTTTTCTGCAGGTCCTCCGTGTTGAATCACGGCTGAATTCTTCGGTGTTTGCGTTGGGTAATCGTTCAGCCGGTTCATTCACAGCGCTTTTTTGTTTGATTTATTTATTTTTTTAAGAAAAAAAAAAAAAACAGGCAATACGGGTTTTGCCTGATGACGCTGTGGGTCTGTAGGGCTTGGAGCGGTTCTGTCCCAGCTCCCACACTGCCCCCCCCCCACCACCACCACCTTGGGCGCAGCTGTTTGTGTTTCTACATGTCCTGCTTGTTCCCCTCCTTCGCCAAGCACAACCTCACTTCCTGCTTTTCTTTTTTCTCTTTCAGGATTGACAACATCCGGATATGTCCTTCATATTTGATTGGCTTTACAGTGGTTTCAATAGTGTATTGCAGTTATTAGGTAAGCACTTGATTTCATGCCGCACGCAGTCCAAATCTAGCACACACACACACACACACACACACACACACAAACACACTTTTATCGAAGCTGTTTTTCCCAGGACTAGTCCTTCTCTTAATCTCAGGTATCGCTGGCCAGTGAACACACACTCCCTACTTGCCTAAATGCTTTTACAGGAATTTTCTAATGGGAATTGCTTGACTTGTTTTATATTTATGAATTTGTTTCCCTGTATATCACATATAAATGTTAAATGACTTGAATTTGCGATTGTCCACTGAAACTTAAGAGTTTGCTTCCCCTTGTGGACAAGAGTGGTACTGTACATCATTCTGGGGCACCTTGGCAGGTCTGTCCAGGGGAGAAGCCAACCATTTTGCGTCAGACCTTTATGGGCCAAAGTACAGAGTGACTGTATGGAAGGCTTGGGCCTACAGGGTTGCATCACACCTGCAGTTCTCTGTGACTAACGGTGAAAGATCACTCTCTGTCACTGCCACTGTAGCAGCTCAGTATTCATGAAATGCCATGACTGAAGACCGAACAGCCATAGATAGCATATCAAACCAGAACCAACCTGTGAGCAGCCACATAAGGAGGCATGGGGGTGGAAGTAGATAGTAGATCTGGATATCTGGTCTGTGTATAGAATATCTGTGTTCCGTTCTCCTTAATTTCTGTCTGCCGTGTTCCAGGACTGTACAAGAAATCTGGCAAGTTAGTGTTTCTTGGACTGGACAATGCTGGCAAGACAACCCTACTGCACATGCTCAAAGATGACCGATTGGGACAGCATGTGCCCACTTTACATCCCAGTAAGTTTCAAACTTTCCTGCTGAACTTTACTCAAACCCACAGCCGCAGGACAGGCCCAGATGGTGGGTGAGAGGTGCCCGTCCCGAAGCTCCTCAGGGTGTAGGCTTGCCTTTGCTTTTCTTTTCTCCAGCAGCTCAAAATGAGCAGCCATCTTAGAGCGGAGAGCCCAGGCGAGTTAACCACGTGATCTTCTGCTTTCACTGACTGATGATGCACGGCTGGTCACCCGTGGCCCAGATAAATGCAGAAGTTTCATAAAGTTTAATAAAGTTCAGGAGTTTGCTGCTTCGAAGCAGTCTGTCTCATTCAGTCTTTTCCTTTCAAATTAAACTGAGGATGAAACGGGAGGATGGCAATGTTCTTGTGAGGAGAATCGTGCTCTGTTCGAGCTGAGTCGTCAGATTTAATGCCTCGGACGGTTTCATATGTATTGTGTTTTTATTTTTATTTATATGTTTCTGGACTGGGTCCATTTGGAAGTGGTCTAGCCCCCATCAGAGAAGACACACATTTAGGCTTTATCCGCGGCTGTAATGTGGAAGTGCAGTTAGCCTTTGTTAGCCTTCGTTAGCGGCTGTATTATTACGGCTGATTGGCGCTAACGCTAACGCGAGAGAGCTAGCCAGCGCTGTAACTGCCCCTGTTTGTCCCATCAGCTTCTGAGGAGCTGACGATCGCTGGCATGACCTTCACCACCTTTGATTTGGGTGGCCACGCACAAGGTATGCACCCCACCCCCACCCTCTCTCCCCTGTGTGTGCAGTCTCACCTCTCTCTCTCTCTCCCCCCTGTGTGTTCAGTCTCACTTCTCTCTCTCTCTCACCTGTGTGTTCAGTCTCACCTCTCTCTCCTCTCTCTCCCCTGTGTGTTCAGTCTCACCTCTCTTTCTCTCACCTGTGTTCAGTCTCACCTCTCTCACCTGTGTGTTCAGGATGTGTTCAGTCTCACCTCTCTCTCTCCCCTGTGTGTTCAGCTCGCAGAGTGTGGAAAAACTACCTCCCCGCCATCAACGGCATCGTCTTCCTGGTGGACTGCGCAGATCACCTGCGACTGGGCGAGTCCAAAGTGGAGCTCGACGTGAGTCTGCCCCCCCCCCCCCGCCCCCCCGCGCGCAGGGCGCTGCGTCTCACGCCACCTCGCTCTCGGTTTTAAAGCACACACGGCACAGCGCGTCACTCCCAAACGGTTCAGCCCCTTGAGCAAACACGCCGCCCTGCCGCCGACACTGAGGCCCGCAGCGCCCGCCCGTCCCGCCCGTCCCCGCGGCTGAACGGAGGCCCCGCTCTGAAGCGCCACCGTCGGGCTGCGTTATTCACCGAGCTTCAGGATGCGCCCGCCCTGCGTGGGGGGAGGGCGTAGGGGGGGAGGGCGTAGGGTAGGAGGGCGTAGGGGGGAGGGCGTAGGGTAGGAGGGTGTAGGGGGGCGGGCGTAGGGTAGGAGTGTAGGGGGGAGGGCGTAGGGTAGGAGGGTGTAGGGGGGAGGGTGTAGGGTAGGAGGGCGTAGGAAGGAGGGCGTAGGGTAGGAGGGCATAGCGGGGAGGGCGTAGGGTAGGAGGGCATAGCGGGGAGGGTGTAGGGGGGAGGGCGTAGGGGGAGGAGGGCGTAGGGGAGAGGATGTAGTGGATAGGAAGAGGGCGTAGCGGGCTGCACTTGTCGCTGCGCGGCAGCTCTTGGCAGGCCTGCAGGCCCCAGGTGCTCTCTGTATCCGGGACGTCATGTTTGCTGAAGCTCTGCTGATGTGACTGCAGGCTGAATGTGACACCCATTCCCACCCCCCCACAGTCATTCAAGCCGCTCCTCTCGTCAGACAGACGTCAGCCCCCCCCCCCCCGCGGCAGCGTGGAGTTAGTAATGCTCAGGGTCTGGGTGCTTTATCGAGCCCTGAGCCACCGTGTCACCCCGTCTGCGCGCGATAGCCCCACCGAGGCACCGTCTGATTGGCTCAGGGTCCGAACGCGGCCGTTCCCGGGGGGGGGGGAGGTGCATCATGGGAGCTGTTCCCCAGCGTGTGCTGGACGCGTAGCGACTGATGCTCTCTCCCGGCTCGCTGTCTCCCGCAGGCACTAATGACAGACGAGACCATCGGAAATGTGCCTATCCTGATCCTGGGAAACAAGATCGACAGACCAGAAGCCATCAGCGAGGAGAGGCTGCGGGAGCTGTTCGGCCTGTACGGTCAGACGACGGGAAAGGTAGGGAGCGCGTGCGCGAGCCCTCACACCTGCGCCTGCCCCCCCCCGCGCGCTGAGAACCGCCATCTTTCACACGCTGTCCTCTCTGCCTCGTCACCGTCTGACACGGGCACGGTGACCTGCTGCGTGCCAGAACACACTTTCACACGGCTGCTAACCAAGCGGGCTAGATCCACGTGGTTAGGGAGCTGGGCTCATAACCGAAAGGTTGTGGGTTCAGTACCCAGGTGGCACACTGCTGCCGTACTCTTGAGCAAGGTTCTTTACCTGAACCGCTTCAATAAATATCCCGCTGTATAAGTGGATTGTGTGTAAAGAACTTAATCTGCATAAGGTGCCCTGGACTAGAGTGTCGACTGAATGCCTATAAATATATTAATAATTAACTGAATAAATAAATAAAGGTAAGCAATGATCGTAAAGATCCACACTGTGCTGATGAAAAGACTGATTTAACTCTTTGAAGTGCACTTTTTTTTGTAATGTTTTTTTTTGTTTCACAATTCTAAGTCGGTGTTCTAGAACTCCGCTGCTTTCGGTTACCAGCGGTGATTGTGACATCAGCATTAGAACGTTCAGTTAAGAACATTCCGATCGCATGTTTGTGACCTCACGACTTAAAGGGCTGAAGCCGTAGTGCTGTGGAATGAGGTGTGTGGGGTACAGGGGGGTGTTGGGCGTCGTTTTTCCCCACCCCCGTGACCCTGCTCCCGGGTTCTCTTCCAGGGCAACGTCCCGATGAAGGAGCTGAACACGAGACCACTGGAGGTGTTCATGTGCACTGTGCTGAAGAGGCAGGGGTATGGGGAGGGGTTCCGCTGGCTGTCCCAGTACATCGACTAGAGCAGGAGAGGAGCCGCCCACCACCATATTCAACCCCTCCTTCGGTTATGAAGTCTGCCTCTGCTCTCACAACACAACAGCCTGAACCCAACAGACTTTTTTATTGGTTGAACATTTGGTTACACAATTGTCATACTTTTTCTAGAAAATAATATAGTATTGACTCTGCAGGAATGTCAAGTCCAAGGTTGTTGAATTCTCCCATTTTCTTTTTTTCTTTATTTTTTTTTTTACCTGCCCCTTAAAGATCGCTGCGTAATTCCAAACCCAGTGGATGATTATTTAGAGAAATATCAGTGCCCCAATATCTTTCGAACATTGAGACCAGAAGTCAGTAATGGCATGCTTCTGAGTGCACATTTTTTAACAGCAAAGACTTGTAGACATGTCAAACACGTGACCTACAGTATTTAACGTTCATGTTAATTTTCTTAGGTTTTTTTTTTTGAAACGGTTTCAGTAAACATGTGGCCACTTATACATGTCACCTTGAACTTTTTGTTTATTTCTGGCTGCAACCTTTTTATTTTTCGTTTGATATAACCACAGCATTGCAAACAGTGCCCCTTGTGTCCTGAGTCTTCTGAATGTTTATGATGATGTGCGTGCGATGGAACCTTTGAGAACAGGTATGTTTCATACACACTAAGGATGGTCCTTCGTCACTCATGTGAATGGGACGCACGCTTCTCTGACTTTTCAGGCGACGCAGTGCACTTTGGGATAGAAAACACGACTGGAGGGAGGTTGTAGCCGTTATTAAGGGGGGTGGATACCAGATTGTTCTTAAGTGAGTTTGAGGTATGGTTTTTCGGTTGGGGCTTCAGCAGATTAATTGATGTCGAAGTTATCGTGAGAAGAAGGAACAGTACCTAGCTGTGGGTGGAACTGTTGGAAGTAGCGTGATTGTAACGTGCAGTAATCATTAGACATGGTTTTTATTCTGCAGTACTTGCAAGGTCGTAATCTTGTTTGCGGCATACTTGGGTCCTTTTGACATCGATTGCGTACACAAACTTGGAAGGATGTCGATGTAATACCGTGACTCCAAAGAGAAACCGTGTGAAATATGAACATGTATTTAATAATCGAGAACAGGTAGGCTAAACGCGAGGAAACGAATATATGAAATGTATACGAACGCCATACATGGATTTAATGCGATTTCCAGAGTAGTGCTCAGTGTAATCGCTGTGCATTCCAAAAACAAATCTGCATGCCTTGTCCTTTAATCTTTTTTAATGACCACATAAAAATGGAAGTTGACAATGCAATAAATGCCAAATTTCCAGTTGAAGAATTGAGAATAATCTCATTAAAAATAACTTAGTGGAATGGCGCATTAATACACATTTTATGTTCTGTTACTATTTTCTCTCGCCATTTCCTCTTATATTCTATACTTCATGAGCTGTTCCATTAGGATAAATTCCTTGTTGTTTGCAGCAGAAATTGTAATAAATGTTTGCAATGAACAATAGACTATAACGTGTGTTCAATTAACAAAAACCCGACGTGCTTAGCCACGTGCATGTGATGAGTATAGCTATGCTAATTTGTTTTGCAATCACGTGCAGCATCTTTATTGCACTCAAGAAAGTTGTGTTTTATGTGGCATCAAGAATGCGCAAGTTGCGTACTGTTACGTCATGTCATTAAGATTGTTCTGGAACAGGATCAGATGTGACTCGTGACTTCTAACACTACACATTTTCCATTCGAACACCTCGTTCCACGATGAGGTCCATTAGCCGTAATAACATCGGGAAGCGATGTGATTTGGGAATTCCCCAGAAAAAAGGTTTATATATCTGGAGGGGATTTGCTATGGGGGAAACAGTGGTGGGCAACAGTCAATCAAGTGTACGTAAGCCTATTTACAAACCATGGAGCACGTGTTTTACAGACATAAACCTCTTAATGTCAATAGATATACATATAAAAGATAACTGAATATATTATACATACAAGATCAAATTACATTCCGAAAGACAAAAGGCGTAGGCCTAACTGGGAAATATCTTTCGAACAATTGCAAAAATTACTGAAATGCGTAATGATGTATAAGGTGCATCGTCGCTAACAAAAAAACTTCATTTTTACATTTTGAAACGTTCCATTTGTAAAATTATACCGCATTGCGCAGCTGTCATTATGTAATGTGATAATGTGGCCTCCAGAGGGCAGTATAGGTCATTGTTTTCAGGGGAAATGTTTACAGTGTTCGATTCAGCTCTCGGAAGAAGCAACGCAATGTAGGCTAGCTACGTGTTTTTATCACAGGGAGAGAAAACTCCCAAATGTTCTTTATACGGAGTACGATCTGCCATGTCCTGAAAATTCTTCGTTATTAGTACAACAAGAACAACAATAATGATGATACGTTTACGTATAAAGTTCCTCGTGATCATTGCACACTATCAGATCATGCATGCACACCCCTACAGCTATGACAGGAGAGAACAGCACCAAGGCCACCGCCAATAGAAGTTTTCCACAAGTCCTGCTGCAGCCCTGTTCGCCCCCAGTCTGTCCCTCTCTCCTTGGTTACGTCGTTGCCCGGCCTTTCAATGGCCGCGCTCAGAGTGGGCACCGACTCTACCCGCTGCACAGGACCTCCGCGGTGACATGGCTGCGGTTTGGATGCCCTCCTTGCGTCTGCGCCTGCGTCTCCTGGAGCGCTCCGGCTGCCCGGCCCGCGGCTCGATTGATGTGTAAATCCCGGGCTCTCTGATGTTTTCGCCGCCGCCTCGCCAGCACCAGGTGGTGAGCCTCGGTCTGGAAGCGGCGCGGAAAGATGCCCGCTTGGGGTCGCGCCGCTTTGTGAAGGAGACGCGGGGAGTCCATTCTCCACTGACAACATCGTCCGAGGCTGCCTTGGCATATTTGAATGTTTGTCCGGGATTTGGGATTAAAGGCAAGGAAAAGAGAAAAAAAAATCCTAGAAACCAAGTGTCCTGTTGCTTGTTTGAATGATGCTGCTGAAACAGTGCCACACAGAGAACAGAAGTTATTTCGAGGAGTGCGTGATGTGGGAATTTCTGGAACCGATATCCGTAACCCATATTCATTTGACTGGTCATATTGGCTGACGCTCTCCTGTGTAACGTTATAGTACACATGCCCAAATGCAAACTGCAAGCAAGTTTCCACATTCGTGGAAGATGTAGATGAGATCAGCTTAAAGTTTATGTAGGAAAAATGTAACTAATTTTATGTGCGCAATAAATTATTTCAGTTGCTTAGGATTAAACTGAAAGCATGCGTATAGGGATTTATTGAGTCTGCTATAGCTTTGTGTGTAAAAACAATACATTGAAAATAAAATAGTCAAAAAGTAGCCCAAAGTCATTTGACCCTATGACATTGTCACATCATTTACAGCATCACATCATATCCTCTCTGGAATCATCATAATATAACGTTGCATCATCACAATGGCCAATTCAGATAAATATTCTAGCTATGATTGGCTGATACTGATACGACCCTAGTACCATCATACATCCCTACTTATTTCCTTAAGTGCCGTAGAGCCACCAGTTTCTGGTCAAAACCAGTCAAATCAATGTATCACATTTCAATGGTTTTAAAACAGCAACGCAAGTAGAAAAAAAACCATGAACATTTACAAACATTTTTCCCGTGAAAAGCCGTTTGATATTTCTCAGAGGTGTACTTACTTTCCTCTCTCACTCGCTCTTCTCCAGAATTCTCCTGGCTTTTCTGTTGGGGCGTTTAAGTAGCACAGTACTTCAGTTCCTTCAAATCACCTTCTCGCGTGCTGCACTTCCTTCTTCACAGCCTTTTCATCTCGAGCCAAGTGCTTCACGTGGTGACCGAGCCGTTTATTATCAAGGAAACAATCGGTAAATAATGTTCCCGTATTCCTCAAGGGTGCCAAAATCATATGTGTAGATTCAACCACAGAATGAACCGAAGTTATTTTCACGGTGGGCCTTTTGAAGTATTAATATCAGTAGGCCTACATGGAAAGGCAAATTCAGGCAATAAAATCATAAATATTTCCCATTAAATATTTTTATTCTATGAAATATTTTCCATTTATTAATACTGAAAAGATGCCATCTTTTCTTTTAAATGTGTCGTGCTACAACTCAACAGAACTGCATGTTAAATCATACACAGTTCACTATGTCTAAGCAGGCAGGTCACTGGCAGATACAAAACTAAAAATGAAACCCCTTTTAGTCCTAAAGCCCATTTAGAAACTTAATTTAATAATAATCTTTGCAAGCCTGCCAGCCTGTGCCATAAAGCCACTATAACTGATTCAGAACGCCGCTGGCTTGTCTTCAACCTTTTCAAGTTCTCATATGTCACCCCCCTGCTGAGGTCACTCCGCTGGCTACTGGTCACCGCCAGGATCAGGTTCGAGGTCCTGACTCTGGCCTACACTGCAGCCTTACAGGACAGCCCCCACCTACATACAGGACATGATTCAACCCCACATGCCAGCTCAACCACTCCGCTCTGCTCCACGCCAGCTCAACCACTCTGCTCTGCTACACTCCAGCTCAACCACTCCGCTCTGCTCCACGCCAGTTCAACCACTCCGCTCTGCTACACGCCAGCTCGACTTCTCCGCCTGCTGCAGCAGGGCAACTGCCCCCCCCCGCCATCCGGGTGAAGGGTTCTCACTCATCCCTGCCACAGAGCTTCTCCACCCTAGCCACTCAGTCACTGCCCATCATCTGCCATGGTCTGAAGATGCATCTCTTCAGACTATACCTGGACTAACTTTAACCACTCTGCAAGGCACTCACAGTCTAGGATCGCTCTTATTACCTGAATCCTTCTATCTCAGTCCTTTAGCACTTTCTTGTTACACTTGTATCTCCATCCAGCACTTATATTGCACTTGTATCGCTTATCTTGATGTTGTAGCTTATCGTCACGCCTCCTATATCGCTTTGTATACAAGCATCTGCCAAATAAACGTAATGTAAAGTAATGAAAAAATAAAATAAAATACAAAATCACAGAAAATGACCCCACAGACTCAACTTAAGAAGAACATCCTTTTCTGAAAGCAATTAAGAGTGTCTCATCCACAGTATCCTGTCAGCGTTTCCCTAAAGGGGGCGAAATGAGATGTCCCCACTCACCCCCCGTAAAGATGCCAGTTTCAGATCTTTGTGTCTGCTTGTGTTCTGCTCATGATTGTTGCAAATTATGCTTTCCTGGCCTCCCATCTGTTGTTATTTAACAGATTAAATAGCCAAGAACCTAAACAAGCAGACATCATGTTTAATTGTGCTGAAATGTCTAGCAGCAGATGATTGTGAATCTTTTTTTTTTACGAGCTGCCGCAGCGCTGTTGTTTTAGTTATTCATATTTTCGGTTCACACTTCAAGCATTCTGACACATGGGCACATGAGACGGTCCATCGATTTATGATTGACACATGATCCGGCCTCATAACACAGCTTGTCCCCGTGTTTATGCCGAGAGAAGAGAGAGCAATATCTCTGTGAACACGGCATTTCCAATTAACACGCTTTTAACACAAATAGTCGCCTGAAGAAATTCATCCATCCATTATCTAAACCCGCTTATGGTGAGCAGGGTCGCGGGGGGTGCTGGAGCCCATCCCAGCATGCATTGGGCAAGAGGCAGGAATACACCCTGGACAGGCTGCCAATCTATCGCAGGGCCTGAAGAAATTATGATCCAAAAAATACTGACAATTATCATATAAATTACATAAAATTTCTTCTGAGGGAAGCAAGAGAGAAGTCCTCGCCAAACACCCCTCTGGTTCCGAGCGTTTTATATCGAATTCAAAAGAAAGAAAGAAAGAAAGAAAAATAAAAAAACAAATCCTATTTTCAGTATTGGATTACCTTGGGACAAAGATTAAAAGAGCTCAAAAATGTCAAGAGCTCGACTTCAGTTGTGAAAGGGCTCGCTTGGCTAGAAGGCCTAACCCTTTTCCTTGCAATGTTATTAATACAAAATAAACAAATTTATTATTATTATTATTATTATTATTATTATTATTATTGTGTTTTTATTATATTAATAATAATAATAATAATAATAATAATAATAATAATAATAATAAGAGCTGTTGCCTCACAGCAAGGAGGTCCTGGGAGTTTTCATGTTCTCCTTGTGTCCACGTGGGTGTCCTCCCACAGTCCAAAGACATGCAGGTGGGCAAACTGAAGGCTCTGAATAGCCGCAGTAGGTATGAGCGTGTGAGTGCGAGTGAATGGTGTGTGTGCCTTGTAGGGCTGCAGCTATGAACTCTCAGGCCCTGGACTAAATATGTTGTGAGGGCCCCCCCAATATATTTTGTAGCAAATTAAAAATAGCTGCGCCCCATATCCTGGGCCCCCCTTGGGCCTGGGCCCAGGACAAAATGCCCCAGTTGCCCCCCCCCCCCCCCCCCCCATCTGCGGCCCTGGTGCCTTGCGATGGACTGGCGACCTGTCCAGGGTGTATTGCTGCCTCTCACCAAATGCGTGCTGGGATAGGCTCCAGCAGCTCCCTCAGCGACCCTGCCCAGGATAACTGAGTTAGATAATTTATGGATGAGTAATAATAATTCAGGTGTTTCTTGTTACAGATTACAGATATACTAATTATGTGATACTGTTTATTCTGTACTTTTCTCTTTCTACTTCCTCTCTTCATAGATTTGCCTGATGTCTGCAGTCTTACAGGGTCATTTAAATATTGCACAGACTATGAATCACAAACAGAATAATATGGCTGGAGGAGAAGACTCCCGGTCTCGGTTTTAATAACAGGCAGAACCTTCTCCCCACGTGCAATCCTCCACTGGCCCACAATTCCTGCCTTCAAGCAATTACTTCTCCCTGTTTCCAGTTTCCTGCCCTTCACCCAGTGCCTGCAGGGATAGGCTCCAACACAGACCCCACCCATCCCCCCACGATCCTAACCAAAAGTAAGCAGGGCTAGAAAATGGATGGATGGACATTTCCACTATTTCATCATCTACAATACAGGTCTAATCATCCAACCGGACAGACTTATCCCACAGGATGGAACTATTCTCCTCAGCGTTTCACGCTTACGTGGAAATAAACTGAGTGGAATTTTCTTTTACCGTCAGTGTAATAGTCCCAAGAATTGTAAATTAATAGGTATTGAATGTTTTTTAATACAAGGAAATAACAACAAACGTCCTTGCCCTGGCTCCCCTGTCCATAAAAAACAAGTTCTCAAATCTGGTAAAAAGAATTTTGTAATTGGAAGGCCAGTCCAAAGAAAGCATCCCAGTGTTAATGAAGAATGCTCATTCAAGTTGAACACTGTCTGCTTAATTCAAAATAAAATAAAATAAACACGACGTTGGCACCATGGTCTTTCAACACTGGTCATTCGCAGGCCTGGACAGGTCCCTGAAACACACACCCGCTGCTAATTAAGATCGAGGAAGCGCGCTGGTTTCAGATATCGCTTCCGGGTGAGAGAGATTAGCGTTTCGGTTGAAAGCTATTCTGACACGCGGCCTCGGGTCACGTTCTGTCAGAACGAGGGCGTACATTTCACGCGCAGCGTTTTATAAAAGCGCTATTATTAGAAGGCAAGGAGGGAAAACGCATTCCTTTTAAGCGTTGCTACTTTGATGTTTTTTTTTTTTTCTGCCGGTACGATACACAATACTTACCGCTCTATTGTATCCCGCTCAATGGATTTGCAGTAAGTGTCCACCCTAATGTTAAAGTATTGTAGTTCGATGCCACAAGCAGGTCACCCCAAATACTGTAATTCTGCAGCGCTTTCAGTATCGTGATGATGGATAAATGCTGTGAAGCTGTGATAAAGGCGGGAAAGAAATGGGCCACTTTACTCGACAGGATTAGTCACGCATGTGGGGTACCCAGCAATCACGGGCTATGACGTCGCCAGTGGATCCCAGTCACACGCACAGCACTGTTTTTTTCATAGTACCATGTTGGTGCACAGTAAAAGAAGTCTCACAAAAAAATAATAAACCTATCAATAAGGTTCCCTAGTTGTGACTATAAAGACTGCGTACTAGTTCACATTCGCACAAGTTATCTCTGCCATTTCTCCAGGCTGCATAATGATGACAGAAAGGACTTTGAGAAGAGTTGGAAGAATATTCCCTAATGGGATTAGTCAGGTTTAGTGCACCCCAAAATGCAGCAGCATTGGAGGGAACTGAAGCTCGGTGTCTTCCCCATTAAAAAGGTTAATATTATGTCTTTTCCTAGAGGACATGCTGAACTAGGGCTTTGCACTCTGTCTTATCTGTGTGGGAAAATCGTATAAAGTGATTGAATATGATGCACTGTCTGAAGGAAATATTTACAGACATTATATACCTGGAGAATCCAGGCTTAATATTTTTTGGCTGGACTGCAACAGCAGGGCCAGCCCTACAAACTCGAATGTCTGTGACTGAGTGAGTGACTGAGTGAGTGAGTGATGAAGTGACAATTGGTCGGCCGGATCACGTGTGTTAGGTCCAGCCATATACTAGGTTTTAACCTGGTCTTGTTTCCACAGTGATCACCGACATTACAAAGAGATGTGCAAAGGGGGGGGGGGGGGGGGGGGGGGGGGGGGGGGGGGGGGGGGGGGGGGGGGGGGGGGTTTCGTTTTTTGTCTTGTTTCCACAGTGATCACCGACATTACAAAGAGATGTGCAAAGGGGGGGGGGGGGGGGGGGGGGGGGGGAGTTCTGCACGGATACACAAGCCCGACTCAAGGAACTATTCAGGAAATAATAATTCGGGGGAATTTGCGTCACCACGACAACACGCAGCAGGAAAGATTACCCTGCAGTTCTCTGAAAAAAATAAATAAATAAATACAAAAACACTTCCTTGTTTTCATTCAGCAGCAGGCATCCACACACCTTGAGATGAGAAGCAAAAAAAAAACAACAAAAAAAAAACACCGGACTGGAGAGAAGCGTTTCTATTTATAGCGGAGGGGAATAGAGAGTGTCACAGAGCTGCGTCCTTCAGCGCCGAACCCCCGCACATTTACACTCGCTGTCGAGCTTTACGGGAGAGGCGAACCTGACCGCAGCGCCAACCTCCCCCGTTCAGAGTGTCCACACACAAACAGACACAAATAGACCGGGGAGATCTGCAGATCCACACCCCCCCCCCCCCCCCCCCCTTTTAAGGAAATGGAAATAAGCCAGGGGTGCTGTCATTTTATATAATCTGCACCAATTTAACTTCTCTCAGTACAGATGACCATTCAATTGTGAAAAATATAACAACTTACTGTAATGCAAAAAATCTACATCTTCATAGACTGACATGCAGTACTGTGAACCAAGCAATCATGTAAATAATATTAGGTGAATCCCACCAAATATGGGAACATATAACAGGTTCTGACAGTCATAACTGTGGTCATAAAGACATGCACATGGCCAGCAACACTGGATATGCTGCAGCATTAAAATGATGCTCAACTGGTATTTAAGAAGCCTAATGTGTGCCAAGAAAACATTCCCCATACCATTACACCACCACAGCAGCAGCCTGCACTGTTGACACAAGGATGGATGGATTCACGGATTCATGCAGTTTACAGCGAATTCTGACCCTACCGTATGCCTGTCAGGAGGTCAGCTGCTTCTGAGATGCTGGAAACACCAGGGCTGGCACTAGCGATCATACCACGGTCAAAGTCACATAGATCAACCATCCTAACGTTTAGTCGACCAGCTACTGAACCTCTTCACCATGTCTGCAGGCTTTTTGTATTGAGTTGCAGCCACATGATTCGCTGTTTGGGGGAGCAGTCTGTTTGCGGTTAATGAGCAGGTGTACCTAATAAAGTGACTGAGTGTATGTGTATTTGCTTAGCATGGACAAATCAGGAATATTTCCTCATACAAGAGATATTTCTATGAGGAGAACAAGGTGTACAAAATGGTGCATGGGAGAAGTGCCTCAATTTTGACTGAATAATCTGCATCCCTCTACAAGCCACAAGAGGTCAGTAGTGAGTCAAAATCCAGATTGGCCAACACGCAGACGTCCTTTCAGTATTTATTTACCCTTTAGATTCCCAGGCCTGTCTCTGATGTTTTCTATGAGGCAGTTTCTGCTGACAGGCAGCAGGCTGCCAAGGCAACAGCCACCCAGCCACTCCACTGCCCATTTCTAATGGAGGTGATGCTTGTTGTTTTGGCAAAACTCACTGTGATGATAATATCCCCCCAGAGAGGCATCCACTGTCATTCAACTGTGACAGGACTGTGCCAGCTCCTCCTAGTGTCAGGATGACCCAACTACAGTATCTGGGGGGAGCCCCTCTGAAAATTATTTGTGGGGGGGGGGAAGTGGGGGGGTGGGGAAGACAACATAGTCCATACTAAATTATGAATGATATAAGTGCTCAGGCTCCTGTTCCACACTGGATCTCTCTGTAATCATCCAATGAAAAAAAACAAAAAAACTGTAAGCACCACATACATATACTGCAGGACAATAAATAAAGCGCACGTATGTGCTCACAACCAGCCGCTAACCCGGGCAGGTCCATGTGAACGATCTGAAGCCCAAATCACGTCTGTTCCACCCAAAGCCCCGCAGCCCAGTGGCAGTCCCTCTCCCGGGTCCTTTTTCTCTCTTTCTTTTTCTCGCAAACTTAAAGCAGACCCCATATTTCTGCCTCCGGGGGTCGATTTATAGGGCCCGAGTAGGAAGCGGCACTTCAGCGGCTGCAAGAGCAGGCTGGACCGGGCCCAAAAACAACAATAACAAACCATGAGTCACTTCCAGAGAGGGACCCCGGGCCGTACGTTAAACACGAGTCCTTCGGAAAGTCATCCGTGTTGCTTTAAGATCAGCAGGCCTTTAACTCATTCCAGACAGCACAGGCGCACGCGCGTCGACCGCGCAGCCAGTGGGAACAGTTCCGCAGCCGAGGCAGTCTCCAGGGTGCCGCACAGCCGTCTGCGAATGCGCAGTCGCACTGTCGAGCGGGACTGAAGAGTCGCGGTCACAGCGTATTTTTAGTTTGCTCTATTAATCACCCAACCGTGCGATTAACGGGCTTTCGCCATTTAAGCACCGATAACCTTTCAGATTCGCCGCGATAATCCATATGCTTTGATAACAAATGCAATGCCAATATGCTAACCAAATAAATTGCTTTGTTACGTTACATTACATATATTTGGCAGACGCTTTTATCCAAAATGACGCAGATGCTTTTTATCCAGGGTGCAACTAAAAACATAATAAATTCTGTAATTGAATAGGTAAAAGTTAACTTGTTAAAAAAAAATTAAATAGTAAATAAAAACAATGCCTTTCTCCCTTTGTCATTATTAAAAAAATAATTTAGGTTTCTCTTAAGTGAAATATTTTTAAAAACTAATTGTCACCTGCTCAAAAAATGTTTGGTTAATCGATGCATTATTGGCAAATATTCTCAGAGTAACACAAATAAACTGAAACGCCTCATTTACATTTTGCCCATTCAGAAGAAGCCTGCAGCCATAGTTACTAACACATTAGATCCGATTAGTGTACATTCAACACAAAATTGCCAAATGTAGACCAAGAGCTGGGAGCACAGCGAAGATGTGTTATGGCTGTACAGGAGGTGTATTATTACATGGCTGTACAGGAGGTGTATTATTACATGGCTGCACAGGACATGTATTACTACATGGCTTATAGAGTGGATAATAAATGCAGTACTACATGCTCTAGGTGGATGCAATTAGAGGTGCGTATATAAATGCATTATTTACATGCACTAGAGTGGAGCAGGTATTTATTACATGGCTCTAGAGTGGATGCATTATTACACAGCTGTATAATAAATGCGTTATTACGTGGCTCTAGAGTGGATGCATTATGATGCAGCTGTATAATAAATGCGTTATTACGTGGCTATAGAGTAGATGCATTATTACGCAGCTGTATAATAAATGCTTTATTACATGGCTATAGAGTAGATGCATTATTACATGGCTGTGCAGAAGGAGCATTATTATGCACGCGCCCATGCATAGAGTAGATGCATTATTACGCAGCTGTATAATAAATGCTTATTACGTGGCTCTGGCAGAGGAAAGGAGCATTATCACGCGGCCGCAGAGCTGCTCCTGGCAGAGGAAATGAGACGGGGAGCCTGGGTACACAGAAAGCACTGCTTTATTGACTGCATTGGTCAACCACACCAGAGACTGCTGGGATGACGAGGTCCAGGGAGGACTGGGAGGACAACAGTGGACGCAGCCGTCGTTAAGGCAACACAAACAGCATGCAGGTACAGTCACATTAAACGTCCTATTGCTTTAAAGATCGATTAAACATGGAAAATGTACAAAAAAGGAAAAAAATAGGTTTTTGCACTAATGAAAAATACATTTTTTGTCGTTTCTTTTGTCCTACAAAGATTCTAATACAAGAAAATAAATATTGCAAAAAAAGCCAAAAAATAATTTAAAATAACTCTTCTTTTTTTTTTTTTAATATATCTTCAATATTTCTCTTTTTTGCTATTAACAAATGGCACAACATTCTTTGAAACAGAAGGATAAACTCCTGCAACATTCATATTATCGTATCAATATAACTGACGCAGAGCGGAAATGTTTCAGGAATTGTACACAGCGACAGAAACGCCGACGGCATTAAAGGACAAATAAAGACCGCCAGACCGCCGCGGTTTAGCGCCCCCTGGCTGTGGGCGCGGCACGGTGACTCCACGGCGGAAACTGAGCGGATTCGGCAGGGGCGCTTGGTCCCCCTTCGGGGGGGGGGGGGGGGGGGGGGGGGGGGGGGGGGGGGGGGTCCCGTTTGGAGAGCAGGTCCCGAGCAGCCGCTGGGGACAGCCGAACACGGCCCACCACACTCACGCTTCAGCTTTTACCCATGAGCCTCGGGGTGACGGCGCGCACCTGTGGGCGCGACCCGCTTCCGCACAGGTGCACAGGAAGCGCCGCGCGGCTTCGGGACGCCGCGCGACGGAAGCCTTTGGGGAAAAGCGTCCGTGCGTTCGGGCGTCCGCACGTGCACCTCAAAGTGTTTCAGACCAAAGAATCCCGATTAAAAACTCCGGGGAAAAAAAACCCCCATAAAGAACGCTGAAGAGGACAGATGATTGGCTGACCCGCTTGGGTCCAACTCCTCTGAAGGAAGCTTCCTGTTAGTCATGCAGGGGCCTGTTTTTGTGGGCTTAGGCCGGAGTACGTTTTAAAGTATACGGCGATAATTTATAACTATGCGCTATATAAATAAAATTGATGACTGATTGCAGTGAAGATTTTTTTATTTTATTTTATTTTTTAAAAAAAAAGGAAAATACCTGATCCAAGGTGGAAAAATAGCCACTGGCAAAGGCAATGTGATCGCACCTGTCCTCTTAAAAGGGAAAGTCATTATCCGTCCAAAAAGGTCCCTCCCAGGCTCCTAGCTGTCTCTCAAAACACAAACCGCATTTCACTTCTAGGGGCCGGTTTCACCTGCAGCTGCAACCTCATCACCACATCACCTGATTTCACACGACCCGAGCCTGAACCCTACCGTCCCACTGCAGCACGCACAAACAAAAACATGACTCCCCAGGAGAAGAAAAAAAAAAACCGCGTTCGCAAAAATAGCAGTCGTCACGTTTTTCAACCGTTTTGGATGACGAATGCGCAAAGGCCCAAACTTTCCAAAAGAGGACACCCCCCCCCCCCCCCCCCCCCCCCCCCCCCTTCGCCACACTGCAAACGGAACTCTGAGCTCCTCGAGAGACCAGATACCCATCACACTCCCGGGAGAACAGCAGGTCCGGTCTGGTCCACCCCCCCCCCCCCACTCCGTTTGGGGTCTTCTGGACTCCTGAGGTGTGTTTTTAAAAAAAATCAGCCCGCTAGCAGAACTCGCGCCGGTCCTTATTTGTCCTTTAAGCTCGTCTCTCCGCCCCTCCTGCGCTGAGACTAAGTACTGGGGTACTGGGGTACTGGGGTACTGGGGTACTGGGGTACGGGGGGTACAGGGGCGCACACACACAGAAGCTGGGCGCGGTGGACGGTGGCGGTTATTCCGAAACCATTGTCTGGCCGTTGGAAGTACGTGTGGGGGGTGAGAAGCAAGCGGTGGTCGCGGATGCGGTGGGTTTGATTACAGAATCAGCATTCTAGTACGTATATGTGCCGCAGCTAAAAGCCTACAGGACAGCTCGCGTAAAAGCCCGTTACAGGTAAAGATAAAAAACGGTTGCTAGTACTGTATTATACATTATTGTTGGTGCATACAAAACCAGGTATCGGCAGTCGACTACAGCCTTGAATCAGTCCCTATTGGATTAAGCAGCTAACACAGAAGAGAGCTTTTGAAACGTTTTTTTTTTTTTTTTTTTTTTTTTTTGTTTTTTGTTTGAGTAATGACGCCTTTTTTTTTTTTTTTTGTTGAAGGCAAAACAGCAATAGTCCTTGGTATTCCTAAAGAGCACTGTAAAAAGACGTTCTCCCTCAGTGATGTTTAATGGTAGTCACTACTGAACTCCACCTCCACCACCATAAAAAAATGCCCATTTTCTGGTATCTAGTGCCGTTTCACTGCGAGAACAGCGGTATGAGTAACACACAATCCGATTGGCGAACAGTACCGGAAGGCATGAGTAACACACAATCTGATTGGTCAATAGAACAGGAAGAATGATCTTTTCACACTCTGCTGCCCTTTGAACTGGCCAAGAGGGCCCGGTCCGGCTTACACCCTGTCACAGAACCCGAACAGTAGAGTTTACTGAGCCACTCTGACATTTCACTGTCTCTGCAACACTTCAGTCACACAGAGGGGTTATCATGGTGCTCGCCGGGGGAACATGCCATCCACTGACGTCCTTTTATTCATCGTCAGGTGTGAGCATCGTATGGCCTATTTCAGTGAGGAAATGTGTGTGTTTGTAGGTGTATGTGTGTGTGTGAAACAGAGTGTGTGAGACAGAGTGTGAGACTGTGTGTGAGATGAAGTGTGTGTGAGACAGTGTGAGACAAAGTGTGTGTGAGACAGAGTGTGAGACAGTGTGTGAGACAGAGTGCGTGTGAGTGCATTTTATTAATGATCTAACATGAACCACTGCCTCCGAAACGCTGCTCAAAAAAACAAAAAAAAAAATCTCTAACCAACATTTGCATTCCAAATCCAGACTGGTAGAGAAAAGGCGTCTGTATTAAAAATAAAAAAAGACGGCAAAAAAACAAAAAACAAACTAAAAATAAAAAATAAAATAACAACCCTGTTAACGTAAGCACTGGCTCTTCACGGGGATCTGAGAGGCGAGCAGTCCGTCGAAACGCCATGCACAGCAGCGTTCGCCCCCCCCCCCCCCCCTCCCCACCCCCCTGGCGCAGCTGGGAGGGCCAGCCGAGGCGTTTTTTTGGTGGGTGTCTGACAAACCCTCCACTGCCCCCTCCCCCCCTTGTGTGCCGGCCAATCATCGGAGAGATGACAGGGCATCCCCACGGCGACACACCTTCAGCTCGTCCCAGCGTGGATCAAACAGGAAATACAACTCATTAAACAAATTTTAAAAAACCAGGCCGTGCCATCTTTACATACTGTTCTTTGGCATTGTCAAAAAAAACAAAAAAAACAAACAAAAGAACCAAAACAAGCCTTTTACATCACCGAGTAAAAGAATGCTCAGTTTTAGCTGGAACAGTTTAACGTGCCAAAAACAGCCAGAAAATAAATGTATAAACACATATCTATATATTTTTCTATATATAGATATATCTACATATACATGTCTATATCTATATATACACATACATATATACATATATACACACACATATATATTTATGTACATGCATACATACACATATATATATATATGGTTTAATTTGATTGATTTTTCAATTCGTTCATTCTGAAACCCTGAGATAATTCTGTGGACCGCTTTGCAAATATAAAATACGCTTCTTTCAGGTGGGGGGGGGGGGGGGGGCGAGAAATCGGGAAAAACTGACAAAATTCTACAACTTTTCAGGGCTGGGACAATTATTATGGGGGAAGTGCGGGCGATGGGGGGGTTCAGTCTAACCAACCGTGGTCCCCAGTGGATTTAAAGAAAGGTGCCGATTTATCCAAGCCTTGGGAACACCGCTCGGGAATTCCGCTCGGGAACGCTGCTCGGGAATTCCGCTCAAGAACACCGCTCGGGAATTCTGCTCGGGAACGCCGCTCAGGAATTCCGCCCGGGAATTCTGCTCAGGAACGCCGCTCGGGAATTCTGCTCGGGAACGCCGCTCAGGAATTCCGCTCGGGAATTCTGCTCAGGAACGCCGCTCGGGAACACCGCTTGGGAATTCTGCTTGGGAATGCCGCTCGGGAATTTCAGTGGGAAAATCTTCGGCGGGCTGAAGACATGGGTGGCGCTTAAATTCACGGCACAAAACCACCCACCTGCCGAACCCCGCTAAGTAACGGCCAATCATCTGATGGGACAGTTACCTGGGCCGTTTATTATGGGCTGTATTTCACAGCTACCCGCTTTTGCATCGTGCTACTTTTCACCGGTCGCCGGGGCGATTAGCTGTGGCAGCACGCGACACACTCCTGCACTCTCAGGTACGCGTCAGAGAGAGAGAGAGATAGATAGATAGAGATGGGGGAGATAGAGAGAGAGAGAGAGAGAGAGAGAGAGAACATAATAAAGGATTCTAAAGCGCGGCCGTGCCCCTTCAGAAGCCAGGCACTACAGGACACAACACACCGGGACCCTCGGCGTCTCCAGGGAGACGGCTTTCCGGATCCCAAACCCGGGCCTTTCCGCTGATTGTAAGAAGCCAGATTAGCGCGTGATTGTAATCAAATCAGATTGAGTTCTTTTTGGAGGGGAGTAACAGAAGGCACGTTCTATTTAAATGTTTTCGATGTCCCAACCTGTTTTCATTTCTCCTTTTCTTCTCCTGTCTTTTTTTTAACTGAAAAGTGGAAGGGGAGACAGGACACTGTGACAGAAAGAGTCCCTCGCTCCACACGTTCAAACGTGAAGGACATGGACAGACATTAACAAGAGCTCGCCTTGACTTGTTTCTGTATTTTCTGTGTGTGTGTGTGTGTGTGTGTGTGTGTGTGCATAACTGTGAGTGAGTGAGTGAGCGTGTGTGTGTGCGCGCGCATGAGTGTGTGTTTGTGTGTATTTATATTTGAGCGCATGTGTGTGTGCGCGCATCTGTGTGTGCGCGCATGTGTGTACGTGTGCATGTGATGTACACGAGAGAGTGTGTGTGTGGGACTGTGGATGTGTGTGTGTTTGAGTGTGGGAGTGGGACTGTGTGTGTGTGTATGTGTGTGTGTGTGAGAGAGAGTGTGACTGTGTGTGTGTGTGTGAGTGCGGGAGTGTTTGGTGACGGTGATGCTACTGTCCCTGTTTTTTCGAATTGTGCTTTTGAAAATATAGTTTAAAAATGTGTTTTTTTTGTTGTTTTTTTTTATTTTAAATGCGAAATGCTCCATAAGACTAGTCTGTCACTGTATCTCCAGTAAAGGTCGAAAGGAAGAGTAACACTTAAACCAGCTCCTAATGCCCTAAAGTTTCATCCCTGCTTTTCTCACCGTTACCCCCAGCAACAACTGTCATGGAGAGAGGGGGGGGGGGGGGGGGAGGGCCAATCAAATGGCCCCGTCTGACGCATATTCCAAACCAAAACATAAAATGCGCGCGTGCGTTTCTGGAAGTGCACACCGCCTTCGCAAGAGCGCTAATTAATCACCGTGGTCTCAAAACGTCGGCGGCTGAGCAACAGCGCTGCGAGAGAAGATGACACGCCGAGCTCCTTCCTTCCTCTTTAGAGATGAGTTACAGAGATGCGGTTTGATGGAGTGGTCTGGAGAGACACAAGCGCACACGAGCTCTCAGAGCTGAGAGGAGCGGGAGCCATGGCGGGGGGGGGGGGGGGGGGGGGGGATGGAACGCAGATTTCACCGTCAGTCCTTTTCTGGTCGACGTCTCTCCTGTTCTCCTTTCAGTTTTTAGGAGGCCATGACGCTCCTCCTGAGCACGTCGTCCTTCCCAGCATGCAGCTGGGCCAGGCCCAGTTTGCGCGCGCTGGAGCGCGTGTCCGAGTCGCTCTGCTCCGCGTCCGAGAAGTACCCGTCCGTCTCGCCGTCGAAGAGCGAGCCGTCCTTCCCCGCCCCCGCCCCCAGCCCCGCCCCCTCCCGCTCCCGCTCCCGCTCTGCGTCCTGACCCCCCGCCTTCGGGCGGGACTTCCCCTGCCGGGACAGGCGGAGCCGCAGGGTGGAGCGGGTCCCGCCCCCTCCCCCGCCCCCAGACTTCGGCGCCGCGGCAGGACAGCCGGGCTCCGGGGGAGGGGCCGCCGGGGGGCCGTCCCACGGCTCGTGCTCCTCCGAGATGTGGCAGGAGTCCATTTTGGAGATGGGGGGCTGGGGGGGGTCCCGCTCGGCCTCGCCCCCCCGCGCCTGCGGGTGCAGCTGGTGGTGCAGGTGCAGGTGGTGCAAGGCCTTGGCCGAACGCGACCGCTCCGCCCTCCTGGCCCCGCCCCTCTCCGCCGCCGCCGCCGGCCCCTTGTTGCCCCGGGCGACCGCCGCCGCCGCCGCCGTGGCCCCCGCCGCCGCCGCCGTGGAGGCGGAGTTGGGGAGGGGCTTGTGGCCCCGGGGGCGGGGCTTGCCCCGGGTCTTGCGGCCCAGGTGCGGGGTCTTCCAGGTGGACTTCATGGAGTGGTCCATCATCAGGCTGAGCAGGCTCTCCTCGCCCTGCAGCAGCTGGTCCGACAGCAGGCTGCCCGTCCTGTCGCGGTGCTTCCCGTCCAGCGACCACGGGCTCAGCGCGTCGTCCGCCGTGATCTGCACCGACTGCGCCAGCCAGCCGTCAAACAGCGCCCCGTCCAGGGGGAAGGACTTCGACAAACCTGGGGAGGGGCGGGGGGGGGACAGGAGAACCAATGATTCAAGATTCTTTATTGACGTGTGTAACAAGTACATTGGAATGCTTACTCCCCATTCGCTCCCGCAGTATAAATTCTACGACACAGATTCTCAACGATAAATAACAAGTACGTACGCAGTAAGTACAGCAGAAAGTAACTAGTAAGAATTATCAATGCTATGGCACATTATGGCGGGTGGTGCAAAAAATGTGGCACAGTGACCAAAGTGCAGTGCAGTAATGATAGTAAATAAATACAATCAGAGGGCTGGCTGGGGGGGGGGACAAGAGAACCAATCAGAAGGCTAGCACGGGAAGCGCTGTTCCCTGCGTTGGGACCGCAGCGCTGCTGGGATCTGATCCCGAGTGATTCCCAGCTGCTGCTCGTTTCAGGAACACCGGTTCTGCCAATCAATCATCATCATCCTCAGCGGCGGTACGAGGCGACAGGCTCTTTATCTCACCAGCGGAACGGTGGAGAAGGGCGGCTTGCGCCCTCTTAAAATGCCAACAATTTGTACTTTTCTGTAAACAAGCCTTTTCAAGCTTTTTCAACGCCAAAATTGAAATCGTGTTCATACATGTTCAAGGATGCAATGTGTTATTTCATACGGTCATATTACTTAACGCGTTGGTGTAGCACCTTAGCACTGTTCAAGATGGAACAAAAAAAAAAAACAATTATGAGATTCTTGCGGTGCTTTCCGCACTGGCCAGAAATGCCACTCTCTGGCCCACTGGTGAACCAGCTCTGGCTCTTCAGGCACATGTGTGCACAAAGCACAGGCTAATCAGTCAGCCAAATCCGGCCCTCCAACATGTGACCATCCTCCTCAGGTCCTGCTTTGGAACCCAGTCTAAATGACTCATTCTCCATCTGAGGGGCTAGCCGTGTGTCACTCCAAAACTCACATGAGCGTGGGCGATCCCAACTCCGCCTCAAAGGCACCTCAGAGAGCCAAAAGTGCGCCTTCCACAACCAAAATCCCGCTAAACCCAAATCCCGCTACACCCAAATCCCGCTACGCCCAAATCCCGCTACACCCAAATCCCGCTACACCCAAATCCCGCTACGCCCAAATCCCGCTACGCCCAAATCCCGCTACGCCCAAATCCCGCTACGCAGGACTGAAAGCCCCGCCTTCTGAACATCTTCAACTCCTCCGTCAGCATTGGCGGCCACTGCAAACAGCTCTGAAAAACGCATTTTGTGTTTGCCATCGAGTGCCCCCCCTGCCCCCCCCCTCCTCCTCCCGGACCCCCCCCACCACCCCCTGTAATTCAGTCAGCCTGCTGCTGGCCGAAACGCAAAACGACGAAACGAAGAAACGCCGCAGACAGGGCGCGGCGAGTTTTCAGATGTGAGCAAGATGGCGGCAGATTTGTATTCAGCCGCTCCGTACCCCCAGGCGACGGGCAGAGAGGTGGTGGCGTGGAGCCTCACGCTCCCGGTCCGTCCCGACGGAGACAAGCGCGACTTCCCCCCCCCCGAAACACAACAATGGCGAGCCTTTCTGAACCCACGCTCGCTAAAAAGCAGCCACAGGGATTCGCTGACAAGGAATTTCACACGCCCACGCACGCAACCGACAAACCGATTATATTAAAAAAAGAAGGAATCAAAAAACTTGCAGCCTCTTAAAGGCCAAGCTGGCAAAATACTAAAAACGTTTAAAAAAT
This sequence comes from Anguilla japonica, assembly GCA_025169545.1. Classification (NCBI taxonomy): domain Eukaryota; kingdom Metazoa; phylum Chordata; class Actinopteri; order Anguilliformes; family Anguillidae; genus Anguilla; species Anguilla japonica. Next base: position 2,487,555 of record CM045891.1, read on the forward strand.
TTTTTTAAATGTTAGTCAAAAAACTTATTTTTAGGCATTCAAATTCTAAGAAGTTACAATCGCTGTTTCTTGCACAAGCGCAACGCTCGGTTCATCGAGACCCGGACGCACAGGGCTGAGCGAGCAGCCGTCTCCACCGGGAGCCTGTGGTGTCTAATGGGATTAAGAGGCGGCTTTGGGCCATTTTAATCATAGTAATTAAGGACGAAGGAAAACACCACTGTCTACGCACGTCTGGATGAAACTAGATCTGAAAAATCGAGGAGTGCGTCAGCCCCAAAAAGCTCCCAGCACAGAGCGCTCCCCGGCTCAGGAATGTGGACGCTAGACACTACAGCTGCCCAGAGGCATTAGGATCTGAAAATTAATGTTGTTTCCGTGAAAACCTTCTCCAGACCAAGATGATATTAATAGAACAAAACTGCGAACCCCCCTGAACCACCTCAACGCTTCCAAACCCCCCACCCCTCCACCCCCCCCCAAAAAACTTGGCAGCACTGAGGAGGCAGCCGTGCAGCCTTGCCAAGCAATCCCCCCCCCCCCCCCCCCCAACTGACAAACCTCTGTGGCTGATGCCCTACATGCCCCCCCTCCCCCCATCCTCAAGTTTTGTTCTTTCCATGACGCAGTTCTGCTTGGTGCAGCACCGCTGGCGGGGGGGAAGGGGGGGGGGGGTCGTGGTGGTAGTATGGGGGGGGGGGCAGATCTCGAGCCCAGCCAGCAGTGAGGCCCGTCTGCAGATGGGGTCTGGAACAGTCTGTCCCACAGCGAGGGGTGATGGAGGGGAGGGGGGGGGTGTGGGGGGGGGGGTCGGGGTTGAGGGGCAGGTCTCCGGCCCGGGCGGGGGCCTGGAACAGACCGTCCCGTGGGCGGACGGGGGGCCGAGCGCAGAACGCGGCTCCTCCTGGTGCAGCTCCAGCAGACTCACGCTCTGTTTGCACAGGGGCCCCGCCACAGACGGCCGATTGTTCTCAGGTAGCGCCCGTCACCGCGACAACCCCCCCCCCCCCCCCCCCCCCCCCGGAGCAGCGAAAAACTCAATACCTGCTCGGCCAAACAAAGACGGGCGACGCCCAGCGTCTGGAACAGAGCCAGGACAACACCCCGGGACGTCCAGGAAAGACCCGACCAAAACCAAACAAACCGAACACGCTACGGGGGGGGGGGGGGGTTGTGTGTGTGACCTGCCCTGTGGTACAACACACACTGTACACACATGCAGTGTACAGTCAGACTGAACCTCACAGTGAAACAAAAAAATGCACTGGATGCTCTCTCATCGTGCCAAGTCTGGCAACCGCAGATCCCTTCCTCCCGTCCAATCAGGCTCCAGCTCGACCTGCACACGCCCGCCTGCATTTTCAGAAAACCTTCAACAAAACAGATTCTATGATGTCAAGCCTGGAAAAAGCAGGAAAACACACATGCACACACACACACACACACACACACACACACACACACACACACACACACACACACACACACACACACACACACACACACACACACACACACACACACACACACACACACACACACACACACACACACACCTCGGTTTGTTTCTGTACATTTGGCTGCAAGTCAGATCGCTAACATGCTAACGGCAGTGGCGGTGGTTGCGGGGGGGGGGGGGGGGGTCGGGGGGGGTACAGAATGTCCTGCGCCTGATGGTGACAGAGCGTTTCCATGCACGGGGCAGGCGGGGGGGGGGGCAGATGGCTCCGACACACACGCATTGTCCACAGACAGAGGCAAGAGCTTCGCAAAGAAAACAAACAGAGTCGCTCATTTCCAACAGTCCCTCAAATCAAGTGCTGCTAAATATAACCAGAGCTCAGCTCACAACGGTCACATGGACCAATCAGCGCTGGCTGTCATCATCACCGTACCCTTTAGAAATATATCTGAAATACATTTAGACCCCTTAACAAACATGATTATAAATATCTCCATCACCGTTAGCTCAGGTGGCTACTGTGAATTGCAATGAGACGTCACTGGCAGCTCCAGAAGCTTGTGAGGAAAGGTAAGACTACATCTATAGCTTTCAAACCTCAATGTACCACAGCTGATTTCCCACCTTTCGATTCATCACTTTTATTGCATAATTTATTTTGCTAACTTTGCTAGCTATCTAGCCAGCAAGCTAGCTAGTAATATCAGCAAGTGAGTTTTGAAAAATTGATCAACATTATCATCAGCACTGTTGGCAGCTGAAGAGTACTGTGAATTAAGCAAGCCAAGTACAGCCCAGATATTAACAGTATTAAAATTCCCTATTCAATAGCTTCTGACAGTTAGCTAGCCAGGAAGCTTACTACTGATAGCCATTCTGGAAAAAGTATATTGGCTACAAACCAGCTGCACAGCTAGCTAGCCCGATATCCAACTTTTTGTTGAGCACGGCTGGTAGGCTTGCCACCCATAAGCCAACAGGTATAATTGCAAATTCTAAGGCTCAGGCCAATTACCCAACACTGCTAAGGCTAATGATAGTTAGCCAACACTGCTAAGGCTAGTTAGCCAACACTGCTAATACTAAGGCTAATTAGAAAACAGTGCTAAGGCTAATTACCCAACTCTGCTAAGGCTAAGGCCAATTATCCAACTCATGCATGTGGATTTTGGTCAATGATCATCTTTTTATTTTTGTTATATACAGTTTTGGTCTGTTTTTATATCTGCCCACACACCCCCCCCCGCTCGTCAGGCTATCCTTGTAAATAAGAATTTGTTCTTCAGTGGCTGGTTAAATAAAGGTTAAACGATAAATAAAACACGTGTTAAAGATCAGACTGGCAGGCGGATCGCTGTAGGAGGAGAGGAGAGCAGCGCACGAGGTCGTCTCCAGGGCCAGGGAAATTCAGCAGGACGTCAATAACTGGCGATTTCCTCAAGACGCCATGCCGGGGAAGATCGATGGAAGGTTCCGGAGATAAACACGCCGACCGCCAGCCGGGCCTCACGTCCTGGGCTCGACCGCGTCCGGCGAGAGCGTGCCGTAACTCGGGCCCGGAGCAAGCCGTTTACCCGCGGTGTGTCAGCTAAACACACGCTACCGAGCAGGAAGAGGCGCCAAAGAGATAGCGTCTCCCTCTCTGCGCCGGTGTTAGCGTCTCCCTCTCTGCGCGGGTGTTAGCGTCTCCCTCTCTGCGCCGGAGTTAGCGTCTCCCTCTCTGCGCGGGAGTTAGCGTCTCCCTCTCTGCGCGGGCGTTAGCCTCTCTGCGCGGGAGTTAGCGTCTCCCTCTCTGCGCGGGGGTTAGCGTCTCTGCGCCGGAGTTAGCCTCTCCCTCTCTGCGCCGGAGTTAGCATCTCCCTCTCTGCGCCGGAGTTAGCGTCTCCCTCTCTGCGCGGGAGTTAGCGTCTCCCTCTCTGCGCGGGAGTTAGCGTCTCCCTCTCTGCGCGGGAGTTAGCGTCTCCCTCTCTGCGCGGGAGTTAGCGTCTCCCTCTCTGCGCGGGAGTTAGCGTCTCCCTCTCTGCGCGGGAGTTAGCGTCTCCCTCTCTGCGCGGGAGTTAGCGTCTCCCTCTCTGCGCGGGGGTTAGCGTCTCTGCGCGAGAGTTAGCGTCTCTGCGTGGGAGTTAGCGTCTCCCTCTCTGCGCGGGGGTTAGCGTCTCTGCGCGAGAGTTAGCGTCTCTGCGTGGGAGTTAGCGTTTCCCTCTCTGCGCGGGAGTTAGCCTCTCTGAGCGGGAGTTAGCATCTCCCTCTCTGCGCGAGAGTTAGCGTTTCCCTCTCTGCGCGGGAGTTAGCGTCTCCCTCTCTGCGCGGGGGTTAGCGTCTCTGCGCGAGAGTTAGCGTTTCCCTCTCTGCGCGGGAGTTAGCCTCTCTGAGCGGGAGTTAGCATCTCCCTCTCTGCGCGAGAGTTAGCGTTTCCCTCTCTGCGCGGGAGTTAGCATCTCTGCGTGGGAGTTAGCGTCTCCCTCTCTGCGTGGGAGTTAGCGTCTCCCTCTCTGAGCGGGAGTTAGCGTCTCCCTCTCTGCGCCGGAGTTAGCGTCTCTGCGCGGGAGTTAGCGTCTCCCTCTCTGCGCGGGGGTTAGCGTCTCTGCGTGGGAGTTAGCGTCTCCCTCTCTGCGCGGGAGTTAGCGTCTCCCTCTCTGCGCGGGAGTTAGCGTCTCCCTCTCTGCGCGGGAGTTAGCGTCTCCCTCTCTGCGCGGAGTTAGCGTCTCCCTCTCTGCGCGGGAGTTAGCGTCTCCCTCTCGCGGGGCGTTAGCGTCTCCCTCTCTGCGCGGGAGTTAGCGTCTCCCTCTCTGCGCGGGAGTTAGCATCTCCCTCTCTGCGCGGGAGTTAGCGTCTCCCTCTCTGCGCGGGAGTTAGCGTCTCCCTCTCCGCGCGGGAGTTAGCGTCTCCCTCTCCGCGCGAGTGTTAGCGTCTCCCTCTCCGAGCGGGAGTTAGCGTCTCCCTCTCGACACAGGAGTTAGCGAAACTCACCCAGTTGTTTGAGCAGTGAGCCGTTCTCAGACTTCCACCTCTCCTTCTTCTCCGGACTGCTCTTCCTCCGCTCTTTCCCTCTCTCCTTCACTCCATTCTGTCGTCCTTTCTCCCCCTTCAGTGTTTTTTCTAGAGAGGGGGAAAAAAAATCCCAGAACAGCGTTACAGCCTTTTTTTGTAGGCCAAAACGGACGTTTCTTCCACCATTGTTGGCTCAAAAATGCGAACTTACTTCCGGGTTTCAGGACTACAAACTGTAACACTCTAGTAAGGCAGAAAATTGCGCTCAAAGAAAAGCAAAACGTTCGGATTCGAGATTCGTATGAAGACTCTGGGAGGCCGTACAACCGTTGCGGTTTAAATCAGGACCAGAAAAGCCTTGTTTCCGGAGGACAGCCGGGGCAGTGTAACGCTTAGGGAACCGGAGTCGAAACTGAAAAGTTTTTGTTTCAAAACTCCAGGTGGAGCAACACTACTGTACCCATGAGCACTAAAGCTGAATTGCTCCAGCACATATCCAGCTGTATAAATGGAGGCAAGAAGAACACGAGCTGTGCTACCCACTGTGGACACGAGCGTCCCAGCGTCAAGTAAAACATAGCACCTCCAACCCTGATGTCGGGTTATAAAGCCCTACAGGAAGCGGGCATTTAACCAGGGCCCAGACAGGAAGTGGCAAACGAGGATTGAACCAGGGCCCAGACAGGAAGTGGCAAACGAGGATTGAACCAGGGCCCAGACAGGAAGTGGCAGACGTGTATTGGGCACACTGAAGATGAATGGTCCTCTCTGGACTGCAGGTGGTGCAGTGGTTAGAGCAGGCCGAGGCTCACTCCATCTCCTAACAGTGGCACTCTCACTCTATCACAGGCTGACACACGGAGGGGAAGAGCACAGCGGCAGAGCAGCTGCAGCAGCCGCCGCCGCCATCGGGAAACGTGCACGAAAGATGCTCTGGCCCCGGCACAGGAAGCACGCCAGAGCTGCTTCCTGTGCCGTGGGCGCGCACCTGCGCCTGAGCTCCCAAACCGCAGAGGGGGCTTCCCCGTCCCGCACACGCAGAGCGAAACCAGCCCGAGAAGGTCAGGGAGAGGCGGACTCCTCCTCCTGCTCCTCCTCCTGCTCCTCCCTCCTCCTGCAGCAGTCCGACACATGGCCGTAAGTCAGGGGATCTGCCGGGGGACACGCGATCTCAGGGGTAACACAAACCCCCCCCCCCCCCCCCCATCCCAGAGAGCTGTCCCGTTCTGCAGAGGGAGTCCAGAAACCGCCCCCCCCCCCCCCCCCCCCCATCTGCAGTGAAGCAGGCATGTTCTGACATGTCCCTGCTGTTTGAGCACTGAGCCCGGCTCAACCCACTTCCTCACCAGCACCCCGCCCCCCGCCCCCCGCCCCCAGCCTACGAGCTCGTTCCCACAAAGACCCCTCTGCACCCCACCATCACCCTGGGGCCCCAGGGTACAAAACTCAAAATCCAACGGGCCAAACTCCTCGAACGAGTGGCGGAGGCGAGAAACATTAAAAAAGGATTTTCTTTTATCTCTCTTTCTGTTCCATCAGCCTCTAGAAAAAGAAAAGAAAAAAAGAGAAAAAAGAAAAAGAACACAAAGCCGCCGGAGGGCCGGGGGAAGGGGGAAGGGAGCGGGCACCTGCGGATCGGGCTCCGAGGCGCGAGATTCATTTCCTGTCTTTCGGGCCGCACGGTGCAGTGTGCGAGCCCCGGACGCGTCCCACTTCCTGTCTGCGCTCGTTAGCCAGGTGCGGCCGCTTTCGAGATGACTGCGGGCTTCGCACCTTCGCGGGGTGCGCCGAACAGCTTCCCCCACCCCCCCCCCCCCCCCCACCCCCCCCCCCCCCAGCCACCGCTGTGCCTCTCGTACCCGAGTTCAGGGAGCAGCCGCGGCTGAAGCACCTCAGGCCCTCTGACGTGTTTTACCCCCCCAGGCCTACTCGCCGCGACACAGGCCCCCCGGGACAGACCGCCACGATGAGAGGGGGCGTGTCTCTCACAGACGACGACCGGTAACCATGGCTGCGACGTGGGGAGGAGCAAATGCAGCAGTCCGTGAAAGTCACATTACAGAGCAGACACTCAGATCCAAAGAAACTTGCACAACAATTTATACAGCTGGATATATACTGAAGCAATGCAGGTTATCAATAATGCTCATTCCCTTTGTTACACCTGCCCCTAGACCACCTTGGGGACGTAACAGTACCTCGCTCAAGGGTACAACTGCAGAGTCCTGCATGGGAATTGAACCTGCAACCTTCAGGTTACAAGCCCAATTCCTGCAGGCCCTCTTACACCCATCATATCTCCGGAGGGACAAAACAAGCCGCGCCCCGACGCTGTGGAACTCCTGGTCAGAGTCTGCCGATAACAAAGCCCGGATTCAAACCCGCAGCATCCGGCCTGTAAAGCCCAGCCTGTGCTCTCTTTCTGAGCGGCCTGGCGGCGGATCATTTCTGTGAGATTTATGACCGCAGGGGGATGACGTGGGGATGAGTCACCCCCAACCGACCGACGGAACATCATTTTCCCCTCGATACAGGAGAAAAGGGCTGTCAGCACCCCCCCCCGGTCCCCCCGGGGGGTGGGGGCTCACATTACCACAGCCGGTCCCCTGTGTGCGGCTGTGGCTGCTGAGCGCTGCCTGAGTGTTGAGTCATCGGCACGGCCAGCCCGGGGTCAGAGCGCTGAGCGAGCCCAACCCGGCCACTGGAAATTCCCCAAACGCTGCTCCGGCTCCAGCCCCGAAAAGAGCGACTGTCCTGCACCCCTCCCCCCTCCCCCCCCCCCCCGCGCCCCCCCCCCGCCCCCCCCCCCCCGACGGCAGGGCGCCGCTCTCAGAGCCGGGGACTGGCTGGGGGACCGCACTGGGGCCCCAAGCAGGGGACATTTGGGGCTCCCTTCCCCCCACAGGACCCCGCTGCTGGCCTTCCCACGGTCCACCGGGGGCTCGGGAACCACGAGGCTACCTGTGCAGGTGCGCCCTGCTCCCCCGGACCCACCTCCCGCCAGGTCCTCCTGCAGGAGCTGGATCTGGAGGTGGAAGATCTTCTCCTGCAGGTCACACAGGGAGCTCTTCATCTTCTCCCGCCGCGACACCATGTAGCACAGGTTCCTGACCTGCAGGGGGCGACAGAGAGTCTCGTCACATGGGGACGAAGCGGACAGCACAGGAGAGGGGCAGACCCCAGCACACGTGTGGGGATGTGGTAGCTGTTCCCATGGCGATTAGGTGAGCGGGTGAGGCCTGGGCTGTGGAACAACACTGCCCCCCCCCCCCCCCCCCCCCCCCCAATTACAGAGACATGGCCGCAAAAAATGAACGCACAACGTTTCCCGGGAGACGAGACTCCACGTGCACCAGCCCCATCTCCCGTCAGGATCTCCACGGGGGAGGGGGGGTTTGGCCCAAATACATCATATTATTCACTAACCCCAAAGGGGGGGGGGCTGCTAGCTACGCTGTCAATCTGTTTCTCCCGCTGTTTCCTGAAACCAATCAGAGTCATCTGCATGGGACTGTCCCCCCCACCTCACCACCCCCCCCCCCCCAAACACCGAGCTACAGCGAAACGCTGCTGCGGCAGGGAGCTGAGTGAGAGTGAGTGTGTGTGTGTGTGAGTGTGAGTGTGTGTGTGTGTGTGCGTGTGTCTGTGTGTGTGTGAGTGTGTGCGTGCGTGAGTGTGTGTGTGTGTGTGTGTGAGTGAGTGTGTGTGTGTGTGTGCGTGTGTCTGTGTGTGTGTGAGTGTGAGTGTGTGCGTGCGTGAGTGTGTGTGTGTGTGTGAGTGAGTGTGTGTGTGTGTGTGTGCGTGCGTGCATGCTGTGTCTGTTGTTCACAGATAATGCATGAGGGGACCCTGTTTGTCTTCTTAGCAGAAACACACAGGCATGTGAGCATGTGCGCGTGTACCACTGTTTTTCTAAAATGCGTACGTGTGTAAGTTAGGAGGAAGAGAAAGAGAATGTAGAGAAAGAGGGAGGACAGATACAGAGGGGGGGGGTGGAGAGAAGAGAGAAAATCCCTTTGTTTTCAGCCACTCTGGCCCTCTCAGGGTGCCAAGCTGTCCCTCTGGGCTTGGTACAGGGGTGGCAGTGCCAACGCACCAAAATAATCAACAGCACCAGACCTGTTCCCCTCGACTATCAAATGCACCCAAACAGTCAACAGCACCAGACCAGTTCCCCTCGACCGTCAAATGCACCCAAACAGTCAGCAGCACCAGACCAGTTCCCCTCGACCATCAAATGCACCCAAACAGTCAACAGCACCAGACCAGTTCCCCTCGACCGTCAAATGCACCCAAACAGTCAACAGCACCAGTCCAGTTCCCCTCGACCGTCTAACGCACCCAAACAGTCAACAGCACCAGACCAGTTCCCCTCGACTGTCTATAAATGCACCCAAACAGTCAACAGCACCAGACCAGTTCCCCTCGACTGTCTATAAATGCACCCAAACAGTCAGCAGCACCAGGCCTGTTCCCCTCGACCGTCTAACGCACCCAAACAGTCAGCAGCACCAGACCAGTTCCCCTCGACTGTCTATAAATGCACCCAAACAGTCAACAGCACCAGGCCTGTTCCCCTCGACCGTCTAACGCACCCAAACAGTCAACAGCACCAGACCAGTTCCCCTCGACCGTCTGTCCAGACAGACAGCAGGCAATCTCATTTCCATCTCCCATCTCCACAAGGCTAAGGCCAGAAATTAATAACGCTCTCAGAACCTTGATTAAAGGCAGAACGTCGGTGCGAGATGCACACAGCACGCTGTGCCAACGCAGCCGGACAGTTTAGAAAGAAACGAGGCAAATGAAGTTGGACTGCACGGATGCGCAGAGATGTGCTCTAAGGGAGGGGTGGATCAGGATCATTTCCTCAGAGCACCGTTCACCGCAAACAGCAGGATTTCCCATCAGGCACTGCGATGACGGCACGCTCAGCGGCTAAGGCCCCCATCTCTCACCGCCGTCTGAAATAATGAACCAGGGAGGAGAGTCTGAGGAGAGCTGCAGCCCTCTTCCCCTCCACCTCTGCCTCCCTTTTTTCTGTCTTTCTCTCCCCCCCCCTTCTCTTTTCACCACCACTCTCCATCTCCCTGCCCCCTTTTTTCCACTTCTCTCTCCCGCTTTTCCTTTCCCCTCTCATCCCCATCCATCTCCTTCTCTCTCCCCCCTCTCTTCCCCCTTTCACTCTCTCTCTGTCCTCCTTCTCTCTCCTCCTCCTCCTCTCTCTCTCTCTCACCCTCCCCTCCCCCCCCCCCCCCGAATAGCAGTGTAATAACTGGCCTGCAGGCCTCCTCTCCTGATGCCAGACACCTGTTGATTTAATTACTGGCTGATGACACAAACTCTGCAGCCTGTTTCCACCGTGGGATTCAGCCGCTAGCCAGAACATCCTCGGGGGGGGGGGGGGTGCCAGTGCCAACCGCACAGGTAATGACCTCAGCCAGCCAAGCGTCCGACCCCCGCTTCGCGTTTATGACTTTGCCGGGACCTCCCCCCTCCCCCCCCCCCCCCCCGGCTCACCGCGCACTGTCTCCACGGTAACGTGGAGTTTAGGGAACACCCCCCCCCCTCGTACGCGGCTAGGAGCAGGACCGGATCGAATTACACAGACGGGCAATAAACACCAGAGCGCTCGGCACGCCCGAAAACCTCTCAGCGCATTTCTCTCGTCTTCGCCTGCGTTCTGAACAGCGAGAGAGGAAGAGAGCGAGCGAGAGCGCGAGGCGCGGGGCAGGCAGGCATCGGGCGGGCGAGCGGGCGGGCTCGACAGGGCCCCAGATTAAAAACACACACAGGCGACCGCCGCATCACCCGCCAAACCGAACCCGCAGAGAGGCTCGCGCCGTCAGAAGCACGGCGAGCGGGCGGGAGCAGGAAGAGGGAAAGTGGGTCAGACAACAATGGCGAGTGTCATTGAGTCCCGAGCGCGCTGCGCGGGGAGGCCGGGCCGGCGGCAGTAACGCCAGCCCGCCGCCGCCGCCGCCAAGAGCTCGGCTTACCTCAGCGCTCAAAAGCGCTCAGAAAACCCCAGACCGGCGTCCCCGAGCCAGCGCATTCAATCGATACCTGCAACCCGCCACGTCTGGCTGGGTAATAGCCTGTCTTCTGCGCTGAAGAGCTGGGTTACTGAGAGAAGAGCCCTGCCGGGGGGGGGGGGGGGGGGGGGGGAGTTCCTCCTGCTCAGGCTGCAATGCCGGAGTGGTTTCGGTAGAGGGCGGTGTTGAGCGGTAGACCAGGCCCCGCCTTCCAATCTGACTAACTGGAGTGGCGGTCCAGCAGGGCCACTCAATGCTCTTCAGCCTAAGGAGCTGCCAGGTCATGTCCGTCCCCCTCCGAAATCTTTACTGGAAGACGCAGTGCTGGTAGGGGGCTTACCAGCATTTTCAGCGGTGGGCGGAGGGGGGGCTTGGTGGGTTTGGGGGGGGGCTCACAGTCTCAGTAAAGGAGAAACACATTATTGCCAACAAAATATGGGTGGCACCTGAGGTGGCCAATCAAATACCAGAGGGGGCCAGTGCCACCCCGGTCCCCCCACTGGACACGGGCCTGAGCGCTGGGGATTCTGAGAAAGGACCGGAGCTTCCGGAATGCCGCCGCACCTCCCGCACGACCGACACACCTGCACCCCTCGCAGGGGAGCGTGAGCGAACGTCAGAAACACGGACGAGCGGCGGCGGCGTTCCCCACCAGGGCTGTGACTGGCTCTCTGCGCCTTGGTTAACTCACAGAAGCGCTCGCGACACGCTAACGTGCTAACGTGCTAACACGCACGACCTCTGCACGGAGTGGCGCTTTCGCAGTCGTGCCGATGCGATATCCAGCCAGGCCCAGCAAGCAGTCAAAACAACGGCATGGTTTGAGCAAACAAGCGTCTGCGGGTTTTCGCCTGTGGCCGCTTTCACCCGGCTGTGACACGTGGTGCATGAGCATGAGCTCTGGAAAAAGGCACTGAGAGTCACGCATGTGAGAAATGATTCACCGCCATCAGTTCTGCAACCGGCCTCAATGCCACCAAGCAAAAGTACCGTACAGTAAGTAGTTCAGCTATTACGCACGAAGTACCACGCCATTTTGAGAACAGCATCACAGCGGTGCTGAAAAGCAAGCCCAAACATGCACAGTATGAACTTATGTGATTTTGCTCCACTGTACGCAGACACAATTCACTAGGCTGCACAGAATTAACTGAACAATCTAATCCACTGTTACCTGAATTTATATCGACTCAAACGAGTAATTATCACAATTCTGTATTTTGGCTGCAAATGCACCGCGTGTGTGCCCATGAATGCTTACTGTGATTGCATGCACTTGTCCCATTGTGACATCAGTTCCTGCTCATTGTACAGTTCCACTGGCCACGCCCTCTTTAACTCCTGCATGGAACTGGTCACCCAGTTCCGTTTCCCTCTCAGTGTCTCTGTAGCAGAAAGGCTTTCACCCTGAGCAGGCTCACGGGTGAAAGCTAAATCCTCTGTCACAATACACTTGTGTAGCAGTGGCCGTAACACTAACATTACAGCGCTGTGAAACTTGCGGACGCCATATCTTTAAAAGGAAAAAAAAAAAAGGGTAGCTTTTATTGGCCAGCACTGACATGGTTTCTGTCTGACATTTTACAGCTCAAAGAAAATCAAAGATAAGGCTGTAAGATAAAATGAGTGGCTTTGGTGTGATAAAATACAGCAAAGCTTCTGAGTCAGGCGGGATTTTGCGTGTTTCAGAATGTGGTACCAATGGGGGCAGGTTTGGTAACAGGGCCTCAAACTGGCAGGACCTTCGCTGTAAGGGTACCAACAGGGGCAGGGGTGGTAAAGGGGACTCAAACTGGCAGGACCTTTTCTGTCTTCAGAAAGAGACAGATGCCAGGCCGTGCCCTGTAAGGGTCCCATCGTACAAAACAAAGAGAATCCCACTGAAAACAAAACGAGCAGGACTCCACACCACCGGTGAGCAAGCGCAGAAATGCACAGCTGCGCTTGAACAGCGATCGAGCCGCGTAAACAGGAAGCTGTTCCCGCTTCTCTGTGTGGCACAAAAGGGACACAAAGACATGAAAAATCAGGAAAGATCAAACTCATTTCGACAGCGGCACAAATTAAAATTTTAAAAGGCAAATCACTCGACCGACAGCTGACAGCTCTTCAAGCGACAAGTCCGAACTGCCTCGTTAATACCGATGATATAAATGTACTTTATGCAGAAAGCCTTGGCTTGGCAAATAAAAAACTATTTGGTTCATTTATTTACTTGAGAATCATAAAAAATAAATAGAATTAAGTCTTTAAAAAAAACATTTTCTGTGACTGAAATTTGATGGGGGGGGCAGTGTTTATATACTTTAAATTAAAAAATAATTCTTATCAGAACCTTTCGCAGGTCGAGCTGAGAGGGTGGCGTGCCGCATTCTCTCAGAATCCGCTCGTGAAATATTAAAGCTGCAGGTCACCGGCGGGACGGCTGTCGCTGCCGTTACTTATGATGTGCTGGCAGCACCCGAGCGTAGCCGAGTCAGTGTGCAGAAGGGCGGCGGGACTGCGTTCACCGCCTCCTGCTGGTCAACAGTGAGCACAGCGTGTTCAGCACCCGCCTGAACTGAACCTCACCCACAGGGGGGGCAGGGGCGGGGGGGGGGCGGGGGGGGGGGGGGGGGGACAGACGGACCGCAGAACCGTGACTGCCCTGTCCTTCAAACAGAGGGGCCGAGTTCAACAGCCTCACTTTACTGACTTACCAACGTCGCGGCGAATTCGAGGTTCCACATTTCAATAATTTATCTGAGCGCGTGCGCCCGCCGCTGCCCGCCGTGCGTCGGGGGCGAAAGAGAACACCGCAGAAACCCGCGGCGCGGCGCGGCCGCCATAAATATTTATATCTGCCTCATATTTATTTCATCACTGAAGCGTACAGCAGAGTGGCCTCCGTGAAGCCAAGAGCAGCCCACGTACTGAACACGCCCTCCAGAGCGTGTGGCTGAGCGTTAGCTTGTCCTGAACACGCCCTCCAGAGCGTGTGGCTGAGCGTTAGCGCGTTCTGAACACGCCCTCCAGAGCGTGTGGCTGAGCGTTAGCTTGTCCTGAACACGCCCTCCAGAGCGTGCGGCTGAGCGTTAGCGCGTACTGAACACGCCCTCCAGAGCGCGTGGCTGAGCGTTAGCGCGTACTGAACACGCCCTCCAGAGCGCGTGGCTGAGCGTTAGCGCGTTCTGAACACGCCCTCCAGAGCGTGTGGCTGAGCGTTAGCGCGTTCTGAACACGCCCTCCAGAGCGCGTGCGGCTGAGCGTTAGCGCGTACTGAACACGCCCTCCAGAGCGTGTGGCCGAGCGTTAGCGCGTACTGAACACGCCCTCCAGAGCGCGTGGCTGAGCGTTAGCGCGTACTGAACACGCCCTCCAGAGCGCGTGGCTGAGCGTTAGCGCGTACTGAACACGCCCTCCAGAGCGCGTGGCTGAGCGTTAGCGCGT
>CM045891.1:2506471-2541471 GCA_025169545.1 Anguilla japonica
AACATCGTCATCACAGCAACGAGAGCGACGTAGCCAACTGTAAAGTGTTTTAGCAGTACAGTAACCTAGCAGCGCAGAATAGGTGAGAGTTGTAGTTCTGCAGCATCCTAGCAGCGCAGAATAGGTGAGAGCTGTAGTTCTGCAGCATCCTAGCAGCGCAGAATAGGTGAGAGGTGTAGTTCTGCAGCATCCTAGCAGCGCAGAATAGGTGGGAGTTGTAGTTCTGCAGCATCCTAGCAGCGCAGAATAGGTGAGAGCTGTAGTTCTGCAGCATCCTAGCAGCGCAGAATAGGTGAGAGCTGTAGTTCTGCAGCATCCTAGCAGCGCAGAATAGGTGAGAGCTGTAGTTCTGCAGCATCCTAGCAGCGCAGAATAGGTGAGAGCTGTAGTTCTGCAGCATCCTAGCAGCGCAGAATAGGTGAGAGCTGTAGTTCTGCAGCATCCTAGCAGCGCAGAATAGGTGAGAGCTGTAGTTCTGCAGCATCCTAGCAGCGCAGAATAGGTGAGAGTTGTAGTTCTGCAGCATCCTAGCAGCGCAGAATAGGTGAGAGTTGTAGTTCTGTGGTATCATAGCTGCGCAGAATAGGTGAGAATTGTAGTTCTGTGGTATCCTAGCAGCACAGAATAGGTGAGAATTGTAGTTCTGCGGTATCCTAGCAGCACAGAAAAATAACAGTAACAGGAGCAGAAAAGGTGAAAAGGGTTGATTATAGCTTCCTGTCAACACAACAGCAGCACAAAGCAGGTACCAGCTGCTATGTTCAGGTGTGTGTATATGTAGGGTCCTCACCTGTATGCAGGTGTATGTAGTGTGCATTATGTAGTGCACTCACCTTTATGCAGGTGTATGTAGTGTGTAGTGCACTCACCTGTATGCAGGTGTAAGTAGTGTGTAGTGTGTAAGTATGCAGCGCGCTCACTTGTATGCAAGTGTAAGTAGTGTGCAGTAAGTAGTGTGCAGTATGCAGTGCGTAGTATGCAGCGCTCTCACTGTATGCAGGTGTAAGTAGTGTGTAGTATGCAGTGTGCAGTATGCAGCGCTCTCACCTGTATGCAGGTGCCCGTGTGCTCTCTGCACAGGCTGCAGGACAGGGCCCAGCGGCTGGCAGGGATGTGGGACACCTTGGTTATGGGCTCCATCTTCTCAGGACAGCCTATGCTCACCTGCAGGAAACACACCTGCATCACCACCTGCCACAATTACCCCTGGAGCTGCACTGTATCCCGTCGCTATGGAGACTCCATGATCACACCTAGAGCTGCACAGTACCCATCGCTATGGAGACCCCACAATCACACCTAGAGCTGCACTGTACGCTGTCGCTACGGAGACCCCACAATTACACCTAGAGCTGCACTGTACTCCGTCACTATGGAAACCCCACAACCACACCTAGAGCTGCACAGTACCCATCTCTATGGAGACCCCATAATCACACCTAGAGCTGCACTCTTCCCTGTCGCTATGGAGACCCCACAATCACACTGTCGCTATGAAGGCCAGAGAATCAATCTTAAAGCAGGACTTCTACCGGTTGCCATGGAGACCACAAATTCCCTTGTTGCTACAGCCTCACAAAACTAAGGGGAAGGGAGGAGGAGAAAGAAGGGTGCTCCAAAATCTGGGGGCTTAAAAATCAATCCCGTTCCCCAGTGTGCTGTCCCCCCCCCCCCCCCCCCCCAGAAGCACCAAACCATCCCTCCACCAGCCCAGCCGACAATCACCACTGAACCCCCCCCCCCCCCCCACCCCCCCCCGCCAGTCTGCTCCTGCCGTCTGACAGAATCTTTAAAAATCCCGGCTTTTAATTACTTCTTACATCTAAAAGCAGCAAAAGGCCTCCATTAAGCTGACACAACTACAAGAGGGTGAAATCAACTGGTCTTAAAAAGGCATTGCGTTTGAGTTCGCCTTTTCTTCTGGCTGACAAAGACGTGTTTGGGTGGTGAATGTGTCGAACACACCCGAGCCAAGCTCCCGCAAGGAGACCCTCGAAACCTAAACACACTGATATTCTTATAAGGCAGTACAAATCAAGACATTCAGAAATGTAATGTTTTTTTTTTTTTCTCCAAACGACAGATCAAGTCTCAATTGTGCAATCTCTCGGCTTCGCACCCAAACAACGTGTGAAATTGTCTTCGTCACGTTGTCCTATTAACGCTTCTCTGCTTCTTTGGCACAGGCAAAACGTAATTCTTAACAAAAACAAACAAAACGTAACCTGCCACTCAATCCAGCAGAACCACTTCCTTACCAAAGGGCTTGATAACCCAAATCGCCTTTGATCTTCAGTTAATTACTAAATCGATTAATGAAGCGTGCAGGGCTCATGCAGAACGAGTGCATGATCTATCGATCGATCCGTAAGGCACAGCTGATGTGTGTGTGTGTGTGTGTGTGTGTACGCGTGTGTGGGTGTATGACTGTGTGTACATGTGTGTGTGTGTGTGTGCATATACGTGTGTGTGTATGAGTGTGTGTATGAGTGTGTGTGTGTGTGTGTGTGTGTGTGTGAGTGGTGTGTGTGTGTGTGTGTGTATGAGTGTGTGTGTGTGTGTGTGTGTGTGTGAGTGTGTGTGTGTGTGTGTGTGTGTGTGTGTGTGTGTGTGTGTGTGTGTGTGTGTGTGTGTGTGTGTGTGTGTGTGTGTGTGAGTGTGTGTGTGTGTACCTCGGGGATCCATAAGGCACAGCTCACATGGACCCACTTGGTCCCGCTGCGTGTGGGCTTCAGGGCCCCCCCCCTCTTGGGGCACAGGAGACATTTGGGCTGCACCCCCAGGGCACAGGTACGACACAGCCAGTTCCCCAGGGGCACCTTCAGGATTCCGTAACAGGCCTGGGGGGGGGGGGGGGGGGGGGGGGGGGAGAGGGGAGAGGGAGATGCAGAGACAGGGAAAGAGAGACGAGAGAGAAAGAGAGAAGGGAGAGAGAGAGGGGGGGGAAGAGGGAGAGAAAGGGGGAGAGAGAAGGAGCGGGAGATGAGGGGAGAGAGAGGGAGAGAGGGAGAGGGAGAGCGAGGGATTAGAGATAGCGAGAGAGCGGCTCACACACTCCCGCTACGCTACACTTCCGCTCAGTTCTGCGACTACCAAGGGACCCTGGAGCCAATTAGCACCGTTTCTCTCTGCAGTGCCGGAGGCCCTGAGGGCTCGCAGTTAGCGCTTCTATTTCCGAGGCGCGCTTTCCTGGGCGTTTATAAGAGTCAATAAGCCCCAGAGAAGCGCTTTCTGGAGAGCGCCGCCGCTGACATGAGCGCGTGCCGCGCGGTCCGAGAGCAGCAGCGGCGGACGGCGAACCCTGCCGTGCTGACCCCGCCCCCTGGACCGAGCAGCACTGACCCCGCCCCCTGGACCGTGCAGCACGGACTCCGCCCCCCAGAACCTGCCGCACTGACCCCGCCCCCTGGATCCCACTGCCCCCAACCCAGAGCCCCCCCCCAGCATTGACCCCCCCCCCCCAGACCCCACCCCCCGGACCCCGCCCCCACCACGCTGACCCCGGTGCCCTACCTGATGGACGCAGACGTTGCACTTGTCGCAGAAGACCATCTCGTTGCCGTCCTCCCCCTCGGGCGAGCGGCAGACGTCGCACACCACGTCCTCGTCGTACTCGATGCCCAGCCCCTCCTCCGTCTCGATGGCCAGCTGCATGTTCTCGTGGCAACGCTTCTCCAGCTCCATCAGCACGCGCTCCATGGTGAGCTCGTCCAGCTCCGGCAGTGCTGTGGGGGGGAACAGAGACCACTGAGACCCGCCGCCTTGGACATGGCCCCAGAGGCCCGCTGCCGTTTGGAGCCCCACACACATCTGTCCTCACTACAGCCCACAGCAGGGAGGTCCACAGCTACTCACGCCCTAGCCTCACTGCACCCAGTCTGCTGGCCCAAAGGTCAAAGGTCACTGCACCCAGTCTGCTGGCCCAAAGGTCACTGCACCCAGTCTGCTGGCCCAAAGGTCAAAGGTCACTGCACCCAGTCTGCTGGCCCAAAGGTCAAAGGTCACTGCACCCAGTCTGCTGGCCCAGAGGTCAAAGGTCACTGCACCCAGTCTGCTGGCTCAAAGGTTAAAGGTCACTGCACCCAGTCTGCTGGCCCAAACATCGCTGGACCCAGTCTGCTGGCCCAAAGGTCAAAGGTCACTGGATCCAGAAGCTGAATGTGACGGTTAATGCAGCAGAGGGCCACAGAGCTCTGCACGTGTGCGTAACCTGCGGGAGAGCCAACTCACAGCAGCGGCTCTGACCTGAACGAGAGGGATCATCAGCCGACCACCGAGTCTCCTCATACACTCGACGTCCCCCCAGGACAGAGAGAGAGAGCCGCTGATAGATCAGCTGTGTGTGTTTGCTCACCGCCATCGCCCCATCCTCAGCGCTGCGCTAAGACCCTGTCCACTCCCAGCCTAATTCTGCCCCGAGACCTTTAAGCTCCGCGCGGTCCCCATGGAAGCCGAAAGCCAGGGGCAGTAAAAGAGGCCTTGTTTTCTCAGCACACACGCTGGGAGCCCCGTTAACCACTGACTGGAGGAGGACTCCTGCGGCATTTAAACAAGAGAGCGAGCGACGGGGCAGGTGGGCGATCGAGGCGGACACTGGCAGAGCGGGAGTCACGCCGTTTGCGCGTGTGATCGAGCGTGCAGCCGTCACCGTCGGCAACACCAACCGCGCACAAAAAACCGCCAAAGCACTCCGCCACGCCATCGTCAGGCCAGGGGCCGGCAACTCCAGTCCTGAAGGGCCGGTGTGTGTGCAGGTTCTGTTTCCACCAATCACACCAATGAGCTAACGGGCTGTATAGCCCCAACACTGGTTCACTCACAGGTTTGACTGCATTAAGACACTTAATACAGGGAGACATGGACAGTCTTCGGCTGTCATTCATGCGCTTATCAAGAAATGCAGCTAAAATGCCCAAACGGTGTAAGAGTTGGGGCTAATGAAGCGATTAAGGCCAGAAGTTGGCAAGAAAAGCAGAAACAGATCTGGCCCTCGTTGCCTGCCTCTGGTTCAGGCTCACACATTGTTATGAGAAGTAAATGAAGATAATCTCTTTTTCCATTTCAAAAAAAAATAAATAAATAAATAATAAACACGAGTACACGTTTGAGAAATGCCACTTCGTAATCTCTTAAAAGCAGAGCAAATATGCCGAGGTCTAGCGGACAAGTAAATTCAATTATTTTTCTTATCTCTAGGCAAAGGATCAGATTGTAGATAGACTGGGCACTTTTCAGACAGGCGGGGTCAGCAGCTGTCAATCACTCAAGATCGAGGGCTTGGCAGAGGCCCAGAGTTGAAGACTGTGAATAACTGTGCCGTGTACACACAGGATCGAGCGACACCCCTATACACCCCTAACAATGGAACATGCTGTTGTCCATAGAGTGGCCCTCTGTTACCTCCAGAGCGGAATGTACCAATGCCAATGCTGAAAAGGGGTGTGGAACAACAGTAAGGCTATGGTGTCACAGAAAAGGGGAGCAGAGGCGTACAGGATTGTAGGGTACCCAGTTCCCTAAACCCACACTCAGCCTTACCCAGTTCCCTAAACCCCACACTCAGCCTTACCCAGTTCCCTAAACCCCACACTGACCCTTACCCAGTTCCCTAAACTCCACACTGAGCCTTACCCAGTTCCCTAAACCCCATACTCAGCCTTACCCAGTTCCCTAAACCCCACACTCAGCCTTACCTAGTTCCCTAAACCCCACACTCAGCCTTACCCAGTTCCCTAAACTCCACACTGAGCCTTACCCAGTTCCCTAAACCCCACACGCAGCCTTACCCAGTTCCCTAAACCCCACACTCAGCCTTACCCAGTTCCCTAAACCCCACACTCAGCCTTACCCAGTTCCCTAAACCCCACACTCAGCCTTACCCAGTTCCCTAAACCCCACACTCGGCCTTACCCAGTTCCCTAAACTCCACACTGAGCCTTAACCAGTTCCCTAAACCCCACACTCGGCCTTACCCAGTTCCCTAAACCCCACACTCAGCCTTACCCAGTTCCCTAAACCCCACACTCAGCCTTACCCAGTTCCCTAAACCCCACACTCAGCCTTACCCAGTTCCCTAAACCCCACACTCAGCCTTACCCAGTTCCCTAAACCCCACACTCAGCCTTACCCAGTTCCCTAAACCCCACACTCAGCCTTACCCAGTTCCATAAACCCCACACTCAGCCTTACCCAGTTCCCTAAACTCCACACTGAGCCTTACCCAGTTCCCTAAACCCCACACTCAGCCTTACCCAGTTCCCTAAACCCCACACTCAGCCTTACCCAGTTCCATAAACCCCACACTCAGCCTTACCCAGTTCCCTAAACTCCACACTGAGCCTTACCCAGTTCCCTAAACCCCACACTCAGCCTTACCCAGTTCCCTAAACCCCACACTCAGCCTTACCCAGTTCCCTAAACTCCGCGTTGACCAGCTCCAGCCAGGACACGTCCAGATCGTCCAGGTCGTACTGACAGAGCGGCTCGGGGGTCCGCTCCCCGCCCTGTACCAGCTCGGAGAACCCCCGGGTCTGGGCTGAGGAGTAGAAGGAGATGCGGCCAACTTCGGGAAGTACCCTGCGTGTACAAAGAGCCACAGACAGACAGATACCTGACATTAAAATCATGTTACATGCTACACATGCGATCACCGTTACAAAAAATAATGAATTAAACCTCAAACCTCGTCACAACCATGACTCTAAAGCAAATACGATTTCCTCACAGGAATTCAGCAGTCAGAGAATAAATAACTGATTTGAAAGATGCAGATTTTAGCTGTCAGTGAATAACTGAACTGAAGGAGCTGTTGATGTGGCTGCAGTGACACAGGTGTGAGCTGATGTGGCTGCAGTGGTACAGGTGTGAGCTGATGTGGCTGCAGTGGTACAGGTGTGAGCTGATGTGGCTGCAGTGATGCAGGTGTGAGCTGATGTGGCTGCAGTGATACGGGTGTGAGCTGATGTGGCTGCAGTGATGCAGGTGTGAGCTGATGTGGCTGCAGTGATGCAGGTGTGAGCTGATGTGGCTGCAGTGATCCGGGTGTGAGCTGATGTGGCTGCAGTGGTACAGGTGTGAGCTGATGTGGCTGCAGTGGTACAGGTGTGAGCTGATGTGGCTGCAGTGGTACAGGTGTGAGCTGATGTGGCTGCAGTGGTACAGGTGTGAGCTGATGTGGCTGCAGTGAGGTGTGAGCTGATGTGGCTGCAGTGGTACAGGTGTGAGCTGATGTGGCTGCAGTGATACAGGTGTGAGCTGATGTGGCTGCAGTGATACGGGTGTGAGCTGATGTGGCTGCAGTGACACAGGTGTGAGCTGATGTGGCTGCAGTGATACAGGTGTGAGCTGATGTGGCTGCAGTGATGCAGGTGTGAGCTGATGTGGCTGCAGTGATACAGGTGTGAGCTGACACAGCGACACTGTTTCTGTTGAAAGGGAACGTTCCGGGTCTCAGTGCTGATGTCAGCGAAGTTTCAACCCTCGAGCCCCGGGACCGTAACAGAATTCTGTCTGACGAGCTGCAAGGTGCACGCATGCACGAAAGCATGCGCACGTGCACGCATGCATGCGCACACAAGCTCAGTGTACATGGCGGTGTGTGGAGCTCCAGTCAGTCTGTGTGAGTGTGAGCTCTACTTCGCTCTGAGCTCTCGGGCTCATCTGAGTATTCAGGTCAGTGAACTCCATTTAACCTGCAGTGATTTCACAGAGCCCATTACCCACTGAACTACTCTTAGTCAGCCCGCTTTCCACCGCTAACGGCTGCAGTTAGCCAGCCCGCTTTCCCCCGCTAACGGCTGCAGTTAGCCAGCCCGCTTTCCCCCGCTAACGGCTGCAGTTAGCCAGCCCTCTTTCCCCCACTAGCGGCTGCAGTTAGCCAGCCCGTTTCCCCCCCGCTAACGGCTGCAGTTAGCCAGCCCGCTTTCCCCCACTAACGGCTGCAGTTAGCCAGCCCGCTTTCCCCCACTAACGGCTGCAGTTAGCCAGCCCGCTTTCCCCCGCTAACAGCTGCAGTTAGCCAGCCTGCTTTCCCCTGCTAGCGGCTGCAGTTAGCCAGTCTGCTTTCCCCTGCTAACGGCTGCAGTTAGCCAGCCCGCTTTCCCCCGCTAACGGCTGCAGTTAGCCAGCCCGCTTTCCACCGCTAGCGGCTGCAGTTAGCCAGTCTGCTTTCCACCGCTAGCGGCTGCAGTTAGCCAGCCTGCTTTCCCCCCCGCTAACGGCTGCAGTTAGCCAGCCCGCTTTCCCCAGCTAACGGCTGCAGTTAGCCAGCCTGCCTTCCCCTGCTAACGGCTGCAGTTAGCCAGCCCGCTTTCCCCCGCTAACGGCTGCAGTTAGCCAGCCCGCTTTCCCCCGCTAACAGCTGCAGTTAGCCAGCCTGCTTTCCCCCGCTAACGGCTGCAGTTAGCCAGCCCGCTTTCCCCCACAGCCCGCTATTCCCCCCCGCTAACAGCAGGGGGCGCCGCCACCGCGGGCCGCAGAGACGGCCCAGAGCGGCGGGGCCCAGAGCAGCCAGGCGCTTTCGGGCAGAGACCGCCCCTCTCCCGCACGCCGGGCCCTGACCTTTGAAATGAGGAAGCGGGCTGGAGATAAGGCGGAGCGGCGCTGTGTTTACACAGACGCGGAGGAGTTCGCGCGCCGCTTCCTCCTCCCAGCGCCCGCAGCCGCCCTGCTCACGCTGAACTCTGGGAAATCCCCAGCCAGGCCCGGCCGGCCCCGGCGGCCAAATCTTGATAAGGGAGGAGAACAGAGCAGGGAAAAACAAATCCACCCAGCCGCCGAAGATCAAAGCCGATACGTGGGCCGCGGTGACAAGCGGTTGACGCGTTTCCATTTTTAAACCGACACGTTCATTTGGTTATCTTCACCTCCCACCCCCACCCCACCATCTTTGCCTGACGCTCTGGCAAACACACTCCGCACCACAGGCTGAACACTGATTGCGCGTCCTGCTGCTTTAGAAGCTGCCGGTAGGATCTGAATGTTATGCACTGCACTTTAATCGCCGTTCATTTTTACTCATTAATAAAATTCCACCCTGCGTCCGCGTATCTTTCCCCACTTCATTCAGAATATCAGATTACAGACAGAGATGGGATCACAGTACAGAGAGTGCTGCCCGAGGGAATGGTGCAGGGCCGCTGGGGGGGATTAGTACAGGGCTGCCTGAGAGGGCTGGTATAGGGGACCAATGTCTCCGTTTATCAAATTTTATGGTGCCGCTGTTTCTGATCTCGATACCCATGTACTGTAACTCCAGCTGTCCTCCTGTTAGCGTCTCAGTCGCACGCATTTATCACACAATATGAGCGTGACAAAGCGCCCGTGCGTTAAATGAGTATCGATCGCCCAACTACCAGGAACGGAGCAGCTGTGGAACCGAAGGGCCTTCTCGGCTGGCGGAGGGAAGGCTCTGCTCTTTCCATTTGACTCACTGCACCACAGGAGAGTCTGACAACCGCACTGGTGAGGCGTCGGGGGGGGGGGGGGGGGGGGGGGAGCCAAAATGATCACAGTTCCTCAGCGAGGGTCAAAGGTGCGAGGCCGGGTCGGGCGGAGGAGAGACGGGACGGGCCCGGGGAAGACGGAGTACGCCTCGCCTGGGACACCGAGCCTTTCGGCAGAAAAAAAAAATCGATAGGGGTGACATCCGCCCGGCAACACTCCAGAGACGATGAGAAATGCACCCGGCCCACCGGCTCAGCATCCATTACCCCTGCTCCACATCTTCAATCATCACGTCCACAACACAACCCGCCAGGGCCGGGGACAGCCTGCCCGAGGGGGGGGGGGGGGTTGAGGAGACGGCACCCCCCTCACCCCCCCACCCCCCCACCTGCGTTCTGCTGAGACCTGGCCTGTCAAGGGGACACAGGGCGGGATGCAGGTGGCCGGATTTCAGCCAGAGGGGCAGGGTGGGCACAGGGAGGGCACAGGGAGGGGGCTCTGGTGTGAGATCTTCAGATCTCTAACTTTTCTAGCCTCTGTTTTCTCCGGCCTGTGTGTGTTCATTTTTCATCCACCCACAGTATTGTTTTGTTATTGGACAGGCAGAGCCTTTCCTCAGAAAGACAGACAAGACTCCACACCTATCTCTCTCTCTCTCTCTCTCTCTCTCTCCCTCCCTCCCTCCCTCTCTCCGAGCTCAGGCTGTGTTCCACTCAGGGCGCTCTTTGCCAAGCCCACGGAGGCTGCTGTTCTCTCCCATCACTCATCTCCCTGAGCAAAAACCCCTCCCTTTCCCTCCCTCTCCATATCCTCATCCTTCTCTCTCTCTCCCTCCATCCATCCATCTCTTTAAGGAACATAATCTCCTCTATGCTCTGAACCCCAACATATTTCACTCTGTCAACTAACACGCTTGTACTCCTGCAACCCCCCCCCGGCCCCCCCCCCCCCCCACCCCGCTGTCAGTCCCTCTGCCTCCTGGCCCCCCCCCATCCCGCTGTCAGTCCCTCTGCCCCCCTCCCCCATAGTGAAAATCTAGGACACTCTCCTCCTCAGTTGACCAATGGTGTGGGTCAATACAGACAGGATGCCCATGCAGCCAGCTCCACACAAGGGCAACAAACCCCAGCCCCAGAGAGAGAGAGAGGGATGGGGGGGGTGTTGAGGGAGGGAGAGAGGAGACACTCCCCCTCCCCAGCACAAAAGGGCAAGCACACCCCTTCCACAGGAAAACACCCCCCCCCCCCCACACACACACACACATGAGAGGGGACAGGTGGGAACCCCTCAGGGGAGAAGCTTGGGGCTTTGGTACCTAACAGATGCACATAAACGCACATTTTACACTTTATTACACGCTTACACAGTTTGCACACTTTCTAAAATACAATCCAGCTGTGCAGGTGAGTATTTTTTTTTAAACTGAAGCTCTTCAGGTTAAGTACCGCATCCACGGGCATTACAGCTGTGCCCCAACTGGGAATCAAACCTGCAACCCCGAGTTACAAGCCAAATGTCAGAATTACAAGCTCCATTATTCTGCAGTATTACTCTAGAACAGCTGAATTCCACCCAAAGCTACCGTTCATCTATAAGGGCACCGTCTTGGTCGGCTACACCTCAGACCCTAAGGAGTCTTAATATGTGGGAGAAAAATACTGCTGAGGTCTTGCTCGTTACCTCAATCCATTCACAAAAAATTCAGCCAAATATTAAACGAGGATGAGGAGGAGAAAGGAATAACAATCTCAGAGATGAAAAACGACGAGTCGTTTCCCCGGGTTAGGCAGTGAAAATAAACGCCGTGCGGTCATGTGACAACCCCAGCAACCCGCAGCGGGGTCAGCTTCAGGTCCGAAGCTCACGGACGTGCGGCAGAAAGGACACGGAGCGTGAACACGCAGCGGTCCTGCTGCAGACAGCTCCGCTCTCACAGTCGCCGAGCGGTTCCTAAAATAGCCACCTCTTTACAGCTTTCACATTTAAAAAAAGAAATGTACGCCCGCATGACGTCGTTTCACACACAAGCTGAGCTGTGCCTTGACGGCTGCCGATCTCAGAATGGGCAGGAAGCGCGCGTACGGCTCGCTGGCCGTCCCCAGCGCCCGCGTACCGCCCCGGCGACGGCAGGCGAAGGGTTAAGGCGAGAGCACCGAGCGGCAGCTCCCTCTGCGCTGCCATTTTGTGATTCCTTCGGATGCCAGTGCGGTCTGCCCAGGAATGCCAGCCCTGTTGCCATGGATACGTCAGTGCCCGGGAATGCCAGGCGTGTTGCCGTGGATACGTCAGTGCCCGGGAATGCCAGGCGTGTTGCCGTGGATACGTCGGTGCCCGGGAATGCCAGGCGTGTTGCCGTGGACACGTCAGTGCCCGGGAATGCCAGGCGTGTTGTCATGGATACGTCGGTGCCCAGGAATGCCAGGCGTGTTGCCATGGATACGTCGGTGCCCGGGAATGCCAGACGTGTTGTCATGGATACGGCGGTGCCCGGGAATGCCAGGCGTGTTGTCATGGATACGGCGGTGCCCGGGAATGCCAGGCGTGTTGTCATGGATACGGCGGTGCCCGGGAATGCCAGGCGTGTTGTCATGGATATGTCTGCGCTTTGTTAACATCCACATCTCGCCCCCGTTGTACTACACAAACACACACACAAAAAAATGAGTCTAGCCGTCTCTCCCCCGCAGCCCCCCCCTTTTCTGTTCCCCCTTTTGGCAGCAACCCATCTCAAACATCCCTCCACGCCCCATCGAAAACTACACTCTCCCCAATGGCCCCCCCCCCCCCCCCCACCTCTCGTTTCCCGATCGTGCACAGTGGCGTGCGCACGCAAAAAAAGAAAAGAAAATAAAAATACATACAATACACCCGCTGGGGGAACGAAAAAGATTTTTTTTGGGATGGGGGAGGGAGGGAGGGGTCGAGCTTGTTTTCATTCACATTTTCCACTGAGTCAGTTGTGTTCGGGGAGGGGGCCGCTGGCCAGCATGTACCTGGCACCTTGCCAAGAGAGCGCTTTAGATCCGCACTCCTCTACAAGCCCCCAGCCCCCCAACACCGCACCAGCCCCCCAGCCCCCCCCCCAGCCCTGTTTATTGTTGCTAAAACACCGCAGTGTTAAGACCATGGCAAAAAGCTTCCCTGTGTCTCTTTAAGGGCAAGGTCTGCAGTCTGTATTTCTGCTGTGTGTGTGTGTGTGTGTGTGTGTGAGTCTGTGCCAGGCTGTGTGTGTGTGTGTGTGTGCATTTCTGTGTGTATGTGTGTGTGTAGGTGTGTTCGTGTGTGTGTGTGTGTGTGTGTGTGTGTGTGTGTGAGTTTGTGCCAGGCTGTGTGTGTGTGTGTGTGCATTTCTGTGTGTGCGTGTGTGTGTAGGTGTGTGTGTGCGTGTAGGTGTGTGTGTGTGTGTGTGTGTGTGTGTGCATACTGCAGTCACCATTTTCCCCTCAAACCCACGAAGCTCTCTGCCCAGCCCCGGTGGAGGACGCACTCATACCTCTTTACATAAAGCGTTATGTAATATCAGGCAACGGCTCCTTTGTGCTCTGCCTGCTTCTAAAGTCCCCTCCTGCCCGACGGGTTTCTCTGCAAAACTGCTGCCTTCTGCATTCATTCCATTTAATTAATGAGAAACAGGCCAAAGACAGGACAAGCACGAGAACACGCAGGAGAGGGAACCGTTTACTCTGTGTGCTTGTGTGTGTGTGCGAGTGTGTGTGTGCTTGTGTGTGCGTGTGTGTGTGTGCTTGAGTGGGTGTGCATGTGTCTGTGCATGTGCGTGCATGCATGTCTGTGTGTGTGTGTGTGTGTGTGCATGTGCGTGCGTGCATGTGTGTGTGTGTGTGTGTGAGTGTGTGTGTCTGTGCATGTGCATGCGTGTACGTGTGTGTGTGTCTGTGCTTGGGTGTGCGTGTGTGTGCATGTGTCTGTGCATGTGCGTGCGTGCATGTGTGTGTGTGTGTCTGTGCTTGTGTGTGCGTGTGTGTGTGAGTGTGTGTGCATGTGTCTGTGCATGTGCGTGCATGCATGTGTGTGTGTGTGTGTGTGCATGTGTGTGCGTGCATGTGTGTGTGTGTGTGCATGTGTGTGCGTGTGTGTGTGTGTGTGTGTGTGTGTGTCTGTGTGTGTGTGTGTGTACAGCATGAGCACGCATTCAAAAGCGTCTGCATATCAGTGCTTCTGCATGAGTAGCTTTAGTGTGTGTACCTGAATGTGTGTGTACCTGTGTGCGTGTGTCTGCGTGTGCGTGTATCTGCATGCGTGTGTCTGTATGCACCTGTGTGTGTCTGCGTGTGCGTGTATGCGCCTGTGTGTGCGTGTCTGATTGTGTGAGTGTGTGTGTCTGCGTGTGACTAAGACGTGTAGCCGTACGAGAGTGAGTAAGTGTCAGAGCGTGTGTGTGGGAGTCGTTTGAGAAGCTCGTCTGATGGATGACAGAGGAGAGCAAGATGCTCCAGGACAGCTCCGGCTGCCGCTCGCTCGTCAGAGAACAGGCAGCAGCCCGTCACCAGGCCGACAGATGCATCATGGGACTGAGCCTGAGAGGGGCGAGGAGGCGCGCGCGCGCACAAGGCTGAGGGAACGCAGACTTTCGGGCCGACACAAAGGCCCAGGACGCTAACCGCACCGCAAGAACCTGCTCCAGGTTACGCAAACAGCACAAAGAGAGGGAGAGGAAGGAATTCAGCAGAAACCACGGCGATGGTCCGAGCGTTCCGTGTCCGCGGGGCAAGCAGGCCGACAGGAAACTCGCTTCACGAAACTCAGAGTCTCGCTTCTGCTGCTGGAGCGGCTCGTCGGAGTCGTGCCGCGAAACACGACGGCACTCCTAGCGTGAACGCTAACGCTAACGCTAACGTGGCCCGCGGTAAACGCGTGGGGGGGGGGGACTCTTCTGATAGGCGAGCGTCTCCCACAGTGACATTGCTCCCATTGATCCTGCTTCTCGCGTGTCGTCAGAAACAGAACCCCCCCCCCCCCATCAGTCACTTCCAAGAAGCCGTAAAAAAAAAAAAAAAGCAGTTACCCGTTTTCGTCTCCGCTAACCAATTATCTGCCCTGGCCTGAGTTACGGGAGCCCGTGACAAAACGCACGGCCAAGGCGGAGCGGGAAACTGCGTGTGATGTCATCGTGCATCACAGCTGACAGGGGAAAGGGGAACGAGCCGGGAGCCGGGTAATCCTTTACCGGCGGGGGGTGGGGGGGGGGGGGGGGGGGGGGAGCGTAGCGGAGGAGATCTCCGTCCCATCACCGGGAAAAGCAGCTCAACGAAGGCGAGAGAATCGGTTAGAGCCGCTAACTATAAGTGGATGCAAATTTATAGGATAAAGGGAATAATGATTTTTCGCTCTGTGTGGTTACTGAAGACGACTCCGATCCCGAATATTAATCTTAATGGGCTGGAAAGCAATAGGCCGACTCTCAGTCGTCCCGCAGATTGAGGTGGGGGGGGGGGGGGGGCTTTGGGACGGAAGGCCCAGCGATCTGCGCTAAGCCGTCCCTCTTAATTGCCCCCCTGTGAGCGCTGTAAGGAGCAGCGGCGCCCCCGGGGACCGGCGGAGAGGGGCGGGACTCAGAGTGTTGAGTGTGAACATGGAGCCGCCTCCACTGAGCCCCCAGAGAGAGGGGAGCGGGTCCCGCAGCTACGCGCCAGCATGCTGATGCTGACGATACTGACTGACTGACTGACTGACTGACTGACTGACTGACTGACTGACTGACACACACACACACACTGACACACACACACACACACACACACACACACACACTTACCTACCTACCTACACACACCTACCTACATACATACATACATACTTACATACATACACACGCTCACACCTACCTACCTACATGCATGCATGCATACTTACACACACACAGAGACAAGCGCGTACACACACACACACACACACGGATCCCGCACGTCCGTGCCGACCTGGATGATCCAGGTGGGGTCGGAAGCTGAGAAAGCCGGTCACTGGGGTTCTGGGTCGCTCGACTGCAGCAGAACTAGAGCAGGCGCTCCGCGCGAACGCGTGACCTCCCCATCGCCCCCGCCCGTCCCGTCCCGTCCCGTCTGCAGCCCCACCACAGGGGGGTGGCTGTGTACAGAGGGCGTGACTCGCCCGGGGGGGGGGGCTCTCCGGCGGGACGGGCAGCTGGAGAGCCAGCGCAGGCAGAAAATCTTATCTGCTGACATTTAAACAAGATTAGGCTCCCTGCCTACGCACTGTTTGCTCTGCGCTGCGGCGAGATATTCGGAGAGGCGGACAGTTTTCCTTTCCCCTTATCGCAGGTCCCCTCGCTGGAGCCCAAACAGGAAGTACAGCACCTGAACGGGAAGCAAAACCGCGCACGGTTCCGGCATTTCGGCCCCCCCCTCCCCCCCCCCTCCCCCCCCCCCCCCCCCGCCCCTCCCCCCCGCAGCCGAGCGTGTGAACGGACACCTGGCCCGCGCCGCGTCACACAGGAAGTCTCCGCGTCTTCCCGCCTCGCGGCTCCCTCCCGCCATCGGCAGCAGGTCTGCTATTACCAACGGGGTCCCTGCAGGGAGGCGGGATCGGGGGGGGGGGGGGGGGGGGGGGGGGGGGCGGAGACAGGGTCAGTGCAGGGGGGGCAGGGTGCGTGCAGTGGGGGCGGAGCCTGTGCAGCATGGGTGGGGTCAGTGCAGCAGGGGCGGAGCCTGTGCAGCAAGGGCAGGGTCAGTGTGGGGGCGGCAGAGGCGGGGTCAGTGTAGCAGGAGCAGGGACTGTGCAGCGGGAGCGGGGCCTGCTCAGTGGGGGCAGGGTCCGAGCAGGGGGGGTGGGGTCTTTGGGGGCAGGGTCAGTCAGTGGGGGCTGGGTCAGTGCTGGGGGGGGGTCAGTGGGGGGGTGGGGGGCCTGCTCTGTGGGGGCGGGTCCGAGCAGGGGGGGGGGGTCAGCTCAGTGGGGGCTGGGTCAGTGCCGGGGGGGTGGGGCCTGCTCTGTGGGGGCAGGGTCAGTGCGGGGGGGGTGGGGTCAGCTCAGTGGGGGCGGGGTCAGTGCGGGGGGGTGGGGTCAGCTCAGTGGGGGGGGGGGGGGGACAGTGCGGGAGGGTGGGGTCAGCTCAGTGGGGGGGCAGGGTCAGTGGGGGGGGGTTCGGGGGTGGGGTCAGCTCAGTGGGGGCGGGGTCAGTGCGGGGGGGTGGGGTCAGCTCAGTGGGGGCGGGGCCTGCTCTGTGGGGGCAGTGCGGGGGGGGGGGGGGGTGGGGTCAGCTCAGTGGGGGCTGGGTAAGTGCAGGGGGGGCGAGGGGTGTCCAGCGGGGGTGGGGCCTGCTCAGTGGGGGCTGGGTCAGTGCCAGGGGGGTGGGGCCTGCTCAGTGGGGGGGGGGGTCAGTGCGGGGGGGGTGGGGCCAGCTCAGTGGGGGCGGGGTCCGAGCAGGTGCTAGGCCTGGTGCCACAGTGCTCCTCCAGACGGGGGAGGTGTTTGTTTACCCGCCTCCTCATGCCTCATCTGTCATCTCCCGCTAAACGCAGGAGGGGCGGCGACACAGAATGAGGTCATCCAGAGCAGCGCGGAGCACAATGCAGCACAACAGAGAGAGAGAGAGAGAGAGAGAGAGAGAGAGAGAGAGAGGAGACAGACAACAAAACAGCCAATCTCCACAAAAACAGAGGGAAAGCAGGAGGGAGAGGGGGGAGAGAGAGAGAGAAAGAGAGGGGGAGATGGAGAAGAGAGAGAGCAGCACAGCCACTCGCCACCAAAACAGAGAGACAGAGAGAAAGAAGGAGACAGACAACAGAACAGCCACTCCACAAAAACAGAGAGAAAGCAGGAGGGAGAGGGGAGAGAGAGAGGAAGGGAGAGAGAGGGAGAAAGGGAGAGAGGCAGGAAGAGAGAGGGAGAAAGGGAGAGAGGCA
Organism: Anguilla japonica; assembly: GCA_025169545.1. Classification (NCBI taxonomy): domain Eukaryota; kingdom Metazoa; phylum Chordata; class Actinopteri; order Anguilliformes; family Anguillidae; genus Anguilla; species Anguilla japonica. Next base: position 2,523,793 of record CM045891.1, read on the forward strand.
GGAAGAGAGAGGGAGAAAGGGAAGGAGAGAGAGGGAAAGAGAGACCACGAGAGGAGGCGAGAGAGAGAAGGAAGGTGTGTGGATTCAATCACTGGCTTAAATTAGAGGGAGTGTAATAAACACAGTCTCAGAGGAGCGTGTGTGTGTGTGTGTGTGTGTGTGTGAGTGTGTGTGTGCACAGCGTTGGCCCCTGGGGGCCCGTGTGGCAGGTGCACGCATACCTGCACACAGAAACGCTCGCCTCCGTAAACAACTTCCAACGGCGGGCAAAAATAAACACAGAAAGTGGGCCAGGCCGACGCCAGGCCGACGCCAGGCCGACGCTGCACGCTTCAGCACGCTGGGGCAAGAACGCCGTCCCGCTGTGGGACCGTCCCGTCCCGCAGGGCCTACAGCACGGTGGGGGGGGGGCGCCTTAACGGGGGACTGCTGCATACTGGCCAATGAAACCCCCCACCTCCCCAAAAACAGATCTCCGTGTGTGTGCCCCAGCAGAGTTAGCAATCCCACGGAGACCCAGCAGAGCTGCACGTGTGCAGTAGAGTACGGTCTGGAACAGGCCCATCAGGCACTGGGGTGAACTCGCACATCACAGCTCCAAACACGCGGCTGATCCCCGAGCAGCTTCACACAAACACTGCTCCAAACACACGGCTGTTCCTCGAGCAGCTTCACACAAACACTGCTCCAAACACACGGCTGTTCCTCAAGCAGCTTCCCACAAACACTGCTCCAAACACACGGCTGTTCCTCGAGCAGCTTCACACAAACACTGCTCCAAACACACGGCTGTTCCTCGAGGAGCTTCACACAAACACTGCTCCAAACACACGGCTGTTCCTCCAGCAGCTTCCCACAAACACTGCTCCAAACACACGGCTGTTCCTCCAGCAGCTTCACACAAACACTGCTCCAAACACGCGGCTGTTCCCCGAGCAGCTTCACACAAACACTGCTCCAAACACACGGCTGTTCCTCCAGCAGCTTCCCACAAACACTGCTCCAAACACACGGCTGTTCCTCGAGCAGCTTCACACAAACACTGCTCCAAACACACGGCTGTTCCTCAAGCAGGTCACACACTCCACTACCTGCCCTCTTCTCCTCCAGGCTTAACGCACAGGATTAGCAGAATGTTTAAGTGTTTTAAGCGTATGAAGTGGAGGCGCAGACTGCCCCCGTTACATTTGGACAACGATAAAAGCAAACCCCCCCCCCCCCCCCCCCCCACACTCTCAGCACTGCTGGAGCGAGTCTGAACCCGTGAAGCACCTCACACTCTCAGCTCAAACTGCCAGAGCGCCGGGGAGAGGCGCGCAAACATCGGAGGAGCCGGTCGGCCTCAGAAACATTTCCTAATTACGGGCGTTCTGGCACGGGAGGCGCGGGCGGGGGCCAGAGAGAACCGCCCCGGCGCTGGACACATCTGCACAGAGTCAGAGTCAGAGAGACGGGTTCGAGTGCGCAGAGCAGGCACGGCTGAGCCACAGCGGGAACTCAACTGAGCGGGACTGCACAGCACAGCCCAGACTGCACAGCACAGCCCAGACTGCACAGCACAGCCCAGACTCTACAGCACAGCCCAGACTGCACAGCACAGCCCAGACTCTACAGCACAGCCCAGACTGCACAGCACAGCCCAGACTCTACAGCACAGCCCAGACAGCGCAGCACAGCCAATTCTGTAAGCACAGCCCAGAGTGTACAGCACTGTAGACTGTACAGCACAGCCCAAACTATACAGCACAGCCCAAACTGCACAGCACAGCCCAAACTGTGAAGCACAGCCCAGTCTGTACAGCACAGCCCAAACTGCACAGCACAGCCCAAACTGTAAAGCACAGCCCAGTCTGTACAGCACAGCAGAGACTGTAAAGCACAGCCCAGTCTGTAAAGCACAGTAGACTGTACTTCACAGTCCAGGCTGCGCAAAACAGCCAATTCTGTGCAGCACAGCCAATTCTGTACAGCACAGCCCAGACTGCGCAGCACAGCCCGGACTGTAAAGCACAGCCCAGACTGCGCAGCACAGCCAATTCTGTACAGCACAGCCCAGACTGCACAGCACAGCCCAGACTGTAAGTATTAACTCTTGCACTTAGGCTGCACATTTTGTCACTAAGAACACAGATCCTGTAGTGAAATGCTTATGAAATACGAGTGACAGACTGACTTATCAGCTGAAGTTGAGCTCCTTGATTTCCTTTCCCCCCCCCCCCCCCCCTCCAGATTGGGGTTCAAACACTCCTTTGGCTAGTGCTTGACTGCTTCGTCCATAAGATTATTTTGCTGGCAGTTTGGTGAGTAAAGCAAACAAGGGAACCCTGGGTAACAAACAGATGTTGGAAAATAGCAGCAAAGCAGCAAAGGCAACTGCTGGAGGAGTTCTTTGTAAAAACTGAAAGGGACCGTTCCACACAAGAAGAGGACTAAAGTCTTGCGATGTCCCAGTCGATGGCGAGTAAATAGGAAGCAGTGACAAAAGTCCTGAAAGTCATTTGCATATAAGCACTTGGTTTTTAGTGCAGTATCTTTCGGGGACAACTGAAAACCCGTTGGCTCAGACTGTCACTTCTGACAACCGCAATAAAAAAAAAAACGTGTTTTCAACAGGTGACAAATGTCACCTAGGCTGTGACCCGTGTGACAGGTTTATTGTTCTTTTCTGACAGCCCGTATGAGACCTGTCCCAAACGAGGTGAGATATCTTGGCCTCGTCCCAAACGAGGCGAGATATCTCGGTCGTGCATCACCGGCGGCGTGTGCGAGCGCGTCCTGGTTTGCGGCCGAGCCGTTTGCCGGCGGTTGCGTAGGGCTGGCGCCGCGGGCGTCTCTGGGTGAAACGCCGCGGCAGAGACAGGAAGCTGCTGCTCCAGGTAAAGGCCGCGCTGCGCCACTCACAGCGTCCGAGGCAGAACGGGCGCGATAAGGATTACAACACCTGTAAAACCCTCCAGCGCACAGCCTGCATCCAGACAGCGGCTTGCACTAAACTCCCGAATCAGCAGTATGTTTAGAAATTACTTCAGCATGCCTTCACGTCAAGTGCCTTAACAGGCTGTGCACTTTTGATTTATGAGCCCCTCTCAAAATAAATAAATTAATATATAAAAATATCATAAAGGTTATATTACAAATGAGAAAACCTGGAGGGCAACAGTATCTACCATTTTTTGAGGGTTCCTTTTAATCGGTATTCAATTGAGCTTATTGGAAAAAAAGTTAAGCACTTAAGTGCTGAAACACAGCAAAAATCTGCTGACACTGAGCGACCCCAGGACCGGAGTCAAACCTGCAGACACTGCGGCCCTCCAGGACCGGAGTTAAACCTGCAGACACTGCGGCCCTCCTGGACTGGAGTCAAACCTGCAGACACTGCAGCCCTCCAGGACTGGAGTTAAACCTGCAGACGCTGCGGCCCTCCAGGACTGGAGTTAAACCTGCAGCCACTGTGGCCCTCCAGGACTGGAGTTAAACCCGCAGGCACTGCGGCCCTCCAGGACTGGAGTTAAATCTGCAGACACTGCGGCCCTCCAGGACTGGAGTCAAACCTGCAGACGCTGCGGCCCTCCGGGACCGGAGTTAAACCTGCAGACGCTGCGGCCCTCCGGGACTGGAGTTTGGGATCCCTTACAAACTGACAGTGGCATTTTTACGCAAGACAACAGAGAAGAGCACTGATTACTCCCGCTTCATGAAGCAGAACCTGAAGGGAGATGATAACACCACAGTCTCTGTCACTACTAGGGTTATTTTTTCAGCGTTGTGGAAACTTTTAATTAAACGGTGATACTCTGCTCTGTGCTTTACAGTCTAACAAAGCTGAGACTGGTGTGCACTCCAAAACACACGTTCACACACTACCCCGAGTAAGATACAGCAAGTACACAGTATGCACTCTAACCCCCCAGCCATGCTCTAGCACACCTGGCAGGACCAGAGCCAGAACTTTACACTTCATCCACACTCCTCAGTCCCACAGGCACTCGCCATTTTATTCCCCAAATTCAGACAGAATGAAGAAGGTACAAACACTTTTCCTCTCTAGGAAAATCCAGCATTCTGGATAAATGAAGGATTTATAAGTACGAATATACAGATATAAAATTCACAGCAGGCAAATCTAATCATGTTCTCTCTACTCACTCACACACTGTACCTGGTGACGTGTACTCGCTGAAATGAAAGGCAGTCCACAACACCATGTGCACTAAGCCGTAGTACTGAAATCTGCAGCTTTGAAAGCAGCCCTTTGAAAGCGATTTACCCAGCTAACGTTATATAACTGTGCCAATGATACACCTCGCTACAGAGCCAGAGACCGTTTACAATATTTAAATAAATCTGTGTGTCAACATCGCTTGGCAAATGCGTTCTCTTTCAGGGACAGTACTGCTTACCTTGCCTATATGCACAGGTGTATTTGCATTACTTACTGGCTTTTTTTTTTTTTTCATTCAGCTGATCCAAGTAACCGTGATCTCACAAATTAACCGTAAAAATAAAAAAATGCTTGCAATGCTTGACCTTTGTGCATTGTTCCATGTCTATTACAATAAGATAATGGTATAATGATGATGCAAATCCTACCAGCACCTGCCCACCTGCCCACCTGCCCCCTAAACCTCAGCAGCACCACCAAAAGCCGATTATCTGGTTTCCGTTTTTGCGGAATGGAACTTCTAGCGCTCGGGACAGAACGCAGCGACGCATCTAAACCCCCCGTGCGAGCGACGCGCAGAGACGAGGCCTCTCTTTCCTGTTTCAGGAGCTGCTTCCTGCGAAATGTTCCGGAACACGGCGAGCGCTTCCTGCCAGCTCACGGCGCTGGCGTGCCCGCTACCCCGTCCCGCCGGGCCGTCCCGCCCGCCCCTGCCCAGCTCGGGCAGAGCGCCCGATCTCCTCTGCGCTCCTCTACTCCCCCCCCCTCCTGCGCCCGAGCCGCTACCCGGGCGTTTCACACGGTCCAGGACTCCTCCACCCCTCCACCCCTGGCCCGGGAGCCGCCCCAGAGATGAGCTCTCAAATCTCCTGCGCTGGAAAATTAAGCTGCGTCAAGCTTTTCCCTCCATATTTTTTCCCTTTTTTAATCATTTCATACATGTAATTATTTTTTCCCCCTATATATCCCGGGGGGGCCGGTGGGGGGGGTAACGCAGCGGCGGTTTGTCATTCCCTGTCGGGGGACGGGACGGTTGTGCAGTAGCTAATTACGCGCGGCCGTCTCTGGCGGCAGCTCCTCTTCCTCGCAGCCGCGCGGTACTCTGGCGCAGACGGGCGGGAGAGCGGCGGGAAGAGCGATATGGCGGCAGCGCCCGGCGGCTCACTGCAGAGAGAGAGAGAGACTCTCCGCCCGCGTCCGTGCTCCTCACAAACCGGGCGGGTACACGCCACGCCTCGCATCCCGGCAGCACACACAAGCTGGACAGGTGGGGGTGGGGGTGGGGGTGGGGCGGGTTCCCCTCCGAAGGGATCTGCGGGGTACCCTGTGGAACCGCGTGGGCCAAACTGACCCGCCATTTCACCAGTTCCAGGACGCATTCAAAATCCCGCCACTCCCAGCCTGACTGACACAGCTTCAGAATGAGTTTTTAGAGCATATTAAACACTGAGGGGCTCTCGCTGCAGTGAATGATGCGCTGGGAGGAGCGCCCGATCGTATTTTCATTTCCTCTTTTCAGGGCGCCTGGGAGAAGGTGGGGTACAATCCCATCAGCACGCTTCCCCCCCAAACTCCCCCCCCCCCCCCTTCGGGCAACCACAGGCCCCCAGGCTGCACGCGGGACGGCTCCTGTGGTCCTCCGCGGTGTCGCACAGCGTCCGTGGCGTCTAACGAGACTCTGCCTGCTGCACTTTAGCCAAACACCAGTGTGCAAAAGGACACACTGCACCGCACCTCCAGACTGCAATGACCAACCAAAACCCAACAGGATCTGCGTGTGTGAGAGAGTGTGTGTGTGTGTGTGTGTGTGTGTGTGTGTGTGTGTGTGAAAAAGAGAAAGACGGTGTGAGAAATAGAGAGCAAGAGTGTGTGCGTGCGTGAAAGACAGAGAGAAAGCAAGAGAGCGAGAGAGAGTGTGTGTGTGTTGTGTGTGTGTGTGTGTGTGTGTGTGTGTGAAAGACAGAGAGAGCGAGAGAGAGAGAGTGTGTGTGTGTGTGTGTGTGTGTGTGTGTGAAAGACAGAGAGAGCGAGAGCGAGAGAGAGAGAGAGAGAGAGTGTGTGTGTGTGTGTGTGAGAGAGACAGAGAGAGCGAGAGAGAGAGAGAGTGTGTGTGTGTGTGTGCGTGTGTGAGAGACAGAGAGAGCGAGAGAGAGAGAGAGAGAGAGAGAGAGTGTGAGTGTGTGTGTGTGTGTGTGTGTGTGTGTGTGTGTGTGAGAGAGAGAGAGAGAGAGAGAGTGTGAGTGTGCGCACGTGAGCGTGTTTGCAGAGGCCTGGGTGCTGAGCTGTGGAGTTGTGCATTATGCAAGGGGCACAGCAGCTCTGAGTCATAAATCTGGCAGCACCCAGCAGGCAGTGCTGCATTATGAGCGCTGAGCGCTGTATTTCAGCACTAGCACTGGCCCAGCACACACACTGCCTGCATTACATCACCCGCAGAGAGGGCCAGGACTGCACACTGCCTGCATTACATCACCTGCAGAGAGAGGGCCAGCACACACACTGCCTGCATTACATCACCCACAGAGAGAGGGCCAGCACTGCACACTGCCTGCATTACATCACCTGCAGAGAGAGGGACAGGCTGCACACTGCCTGCATTACATCACCCGCAGAGAGAGGGCCAGGACTGCACACTGCCTGCATTACATCACCTGCAGAGAGAGGGCCAGGACTGCACACTGCCTGCATTACATCACCCGCAGAGAGAGGGCCAGGACTGCACACTGCCTGCATTACATCACCCGCAGAGAGAGGGCCAGGACTGCACACTGCCTGCATTACATCACCTGCAGAGTGAGGGCCAGGACTGCACACTGTCTGCATTACATCACCTGCAGAGTGAGGGCCAGGACTGCACACTGCCTGCATTACCTCACCTGCAGAGAGAGGGCCAGGACTGCACACTGCCTGCATTACATCACCCGCAGAGAGGGCCAGGACTGCACACTGCCTGCATTACATCACCTGCAGAGTGAGGGCTAGGACTGCACACTGCCTGCATTACCTCACCCGCAGAGAGGGCCAGGACTGCACACTGCCTGCATTACATCACCCGCAGAGAGAGGGCCAGGACTGCACACTGCCTGCATTACCTCACCTGCAGAGTGAGGGCCAGGACTGCACACTGCCTGCATTACATCACCCGCAGAGAGAGGGCCAGGACTGCACACTGCCTGCATTACATCACCCGCAGAGAGAGGGCCAGGACTACACACTGCCTGCATTACCTCACCTGCAGAGTGAGGGCCAGGACTGCACACTGTGGGTGCAGGGACCAGGGTGTGCAACCAATGTCAGAGCCCCCCCAGCTGATATGGAGGGGTGTGGGTGTGCCCTGTCAGGTAAGACAGTGCGTGTATGTTAAGACCGGGGGTGTACAATCTTATCCGATAAGGGCCAGTGCGGGTGCAGGTTTGTGTTTTCGCTGAGCACTAGGACACCTGATTCAGCTGTAACTAATCACGGTCTTCAATCGGGACCTGGATTAGCAGAATCAGGTGCCTTGGTGCTGGTGTTCAACCTGGGTTTGAGAAAAGACGGGACATCCCCGGGTGAGACCGTTGCCGGGGGCGGGCACGTACCTGACGACGGGCTCCGGGATGGCCTCCACGTTGGCGGGGACCTGGACGCCCTTCTCCCACTCCTGCCTCCAGGGGTCGGACAGCAGGTAGAACTCCTCGGGGCCCAGCTGGGCCGAGTCCGGCAGCTTCATGGCCGTGATGAAGTCCGTGCGGAACACCTGCCACAGGGGGGAGAGAGAAGGGCGCGGTCAGCCTCCAGCCAATCAGATGCTGCAGCAGGGTCACATGCCACTGCGGGCGGGAAAAGGGCTCAGTCAGCCTCCAGCCAATCAGATTCTGCCGCAGGGTCACATGACACAGCAGGCTGGAGCAGGGCACTGAGCGACAGAGCGAAGGAAACGGTGAGAACTGCCAAGAGCACTCGTGACCTTTGACCCCTGACGACCCCAGACAGGGAACAGAAGCGTAATCCGGCTGTGCTCCCGGCCGGATCACAGCAGCCCACGCAGATCAAACGCACGGCTTCACTGGAGCGCCCAGTTTAACCTGAACCTGCTCACCCGCCCCACTCCAAACCTGCCCAACACCTCCAGACCAGCCCCCGCGTACACAGGCAGCACCATGACGACAGCGCATGAACACAGGCAGCACCATGACGACAGCGCATGAACACAGGCAGCACCGTGACGACAGCGCACGAACACAGGCAGCACCGTGACGACAGCGCACGAACACAGGCAGCACCGTGACGACAGCGCACGAACACAGGCAGCACCGTGACGACAGCGCATGAACACAGGCAGCACCATGACGACAGCGCATAGAACACAGGCAGCACCGTGACAACAGCACACGAACACAGGCAGCACCATGACGACAGCGCATAGAACACAGGCAGCACCGTGACGACAGCGCATGAACACAGGACACGTACGGACGGATCAAAGGCACAGGAATAAAGACAGAGGCCGGGTAGGAGCGCGTCTTTCAGCCCAAAAATCTGGCCGTGCAGAGGGACGCTGTACCTTCAGGCACTCAGGACCCCCCCCCCCGAGCGGATGGGGAGCGGGGGCAGCCCTGATATCAGACCCCCCCCCCCCCCCCAGCCGGACTCAAGGACACGAGCGCGCTGCGCGTTCGCCGGAGAGGCGGAGGGTTCGGGCTCCTGACACCGCCGCCGTTTCACACTTCATCATCCCTTTACGAGCGGGCGTCCCGGCCTCGTTAGCCCCGCCCCCCCCCCCCCCCCGCACCGCAGAGAGCGCCAGCACCCGCACCCGCACCCGCACACGTCCACACAATCACATATTCTTATTAAAGCCGCCAGACCAGGGGAGGGGGAGGGGGGGTTAGGGGGGGCGCCTGTGACTGACTGCCTATTACTTCAGCCGCCACAACACCCCCCTCACCCCCGAGCCCCGCCCCCGCCCCCACCCCTGCCCCGCCCGCCTCCCCTGGCGTGTGGATTTACTGAGGCGGGCGTGCGGGTGGGGGAGGAAGGGAGAGAGTGGGGGGAGGGGGGGGGGGGCAGAGAGTGATATACTGTTAAATACAAATGCAGGGTGGGAGAGAGTGATCCCGGGGTGTGTGTGTGTGTGTGTGTGTGTGTGTGCGCATGCATGTGTGTGTGTGTGTCTGTGCGTGCGTGTGCGCGTGTGTGTCTTAAATCAGAGCTGCACTCCACACTGCTGCAGGGCTGTCCTGCCTGTGATTCATTTTTACTGCCACATGTTTATACAACTGAAGCACAGCTAATTAATGTCAGCGAAATAGAATTACAAGGTGCCTGCTTTTTACTGTCTTTCTCTCTCCCTCTCACTCTCTCTCTCTTTCTCTCTCTCTCTCCCTCCCTCCCTCCTTCTCTCCCTCCCTCCTTTCCCCCGCCCCACTCGCTCTCTCATGCCAAACAGTTTGGCTGCCCACGCAGCAACAGCAACACGTCGCCGTGGTGACCGCCCGACAACAGCGGGACAGCAAGCATGTGACTCAACTCAACACCTCCTCAAACCTGCACCTCTGTCCCATACAGTCACCTCCCCACACCTGCACCCCTTTCCCAAACAGTCACCTCCCCACACCTGCAGCCCTGTCCCATACAGCCACCTCCCCAAACCTGCACCTCTGTCCCATACAGTCACCTCCCCAAACCTGCACCTCTGTCCCATACAGTCACCTCCCCAAACCTGCACCCCTGTCCCATACAGCCACCTCCCCAAACCTGCACCCCTGTCCCATACAGAGCCACCTCCCCACGCCTGCACCCCTGTCCCATACAGAGCCACCTCCCCACACCAGCAGCCCTGTCCCGTACAGTCACCTCCCCAAACCTGCACCTTTGTCCCATACAGAGCCACCTCCCCACACCTGCAGTCCTGTCCCGTACAGTCACCTCCCCAAACCAGCAGCCCTGTCCTGTACAGAGCCACCTCCCCAAACCTGCAACCCTGTCCCCTACAGAGCCACCTCCCCAAACCTGCAGCCCTGTCCCACACAGAGCCACCTCCCCACCCCAGCAGCCCTGAGGATGATCTGAAACAGGGAAGGTACAGGAACTCCACTCTGTATGAAGACTCCTATCCAGCGCCAAACTGCAATTCCTCTGGATGACACTTAGCCCGGAAACAGAAGGAAGCCCAGTCATGGAGCGGAGAGGGTCACATCAGCCCCAGCCCATCCAAGGCCAAACCCTGTAACGCCGAACCGCAGCCCGGCGGAGGAACCTTTGGCCGAATCGCGGCAAACCCAGCGTGCTGATTTGGGGGCTGGCTGGCGTAGGCTGCTAGCCCTGCGGCGCGCTCTCACGATAGCATCAGCGAAACAGGGACGGGAGCGGAGCCTTCTGCTGCACATGCTGGCTCTCACCCCCACCCCCCCCCCCCCCTCCAATTTACAGAGGACTTCACCATGAGAGACAGGTCTACAGGTTCCAATGGTCCTTCCCATTTTGGGGGATGGGGGGGGGGGGGGGGGTTGTAATAAGTTAGGAACACAGGGCAGCACAAGAAACTCAAGTGCTGTGACTTCATCGCTCAGCCGGGAGACAGATGTCGAGGACAGACAGACGCAGTTTAATTTTAGCCCGCGTGCGGCTTTAATGAGGGGTTTTTTTTTATTTTTTGTTTTTTTTTCGAAGGTTTGGAGCAGTTTCGAGGAAAGCTACGTGAGCTCTGGCGTTCCTGTGGACCGCAGGACCACATGACTCAGGGCCGAGAGAGGGAAAGCAGCACGGGCCATCCGACCGCTGGAGCTCCTCCCACCCCCACCCGCCTCCCCCAATCACTGCAGCCCGTTTCTCCCCCGGCCCCACACAGAAATACCCACCCACCATAAAGCCCCCCCCCCCCCCCGCTCCCCACCCAGACATACCCCCCCACCCACACACAGATCCCAATCACACCAGCCTGGAGCTCCCCCCGCCCCACACAGACACACATACACACACTTCCCAGCAGCTGCAGAGATCAAGACCCTCCCTCCAGCAAGACAGCAGTATCGACCCCGCGGACGACATGCTTGGGGGGGCGCGCCGTGTCTGGGGGGGGGGGGGGGGTGTGTCCAACTCCAGAGAGGACTCTACGTGGTGGGAGGAGCCGGTCGAGAGGAAGACGTGGTGCAGACAGATCAGCCATTCCGCACAAAATCCCCCCGGAACTGAAGCCACGAAAGAAAAACAAACGAGAAAAAACGCAGCCAGTGGGAGAGCCGTACAAAAGCGCAGTCTAAAAAAAATAAATATATAAATAAAATAAAAACTCATTCAATCGCTGCCGGAACGGCACAAAACCAAAAGCTCTTCTCTTCCCATGATCCTCCGCTCCGCTCGCATACGCTCGGCTCCCCGTCATCTTTTCTTCCTTTGAAAGCCGCTGCCCCGGCATTCAGTCCCCATTCACTGCTCTCCAATAGCAGTCATTTCCAGGCACATTATTCCCTCTTCCAGCCCGCCAATTACGTCTCTGAATGGGGGCGAATTCATGCTCTCCCAAAAAAAAAAAAAAAAATAAATAAATTTTTACATTTTGATCGCATAAAAGCAAGAAAGATTTCTATGGATACAAACTTCTATGGATAGGTTTTTTCAACAATTTTTTTTATTTTTATAGAAAGGTTATTTCATTCAGAAGCAACAAACCTCCCTCAGCAATGTCAGTTCAAAGAGGCTGCCACCTCCAACAGCCAAGCTTACAGTCGGCATGACGAGAACGTGTGAGGTTTTAGATATTAGACATCGCTGCACAGGCACGACCGCAGGCAGGAAATGCACAGCCCTGGTCGGTTAATTAAGACAAAAAAACGACGATCACTACAGCAACCCAAAACCAAACCAAACCGAACACGAGCTACAGGAGCACGTCAAGTAACTTCTCATCCTCTGCTGGTCTTCCTTCCAGCAAAGGCCGCAAATCGCGCCATTTTCTGCCTGTAACCGAGACGTGCAGGAGGAGGTCGAGCAGAAAATGACATTCTATCCTTGTGAACAAATTTGTTGTTGAGCGGCACTGACTTCCTGCGGTTATTCAGAGGGATAAACTCTTCTCCTTCTCCCGGCCTGTGAAGATTTCTGTGGTTTTAACCGAAGCGCAGCTTCCAGGGAAATGTAGTCATTTTCCTCCGATTTGTTGCCATGGCCTCGACAGACCAAAGCAAGCGTGACGCACACGGCCGAGCGGCAGATAAAGGACAGCTCTCACCTATCAGAGCGGAGCGTGGTGAAAACACTCCCGCACTAATGACCCTGTGAGGCTCCACACCGGGAGAACACAACAGCGGAACAGAGCGTCTATTCTTAAAGATAGCGGGCTCTGGGTCAAACGGAGAGGAGGACGGTTCAAAAAAAGAAAGCTTGGAAACGATCCGGCAGTCTGCTGGAGCAGCACTGCCTCCCACCTGCTTTCACACACCAGGTCTGCTGCTCCTCCAGTGAGGTTCTCCTGCTCCTCCAGTCATGGAGGTTCTCCTGCTCATTCAGCGCGGAGGTTCTCCTGCTCCTCCAGCGTGGAGGTACTCCTGCTTTTCCAGTCATGAAGGTTCTCCTGCTTTTCCAGCGTGGAGGTACTCCTGCTTTTCCAGTCATGAAGGTTCTCCTGCTTTTCCAGTCATGGAGGTTCTCCTGCTCCTCCAGCGTGGAGGTTCTCCTGCTTTTACAGTCATGGAGGTTCTCCTGCTCCTCCAGTCGTGGAGGTTCTCCTGCTCCTCCAGCATGGAGGTTCTCCTGCTCCTCCAGCGTGGAGGTTCTCCTGCTTTTCCAGTCGTGGAGGTTCTCCTGCTCCTCCAGCGTGGAGGTTCTCCTGCTTTTCCAGTCGTGGAGGTTCTCCTGCTCCTCCAGCGTGGAGGTTCTCCTGCTTTTCCAGTCATGGAGGTTCTCCTGCTCCTCCAGCGTGGAGGTTCTCCTGCTTTTCCAGTCATGGAGGTCTTAGGACGAGGAACCCCGCAGAGGAATCGCAGGAGGCGTAGTTTACAGGAGCGGAAAACTATGCGGCGGGCGAGATGGCACGCGGTCACCCTCGAAGGCCTCGTTTGGGCCATGCCCCCCGGGGCGTCCCGTTCGAATGCGGGCACACTTACAGACCCCTGGCGCCCGGCGTGGTAAACAGGAGCGCAGCGAGCGGGCGTGGGAGTGTAGAGCCCCCCCAGCTGCGTGCAGCTGGTCGCCATGGATCCACACAGATGTTCCAGCCCGGATTAACGAGCTCCGCCAGCTGTTTGACGTCCCCGTCGGTGGGCGTGGACAGACGCGGGCTTCTGGATCCATTGATTCGTTTTAATTTTTCAAATTATGCAGCTTTTCTTCTGTTCTTTCCTTTTTTTTTTTATTTCTTACAGTTGGTGGCATTTCACAGAAATCTGGCAGCCTGGATCATCGGGGCTTAAGAATTCCCCAAGAGCAGCAGGAAGGCAGGAAGCTTCACCAGGGGCACGTTTCCAACCAGAAGATCGCACTTCACCCTCTTTTCCAGAGTCATTTTCACACTTTTGTTTTGGGAAATGGGCCCCAATTTGGAACATTTTGGGCATTTTGGATCAGTGTTTTTAGACAGCTGCATCCTCGGGGAACAGTCAGGGTCCAACGATTGGCCCGACCACCCAAGTTATCATGAGCCAATTCATAATTTAGTTTGTTCAGATTTCTGTTTTGAAGGGACTACCGCCAACCCAGAAGACAGAAGTTGTGTGAGGGGAAAAAAAAAAACAGGCTGAGGCTGAGAGCACGTTCACGACCAAAAATCCTGACCAATCACAGAATTGGAACTTTAGTACAGTTCAGAAACTCCTGACCAATCACAGAATGGGAACTTTAGTACAGTTCAGAAACTCCTGACCAATCACAGAATGGGAACTTTAGTACAGTTCAGAAACTCCTGACCAATCACAGAATGGGAACTTCAGTACAGTTCTGAAACTCCTGACCAATCACAGAATGGGAACTTCAGTACAGTTCTGAAACTCCTGACCAATCACAGAATGGGAACTTCAGCGCAGTTCTCTTGCCGGGCCCTTACATTAGCTCGCTTGGCATCTCATTGCTGTTTAAGAACGAGGCTGAACTAATACTGGGAAGTTAAGCAGCGTGCAAGTTAATGCTTTTTATTTCACCTCTTTTTTCACGCGGATTAATTATCATCTGTCACTGTCTTTATCGACTCACTCCATTAACTGAGCTAATGAAAGCTCGCCGCTTGTAGGCTAATGGCTAAAGGAAATTAGCATGAGCAAACTTCCATCATCGAGCTCAGGGAGCCACACATCATGACTGCTAAGTAAAACATTACATGCACCAGAGTGGCACAGCTGATGTGAAGTTTCTCGAATGGGTAAAATTTTATTTTAATTCCCACCTCTTGGGTGACTGTTGCCTTTAACCCCGATTTATAAACTTGTCCTCTCGTTGTAAGTCGCCCTGGATGAGAGTGTCAGTCAAAGGCCTGTAATGTAATGTAATGCGGGGAAATGCACCACTAATCTCAGTGCAGACGCATCGGAAATGGGGACTTTTCTCAATGAACTCAAAACCAGGAGAGCCGTCCTTCAAACTGGCTGTTGTGTGTCTTACCTCTGATGAACGCCTCTTGTGAAAAACACCAACAGCATTGTTACGAATACATTCCTACATTTAGGAAAAAAAGGGTACTTTGTGTACCCATTTAGTGATGTGGGTACAGTTTACCCATTTTAGTGGGGTTATTTCACAAAACGGTAAGCTTCGGGAAACCGAAACACAGTTAAATTAATATCCTTTCAGCAGCACGTGCCGATTCATTTCAGGATGAGGTGTGCCCTTCCCATGTTTTCATCCATGTGTTGACAACTGGCAGAGACCCCCCCCCCCCCCCCCCCCCCCCCCCCCCCCCCCCAACCCCCCCCCCCCCCCCCCGAAAGAGACCCCCCCCCCCCCCCGGGCCGAACCCCCCCCCCAGGCACACAAAACAAGTGGCAGGGCTCTGAAAACCGCCATCCTCAAGCTGAGTGGTAATTCATGGGACACAAACACCATCCCCTTCTGAAGGTGCCCCTTTCTGAGACGACTAATGAAAAACAGGTCAAAAAAAACATTCAATCCCAACACTACTGTTAAGATAAGATGAGATATACTTTATTGAACCCCGTGGGGTAATTTGTCCTCTGCATTTGACCCAAACATAGCTGCTTAGGAGCAGTGGGCAGCCGCAGTGCAGCGCCCGGGGACCAACTCCAGTTCTGAGGCCAGTGCCTTGGTCAAGGGCAATCGGCAGGAGCGTACCTGACCTGGCATGCATGTCTCTCAGCGTGCGAGGAAACCAGAGCACACGGAGGAAACCCACACGAACACGGGGAGAACACGCAACTCCTCGTACTCGTAAAGACGATCCGGCCGGCCAGGACTCAAAGGCACAGCCTCCTCCTTCCGAGGCAACAGTGCTAGAGCAGGGCGGAGTTTGAAGCGGTGCGCCAACAAATGTTGCCGTTCAAAAAAAAAAAAAAAGAGAGAGGCAAAATGCCTTGGAGGCATTTAACAGGGCTAACACA
Organism: Anguilla japonica; assembly: GCA_025169545.1. Classification (NCBI taxonomy): domain Eukaryota; kingdom Metazoa; phylum Chordata; class Actinopteri; order Anguilliformes; family Anguillidae; genus Anguilla; species Anguilla japonica. The sequence goes on from CM045891.1 coordinate 2,539,480, forward strand.
AGGGCACCGTAGGGACTGTTAGGACGGAATTAGCAGGACAGCAGACACTCGGCTCACACAAGGCCCTGAAGCTGGAGGACTGGCACTCCTGGAAGACCCTGCGGTGGGACACTCACCTCCGATGGCTTCTTCGGCTCCTGACGGACCCAGGTGCTGCTGGTGCCCGTGGTCTTGGAGCACCTCGACCAGGTGGTCACATGACCTGCGGGCGGGAAAAATAAATCATTAAGTAAATCGGCCAAGATTGATCGAAAGGCCACCTCCTCAGACAACTCAAAAATGTGTCAGAACACTGACCTTTTATGGTGTAAGATCACAAATATGTGAGTACAGTGTTCTTATCTGAACATTCCAATGCTGATGTCACAATCACTGCTGGTGACTGAAAGCAGTGGAGTTCTAGAACACCAACTTGTGAACTGTGAAACACATTCCAAAAAACCCTACACTTCAAAGAGCTAAAGGAAAAATTCACCACACTGGATTTAATCCATTACATCAACATTACATTAAATTCATTGAGCAGATGCTCTTCTCCAAACTAACTCACAAGCTGGAGCGATTTACAATCCAAACGTCGTTACTTGCTTATTGCATTGTACAGCTCGATAGCTTGGAATCATTTTTGTAAGTTATCAAACTTTTTTCTTTTCTTAACCCTGTCCTGCTCTGTAAAACAGGGATTCCTATTTAGCATTGCAATAAGATTCCTACCAGGCATTTCACAAGCATCTCAGACACCATTACGAACTTTGAGCAGCGAGAGCTTAGAGAGAGGGGAACAGACACGGCTGTCCACACTCCATCACACCTCTCATCGCATCACGAAGATAAATCTCCGTCACACTGTGCAGTTCCTGTGAAGACGTGCAGTTGTATCTCCTCCATTTAGCACGGCTGACGCGGCCCGAGACTCTGAACAGGCGGGAGGAAGCAGACCCCCCGTTGGTCCGGGCGTCGGCCCCCCGGAGGAGGAGGAGGAGCGGAGGAGGAGGAGGAGGAGGGAGGAGGCGGAGCGGGGACGTAAATCCAGCGGGACGGTCCCAGGGCTGGAAGTCACAGGCGTGAGCGACTCCAGCGACCCGGATTAGCGCTCCGCGGCTCTGGGCCGGGTTCCGTGCACGCCTGTGCGCAAACGACACCGCGTCTCCACTTAAGACACAGCAGCGCAGCGAGCAGGTGTCTCTGGGGGCCTCAAACCAGCGCTTTATTAATAGGACTTAAAATCACACCTCCACCCAAGCCCGGAAATGCTAAAAACCCCCACAGCGAACGCGAAAGACGTTCATCTCGCGAACGACTGGCATCTCCATTCTCGCCGCCGACAGCTCGCTACGTCTGATAGGCGAGGTCCCCTGTCAATCAAGCAGCAACTCGGGGCGGAGCGCTTCGCCGTACGCCTGATCGAGCGGCGGTCAATTATGTCACACAACGCCTGCGTCTGCTCTGTGACTCGCCGTTGCGGTGCGCTACGGTCGATGCTACGGAGATATTTATTTGGCTAAACGGCGCTCTGATAGGGGACAGCGGACGCGAGCCTCGGGGGTACTGAGGAGGCGTTTACAGAGCATCCGCTGCGTCCCAACCCTCCAATCGCCCCGGGAGACGGAGTCATGAAATATGAGCCCCGAGCGATCGCCACTGAGCGCTCTGCCAACCCCACCGTAACGCGCTCGCGGTGACCAGCTAAACGAGCGAGCGCACGGCGCTCATTACACACACGGGGGGGGGGGGGGGGGGGGGGGGGGGGGAGAGGGAGGAGGGGAGGGGAGAGGGGAGAGAGAGGAGAGAGAGGTAGAGAGGGCCTAGGGAGAGAAAGAAAAAGAGGGTGAGAGGGGGAGAGGAGGAAGGAGAGAGGGAGAGAGGGGGAGAGAAAGAGAGAGGGTGAGAGGAGGGAGAGAGAGAGAGAGAAAGGGACAGAGAGAGTGAGAGGGAGGGTGAAAGGGACAGAGAGAGTGAGAGGGAGGGTGAAAGGGACAGAGAGAGTGAGAG
>CM045891.1:2548971-2861471 GCA_025169545.1 Anguilla japonica
TGCACTCAAGATTTCACACATAAGTGGTTATTTACTAATATGACTGTTTGACGCGAAGGGAAAAGTACGACGGACCAAGCCAGCGAGCCGTCGAGTCTGGCACAAGTTTGATATAACTTAGCTAGCAAGCTAGCTCACTTCCTGTCAGCAGAACCACCAACTGAACAGTATTAGCAGGCTAGCTAGGTAGCTAATACGTTGCCAAGACGTTCAAATATGATCCAGGGGACCCTCGCTATCTGTCCTGATGCATGAATGCTTTCGTGTTTACCATAATTGCATGCACCACACCGCCACATTCTCGATGGCTTCAAATAATGCACGTCCATCGCAACAATGTTTGCCTATTTATGAAAAAGTTGGTCTGAAGTGTCATTCCTTTCTACGTTATCTACCACAAACATCTGACCTACATGCGCCAGTTAGCTTCAAATCTCACGATTCCTTACTGAAAGTCCACTCTTGGCAGTTTTGGAGGAGGGAGATTAACAGCAAGAAAACGTACCTTTTTACCTTGCTTGCAGGCTTCTTCAGGAGGTAAACTGTCCTCGGTGCTGGAGGATGGACGATGCTGCGATATTAGGAGATCATTGGTAACCACTGACATTTAGAGATAATTCTAGTATTGGTAGGTAGCCTGCTACAGCTAAATTAGCATTCCACGTTGGTAGCAAGTGACAGTGTTAGCTAGCTTGCTAACGTTAGATGCTCCTTTAAGTCGAAATAAAAAGTAGCAAGAAGCTAACTATTTCCACGCTATTCCACATTAGCTAAATCCCATCCAAGAGCGCAACATATTATGCAACAAAACTGCGATGGCCGCCTACGCAGTTCTTAATTGTACAAACTTAATCTTTTTTTAGACTTTGTAGCGATATCATCCGAAATCCAAATTATCTAACCAGTTAGCTAGCATCCACAGCGAGCTAACTATGATATAAGGCTAGCTAGCCAACTAGCTAGTTAGCTAAATTTGCTAAAACCATGTCGCATTTTCGGTAAGAATCCAGGTCCAGGGGTGGCATCCGTCAGTTTATGATTAATAGCCAGATTGTCTTTTTTTCTTCAATTCCCGTAAAAAAAACCGAAAGGTTGAAATTGCAGTATAGGACTCAGGCAAGGTTTGCTAGCCAGCTAACGTTAGTTTCGCAATGCTCTGCCATAAAAACATTTCTACCCTCTCGTGGTCGCTCGCACGCTCCCTCTCGCGCCTGCTCGTGCTCTCCCTGCTGCTCGCGCTCTCCCTCCTGTCTGATTGCACAGGCGTATACTGGGTCTTGCAACCTTACAAAAAATAAGCTCACACTTAAAAAAAATCTTTTGGCGCCATATTAATGACGTACTTTAAATTTGCCGTTTCCAAATGGCGTCTCGCACGAAATTGCAAATGCACTCTTCACACAATAACAATATCAAAAAGAACGACAGCTGTTTTTCTTTCACCTGTCAAGTTTCTTGGGAAAGTGATAGCAACCATTAAGATAACGTCAGCGGCATGTTGAGTCAGAAGATGGGCGGTTCGTGGCATTACCGTCCATTTTATTGGTGTCATAGAGAGGAAGACCGCAGGGGGAAAAAAGATAATTAATGGTTACTGTTTAGCTTACAAAATATAACTTTTGTTGCGTGATCAAATGTATAATAATTAAGAGGTAACCTTGCAATGCAAATTACTTTTGAAACTTTGGTTTTGCAGGTTGGAAAGTACAGCCTGTTTATTTGAGAAGCTTTGAATGAAAAATATCTGCTTTGCCAAACGATCTGCTTAAGAATTAGAAAATGTTTTTTTTCTCTCCATTTGTCAACGTTTTAAAAAGCGCAGGACCAGGTCACGTGCACTTTCTGCTACTGTAGTTGGGAACACTTGACTAGTAACACCTAACAACTTCCTGTACACTGTATTGGTTTCATTCCATAGCCACATTACATCATTGAAGTAAAACAAATAAATAAAAGCTTCTGTCTAGACGGTCATATTACATTTCTGAAATTGCCCCACATCCCCATTGAGATAATGGACATGATTAGCATTATATGCATTTAAAATACAGATTGATATTTTGTGTACTGCCTCATTCAGAATTATGAAAATCCATTTATATTGTATTTATAAGCTTCTGAGAGGCCTTAGATTACTAGACCATTTTGAATTATAAACCACAACTAGATGCCCATAAACTACAAATACTGTACATCTGCTCCTGTAACAGAAATATTGGGTGATGTTCATGAAGCTGTAACTCTTCATTTCACTTAATTTCAGTTCATTTTTAACACGCTTTATGTGGCAGACTTTTCCGAGATCATTCTGTGATTCTGTTCTAGCCTACTGCGTGGGAGAAATCAGAACTTTTCTGAAGCTAGGACTGCGCTTTGATAAATCACACATCACAGAAAGAGGGAGAAACTGGGCATTAATTGCAGTAATGATTCTCAAGAGCTGAAGCAGCGAAGCGCACAAATGTTAATTGCTGTCAGGTGTCATTCTGCTCGCAGTGTTGAGATTCTCCTCAGCAAACAGTGAAGGGCAGCAGTCAAGGTCACTGTATTGTCTGGTGTAGACTCAAAGTGCCACAGCGAATGCAAGTTTCTTTTGAGCGTGAGTTAGCTAGCAGCCTCTCATTAGCATCACACTCCAGATGCTTCTTTGGCGAGTATCTCAGCATTTCCGTGACATGCAACACAATGCACAAATAAAATAGTTTATACTCCTTTAGAAGTAATTAGATAAGCATTGGTCTCTAGATGTGGTACAGAATTTGTGTTTATTATTACTGAAGAACAATGACTGTAGCAGCATGCTTTGTGAACAAAAACACTGCAGTGCAATCAACACAATATGTGGATCTTATGTCCATGTAAAACATGGATATTTCTGTGGGTGCTTTTATGTTTTTGAGAATTCTAATTGAATCTGCAGTGATCAATCTTTCTGCAAAATTTGTTTTTTTATTGATCTGAATTAAGACCTTCTGTGAACATCAGGATATTGATGACACTGATCCTCAGTAATGAATGAATACATATTTCTGTAATCAGTATTGTAAGAGAACATTGTTTAAACCCCAAAATCTGTACCAAGGTGCAACTGGAAAGAGGCAAATTGCAGCCCTAGAGAATGTTGACATAGGCTAATTTTAGTCAACTGCTTGGGTGTGTTTGGAGATGAAACGACTGGTTCAGACTGTAGTACCTCCTGGTGGCCAACAGCAGAATAAACACCAGTACACCAGTTACAGATTAGCCTTTCACAGGCTTGCACCAAAACTACTGTCTGTGGGGGGGAAAAACACAGCTTTTCGTGGTGTATTCAGTTTGGACAAATATTCAGAAATAGGCACTGCTATGGTTTGCTCCAAATCTACATATGTGGCGATTGAACATAGCTGATTGAAATGTCTCCAGGCAATATGGTAAATGGACTGCATTTATATAGCGCTTTTATCCAATGCACTTTTCAATTGATGCCTCTCATTCACCCATTCACACACACACACACACACACACACTCACATATCAACGGTGAAAGGCTGCTATGCAAGGTACCAATCAGCTTGTTGGGAGCAATTAGGGGTTAGGTTTTCTTGCTCAGGGACACTTCGACACACCCAGGGCGGGGGATCGAACTGGCAACCGTCCGACTGCCAGACAAATGCTCTTACCTCCTGAGCTATGTCGCCCCCATCTTCAGCCAAGTTAAGGAGGTGCAAACCATGCGGTCATGGACTGGTATTATCAAAGCTATAAGGTCTGATGCGACTCTTATTTACTGAAAATGCTGTACTCCTTTTTATTTTTTTCTACCTTTGATGTAGGGGACAGTTTGTAATAAACTTTGTGAATCTGTTTCAGAAGTCTTACTACTAACCTAAGTGTATCCCCTGCCACTTTATAAAAATAAAAAAAAAAAAACAGTAAAATATGGTTTACAAAACTTTAAAAATCTAGTTTTTCATTTTTCATATGCTAACATAAACGACTCCAGGCTGTGACAATGCATTCTCCCTTATTGTAGTGCTGTTACTGAAATCTGTAATCAGGGAGTTTTATTATACAGACAGGCATTATAATTGTAAGTAATGGTGATATAGGAAAAGGGATGGTATCACAAGCTCAATGGTTTGGTAATTTTGTACTGTGGAATTCTTTCTGTCTTAAAGGGGAAACTCTGTATTTCTCCTTTAAGGGTGGCATTGCTTGTAGTGTTTTTCAAAAAGATATATCTGTAAATAGGCCTGTCAAATGATTTTTCACAGCTACACAGCTTCCTGGTATCGTGTTTCAGGCTTCTTGCTGGTTTTATGAAAGAGAGAAATATTATGACAGCCTGTAGATTTTATATATATTGCAGGTGTTTTTTTTTTCTTCCAGTCAATCAGTTCAAATCGTGACATTGACGGCTTATCTGATGTCTTCCGCGATCATGTCACTGCGAGTTGAAAAATGTTTCCGCTCAGCTTGGCTGTAAAAGCATTTTCCTTCTTTCAGTGTTGCAGTGGGAATCCTGGTACCTGTTTATGTCCCTAAGTTTTCTCCAAACTCAGCAGGAGAAAAAAAAAGGGACTAATCAAGGAAGGAGAGGCCTTGTGGAATCGCATATTATTATATTATCAGCCTATATTTAATTTTGGAAGGAGTCCAACAAAACAGTGGCAGTGATGTAGTCAATAAAATCCATCAGACTACAATGACATTATTATTATAGATGGTGAATTGAGTTTCTTGTGTGATTTGACATCCTTGCTAGATAATACCATTTTGATTAACTGTATAAATTGAGTTAAACTAGTGCACCCTATTGCCCTTGATCCATGATTAAATTTGACTTCATATGTTGGCTATGCAGTGTTCTATAGTCTCAACTGAATATACAGCCTTTGTATGGTAAGAGTTTGCTTACAATTTTGTGAGTACTTCAGCGATTATGTTTGGTGGAAATATTTTATTTTATTACCTTTATTGATGTCCGGTCATCACATTTAATGAATGCTATATGCAGTTTCTTTGTTAGCTTAGTCATAGCTCATTTGATGTCTTTGGAAATCCTTTCCTCAATGGAAAAGCTTTAGAGGTATTGATCAATCTGTCATGACTCAATTTTATTTTAAAACTAGTCCATGGAAGAGGTACTTCAGATTTGTAATCAAGCTATGATGTCACCTCAAGTTTCTGGGAAACAAGGGCATATTATTACATTGGTATGTCTCATTTAATGCATTTATGGGGGTGTTCAGTGGCAAGACTACTATGTCCAGTCATCTAATGTTGGTAAAATCCAATTAATATTTAAAAAATCAAATTATCCAAAATAATCTGGAGACAGTTAAAATGGAAAAAAAACAGAATAATACATTTTTTCTTACTCTGTTTTGCTAATGCTTACAATGTGAAAAAATATATAAATCTGAAGCTGTGTGTCTAAGAAAAGCATATTAAAGTTAACTGAAGGACTTAACTGTTTGCCTACAGCATGACCAGAGGGATAGTTGGAATCTGATTGGCCTAGAGCATGACCAGAGGGATAGTTGGAATCTGATTGGCTCATGAGGACATTGCAAGCCCCTTGAGAAGATCTCCGCTTGATTGTGTGGTTATAGTTTTCCCTTCATTTCCCTGTGTTCCAAGAAAGCCACGTTCATGCAGCTGTTCCCTCTGGAGTTCCTCAGCACACGTGTACTCTCCCCTGTCTATTTCCCCAGGTCTGCAGAGAGATGGCTTATTTATATGCGGTGCTATACTGTGCCCCAAGATGGAGATTGAAGGGCCCTATGTTTTGTCCCATGTCTTGTGTGTAAGATGATTTTAAACTGAACTGCATGGTTGACAAGAAAGAGAGGTTTCTTTCTACATGTTCTGCAGCATTGGCATCCCACAGCAAATTTGACATTTCACCAAACCTTATCGGTGAGGTCTGCTAGCGGTTGCAGCGGTTGCATAACGGTAAAGGAATCTGGCTTGCTTCTGAACGGTTGCTGGTTTGCTTCCCAGGCAAGGCCCTGCTGCTGTGCCTTTGATCAATGTGCTTAACCTGAGTTTCCTACCTAGCTGTATAAAAGCATACTGTGTAAAAAAAAATAGAGACATTCTCTAAGTTTCTTCGGATAAAAGTGTCTGTCTAAATGACTGTTATGTAATACTAACAGCCCAGGGGTCTCAATTAAAAAATGTGCTTCTCAGTGGCTAATCAATCAGACAAATTGCTGCCAGAAAACCCGCGGCTGCCACTGTCACTTTAACCCATTTTCTGTCCTCCTGTCTTGTTTCGCTCCAGTTTGTGTTGCTCTGTCATCCTCTCAGTACATTACCCTCTGTTATTCATGACTGTGGAGATTCGCCCCTCCTGCACTGTCAGAAGATATTGTCACCAGAATGACTCAGAAGTCCGCCCACAGCTCGTAATCGAAGAGTGATTGACTTCATATCATTCTCTTATAACAAAAAAGAAAAACGTAGTCACTGCTACAATGAGGAGATTTGACAAATTATATGGTCAGCGTTCCTTGAAAAAGTGAAGGAAATTGGCCACATATGAGGAAAATTTTGTCATCTTCAAGCATTCACAGCTTAAATATGGCCAGAATGACAATATTTGACAAATAATTTGAAGTGCTTGACTCAAATTCACTTCAGCTTTTTGTAAGTGGCGAGCTCAGCAGGAAAGTGCTCATTTTGAATAATCAAAGTGTGAACTGCAGTTGATAACATTTCAATCACTTTCTGCGGGATGTAAGGTTTTCTATTTAAATGCACCTCGACAGTCACTGAATATACTCGAGTTCGAGTCCAAGACTTTCTGTGAGCTGCTGCCTGAGGAAATAGTTATGAAATTAATTGCATTTACAGGTGATATGTATTATCATCTTTAGAATAAATTCTGCTATGCTGTATTAAATTAGTCAAACTCAAACTAATCAGAAGTCAGTTTGCATGTTGTCCCTGTGTTTGTGTGGGTTTCCTCTGGGGGCTCCAGTTCCCTCCCACACTAAAAAGACACGCTTGTCAGGTTAGATACACTCCTACCACTGCCCTTGACCAAGACACTGGCCTCAGAACTGGAGTTGGTCCCCGGGCGCTGCACCATGGCCGCCCACTGCTCCTACTGCACGTATCTAGGATGGGTGAAATGCAGAGGACAAATTACCCCATGGGTTTCAATAAAGTGTATCTTATCTTATTTTCAAATGCTTGTAAATTTCTTTCAGACAAATTCTAGGATAATCTGGAAAATGGCATAGATAGAAGTTTGAAGTATGATAGAAGTATGTTCAACAAATATAATAAGTGTAAGGGGAGTCATAGAGTCACTTCAATTAAAAAAATACCACTCTATCAAACCACCCACCCCCCCACCTCAAAAAGAGTAAAAATAAAATGAGGCACCATTTTGTGTGGCATAATGGTCATCTGGAAAAATGATTGCTATTTGAGTATAAGGGAAATGTAAGTTGTTGAATGGCTTCTGGGAATGCAGTGGACGGGACACCTATTCGGTATGAAAAGGGTCGCAAGTTCAGCTTCGGGTGTCCTTGTATGAGATCAGAGAAGATATTTAAATATTTTGTTTCTGTTTGCTTGAGTCCCCAGCCACTGAGCGTGAGGCAAGCCACCCTGGTTTACAGTAAGAAGCTCCATGAGATTAACATCTGGACAACTTTTACTATCCTAGGTTTCTGGTTCAGTCCGAGGGCAACTCTCTCTGACGATATCCCTTCTGTGGTCCTGAACCCTGACCTTACCCTCCCCCTGGGTGCTCTTTGTGACTCCCTTTATTACCAGAGCTATAACCACCCAGTTATGTACGGTAATTGCATCGTTAGGGCTGTGATGTTACTTTAAACAGATTATGATATGCCATTTAATTTCATTTGATCTTGTAATTATAATGGTCTGGTTATGATTATGCATGATGCTTTACTTGCAGCCAGTGAGCCGGTTTTCCTCGTTGCTGCAGAGGGCAATAAATGGTGCTCTCTGGCCTCAGGCATTGATGTGAGGAAGAGGTGCTCTCCATCCCTGTGGATGCACCTCCATCCCTCACCAACTCTCCATCCCTGTGGATCCACCTCCATCCCTCACTAGCTTCTCCATCCCTGTGGATCCACCTCCATCCCTCACCAACTCTCCATCCCTGTGGATCCACCTCCATCCCTCACCAACTCTCCATCCCTGTGGATCCACCTCCATCCCTCACCAACTCTCCATCCCTGTGGATCCGCCTCCATCCCTCACCAACTCTCCATCCCTATGGATCCGCCTCCATCCCTCACCAACTCTCCATCCCTATGGATCTGCCTCCATCCCTCACCACACTGGCCTGTTCAGGAGTGAAGATGGAGGGATGTAGTTTTTTTGTCTGCTTTCACTTGCTTGGAGAACCATCCATTCATCCATTATCTAACATGCTTATTCCTGGTCAGAGTCGCTGGGGCCTATCCCAGCATGCACTGGGCAAGAGGTCACCTATTATTACAGTAAATGGAGCATCTTCATGAGAAAATAAGGCCTAATAAGAAATATAGGCCTGAAATATGCAAGAGAGCAGTTTAAATCTTTGTTCATGTCATTTAGGTTTGTGTGTGTGTGTGTAGCCTATGTCATGAGGTTGTTGCATCTCAAATACCTCACAAGACAACAACAACAACAACAACAAAAATCACCTCTTGCAGTGGAAAGCCAGACTTTTTAATTGCCTCATGCATAGGAAATAGTGTAAATATGATGCTATGTTCCCTGCGGAACCCGCAAGAAGTTGGTCAGCAGCTGCTGCGGTCGGTAATCTCGTGTTCCTTGTTTGTCCTCCCTGCTGTCGCAGTTCACCTCCAAACTCCCCAGGCTCCCCGGGCGACGCCCGGACATCTAAACGCCGGCCGGCGCTCCTGCTAATAACGCTTCTGGGCGTAAAAAGGTGACGTGCGGCGCCCCTGATTCCTCCAGTCTCTCCCGGGAGATGGACTTCTCCATAAACCGAAAAGCTAACCAGCACGAGGCCTTCTGGTGCCTGTCTCCTGTCTGAATGCAGCTCCATGCTTCATCTGTAATATCAACAGAGAGAGAGCTACTTTAATGCGAAACTATGACATCTTACTGGAGAGAAACATCATATTAGCTATGTAGAGGTGCCGTGAACCGTTTGATAATTTTTATTTTTCTTGCGAAGTGCTTCGTTGAACTAATGGTGACCTGGTTGGAATGGGTCCTCAACATTTGGACGTTTACTCGGTGGCGGAAAGTCATGCCTGCACAAAATGTTGCGTTGCTTGCATAAATAACAGGCTCTTAAGCAGGCTCCCCATTATTCTGCGGTCTACCACAGCCACGAAGGCTGGTGCCAGAGTTACTCGCCAGGATGCTGATCCGACCTGTTCATCGACAGTGAGCAAGTAAGTGGTTTTTTTTTTTTTTTTTTTTTTTAAGTGGTACCGTGCCTTTTGTGCGGTAGAGCTTCAGGAATCTTGCATCATATCTGTTGCTTCATGTAAAAACATGTGTCCAAGGGCTCTTTCTTTGAAGGGCAAAAAACCCACATTTCATCGTGATCTCATTACTGCCAGAGCCTTAAAGCAAACCTTGAACAAGATCACTGGATGATAAACATAGCCGTGCTTGTCCCATGCAGCGTCATATGGTTTTAGAATGTGCAAATAATGCGTCTCGTTGCTGCGTCTCTTCCGTCTGAATAATCGTTTGGTTTTTCGTTTGGACATGAAATCAGACCATTGAAATCTCTCGCAATCGCATGGTCATAATATATATTTGCACACTCAACTCACAACTCTGAACCATAGTTTTTTTTTCTTTTTGTCAAATACATAAATGACATTTATCAGGCAAGTTCAGCATTTGTCGATGCGTATGTGCATTTTTTCCCACATCTTACAAATAAAGTACAGATAATTTCCCACTTTCAGTGATAGTCTGGAAATGCCCTGCTCAACAACATTACACAGTAAAATGTTCAGTGTTAAATCAACTGCTACAGAGCACATACGGTCCCCATTGGACTCAATTTTAATTAACACAGGAGTTGAATTAACACTTGACATTTTACTATGTACTGTGTGCTTGAGACAGCTTCTAATCTGAATTCATGTGTATATGACACACCCAAATTAATGGCATGGAGTGGGCTTAAAATGTCTTTTGGAAATAATAATAAATAAATAAATAAAAAAACCAGCAGCACGAGGACGTGTAACTCTTGCCCGTTGTACTCCTACTATTGCTGTGCTACTAGATCTGTGTTTCTGATAAACACAATATAAATTATACCTATTAATGTGTACGCCTTTATATTCGTTTTTATTGAGATGGCCTGTGCCGGTTAACAAGCACAGATTTCATTGATCTAGCGGGTGTATAATATAATTAATATTATTTATCTCTCTGTCTTTGATGTAAACACATAGGTGCGTGTAGGAGCAACACACAAAGGAACATCTAGCAGAGAGAAAGAACATCGAATTGGATCAGTGCGATAAATATGAGCACGCAGGAGTAGGCTAGGCTAATTATTTCAGCGATCGCATATGGTGATTCTCAATAATTATCCACACGGGTAACAAACACGCTTTTTGCTAATGTGCGTATACAGCCTTTAAATGATCTATGGGACTCATAGCAACCCCTGTCTCTCTTTGCAACTCAACATGGTTCATGAGTTATCTTGCCTCATCCTAAGTGGGCGCATTGCTCCAAACAATGACATTCAGGAGTCACATGACTTATCCTGTGAAACCCCAGCAATTCACTTTTGTCCCCTGGAGGGGACTTGAGTCTCTGGTCTTAATCTCAGTAACTATACATTCTACTACTGCTGAAACCTACATTACAAGGGATATTCAATAAAAATAAATAATAGTTTTGAATACATTTTCACAGCGACACTGCAAATATTTTCACTGCATTCGTTCACCATCCAAGAAACTTGTATTATGCCACAAAAATTTTAATCCTGAACCTTTTTTTTCTGTGGAGTCTTATGAGGATATATCAGATTTCACTTTAGTGAGATGGAGAAATCAGATACTGGTTGTTTTGACATGTTCAGCCAGGATGGGAACCAAGAGGAAGAGTGGATGTGTGTGTTTCAGCTCGTATCGGAAGGTGACGGAGCGATTCTTCTGCTGCCATGGCTGTCGACAACTCATTGCACCACTCTGGGAACACCAGTGCGATAAAAACGGCAAGTTTGGGCTTTGCAAACACACTTGGGAGAACTATCACACAAGCAAATGTTTCTGAGCAGCAGGCTTTGTGCATGGGCATATCTGTTTGATGATTACTGTAGATAGAAAGCCTGGAGGAAAATCTACCCTTGGAAAGTGCCAGAATCTGGAATTTCATGCAAGCTGTGATTAGAACCAGCAAAGACACCGCAGAGTTCATGATTAGAACACCAGCAGTGTTCTGAATGAGTTTAACCCTTTAAGGTGATTGAACATTCTAATGTGATTAGAATGTTCTTTACTGAACATTCTCATGCTGATGTCACAATCACTGCTTGTAACTGAAAGCAACGGAGTTCTAGAACATTGACTTAGAATTTTGAAAAACATATTTTTAAAAACCCTACAAGTCCACGGGTTTAATAGTATGGTGACATGGGCAGAGACTGACCAAAATAATTTCATTAGTCGGAGCATAATATGATATCCCAACAACCTGGAAGTAAGGCTGGGAAGGGTGAGGGGTGGAATTTTAAGTTTGACAAGGAAGAACATGCAGGATTTGAAAATGTGAAGGAGAGCACCGTAGTCGTTTGAAGTCTGGAAGTGCGTGGTCACCGAGTTGTGAAGTTATTATAGGGAACATTAGAGAATTATTATAAGGTTTGGAAAGGCAAAAAACAATGAACAGGTTTTAAGCTGTCCTACATAGGCAAAGGTTTAGCCTATTGGTAGAGTTATCTGTGGTGGAATTTAAGACAACAGTAAACCACCCAGGTTGAGCTGTCTGCCTGGCCAGCAGGTCAGGTGGTAGAATGGTGAGACTTGAGTGGACAGTAAAGTACCTTTGTATAGGCCTACGGACTGTGAAAAATGCTTGCACATTCAGATTTAAGCATATTTACTCAAATTTCCTGTCAAGTTCAGCATTTTAAGGAATTAACTTTGTGCTGTGTTGCTAAACAGAGCAAAACCCTCATAATTAGCATACTCCCAAGTCCAGTATATTTGAGTTAAAAATGACGTCCATCTTAAGGTACATTATTAGACTTCGCCGCAGGGTGGCACTGTGACAAATGGCGCTCTTCGCGAGATCCTTAGATGCACATGCGCAATAGCACGTGTAGGAAGGCCATTAATTCCCCAGCATTTTGTTTTCAAGCGTGCATCAGCTGGGAGTTTAGTGTCCGAGATGGCTGACGGTGATATTGAAGAGTTCATTGAACAGAATCGACATTTGGCTGAGCTCGTCGATACGTTTAGGACCATCTCGGAGAGCGAAAAACACTGGAAGTCCAGGAGGGAGTTCCTTTTTAGGAACATCAACGACTATGAAGATCCACACTTGGACCATCTTCTGGCTTTGTCCATGGTTTGGGCAAACAACGTCTTCCTCGGTTGTCGGTATGTAGCAAAATTTAACGATATATGGCCACTGGAAAAAAACTCTGGCGAGCTATTCCAGTAGCTTTGTAGTAAAGCAAGTTGTCGGTACGTGCACCATTTATAGTACAGTGTTGTAAGACTGCAAAATAACTTTGTAGCTAGTTGTAGACGGAAACTGGCCAATGACTAAATGAACGAACAAATGAATGAATGATGTTTTTGATTTGTTTATGTTACCATTTACTACAATGCACATCCGTCTGTAAATGGTTGTAGTAAATTGCTTGGTAGGAAATCTCGCTGTTTGTTAAATCCAGTGATTTGTCGGGTACTACGGTGGGCAACTGGCTACTTAAATGATAGAGATTGTTGACGTCACGTGTGCTTGTATGCTATTGATCCATTTCATCAACTGATTCGTTGTCGTGTCTTTTTTTTTTACAGGTATAGTCCCGTACTTCTGGACAAAGTGAAGGAAATGGCAGAAGGGATTGTAGTGCACGACGCACCGGTTTTCAAAACAAGAGACGAGATCGTTAAACAGAAGGTAAAATGTATTCTTAACTTTACCTAGCCTGTAAGATCAGACCGAAGGTTTAGTGGCGTTACTTTTTTGTTAGACTAACGTTTATGTAAATGTTACTGCGTGATTCGTAATCGCAGCCTATTTCCTCTACGTACTTGGGGTACATGTTAACCTTTCACCAGTGAAATGTTGGTTACATGATGTGGGAAAATAACGTTGCAATTTAATCATGTAGTTGGCTAGTTTGCTAAATCATTTCTAACGACCACTTGACTATTAACTTGAGATTAATGCTTCACAATACATGGTTTTGCAGATATTTAAGTATTATTTAGCATTAAATAATTCTGAGAATTGCAAAGTAGATTTACTAATATGGAATACCTGAAATACATCTTTAAAATCCCTCTGGATCACAGGTCTTTATTGCATAATTGAGTTCATCATCAGTAACGAAATGCTTCTCTTCTGCTTCCTTATCATCTACAGAATTGATGACTGGACCTGTCTGGCAAAAGCATACACAGTGGATTAGACCCTCAGATTTGGAGATTCTTCTGAACATGGTTTTTTTTTTTGTAAATGGTGTATTTTAAATGCTTCCAGACATTGCTGATTATGTGCTGGCTTTACAATGGCAGGTATCAGGGCTTGTAGTCTAAAGCAAGAAAATACACTTCAAATAACTCAAAAGAGCAGGCTGTCAGAAAGTTCTGTCCATATATAAAATATCCCTCATTGCACATAAAACTGCCTGAGCCAATCAAAAACATGCTGTTAAACTGAAATGTTATTTTTTAAACTGGCTTGACCAGTGATCTTTAGAGTTTTTATCATTATTTTTATTATCTTGTGTGGAATGTTGTTCCAAATGTAGAATGTGGGGCCTGGTTCCTTCAGCCACAGGCACCAAAGCCATCAGGACATTGTACTTCCTCTAGTGGTCTTTTTAAAAGCAATAGTTTTTCATCAGTTTTGTTCCAACGATTTATTTGTACTCAAAATCAGTTCTGTAGAAATGTGAGATCTCTGCCTGGGCATCTGTTTGCCTGAGAGCTGCAACTCTGTGGCCTTCCACCAGTGTTTTATTGATTTGCAAGTTGCCTAATGGATGCCCATCAGTGCCCTGGTAAATATTATGCAAGTATGGATGCATATTTTTGAGGTCACGTGATGGGTCCTTGTGTGTTGTGGTTTTCCATGGCAACCCCAGCTGTGCCATCTGTTCCCTTTTTATAACAAAATCAGTGAAAATTTAAACATCAAAAAGAGCATCGTGCATTTGGTTCAGGAACAAGATTGCTCAACCAAGAGTACATCAAGTCTGTAAAATGTATTTTATTATGTCTATACAGCATATTTTAAGTGTACATTGTTTTCAATAAATTCACCAAAAAAAAACTAGCTTTATGACCTCGCTCTTCTCCTTGGAAAAAATGTCTGTCATTCATCATAGTTTTCAGTATGGTCAACCCCTCATAGTAAATACTATTACTGTTAATAGGATGAGACAACAAAAAAAAAAAAAAAGAAAAACCTGGCTCCAGTATGTTGTCAAATGTGGACAGCCCTTGATGAACTCTGACCAGTTTCATGGTGCAGACAGCCAGACAGACTCTGACCTGTCTTTGCTCATGGCACCTACACCATAGTATCCCTTTGTGTCAGAACTGCTTTGATTTGATACGCTTTAAATGCGAACTATCGTAACGTATCTCACAATGTGCACACGATACACAAACAGTCTTCGTTGGTGGCCTTTACGTATACTAGCTTTAATAATCCAAAACTAATGCTCCAGTCCTCTTTGCACTTTCCAAACAAGACTCATCTTGCAGAATTCCATGGAGTAGTAATTTGTCAAACAAAACTAAAAAAAAAGTTTTGGTAATTTTACCAATAATAGTTTCCAGCAGCCACTGTTATTCAAACCATGGAACACATTTCAAAATAAAAGATGCTGTAGAAACCAAACTATCAGAATCAATCCAAAAAAAAAGATTTTTTACAAATTCTGTCAGCAAATAACTTATTTTGCATCATGCAATGAAAACGGAAATAAGAACAACACAAAACTAAAAGATCATTTTTTGTTTCTCCAAATGTGTTGGCAAGCAAGTAAAAGTCCCTACAATTTTTTTATTTTATTTTCTCCTGGCACTTCGAAGTCCTGCCGTTTGACTTCCTCTTCTCTGGATGAGGTAAACGAAAGCTTGGGTTCTGATGACCACGTCGCGGGTGATTCCTGTGTTAAGAGTCCCTCCAGCTCTGTTCCACGATGGCCGACACCCTCTTCTCATACTCGCGCTTGTTCTCCTGGTACAGCTGCGCAGCCTGGCTGTTCGCCGGGCTGTTGGGGTTGGGCTCGTCCAACAGGGACTTTGAAAGGGAAGAAAGAACAATCAGGGAGGCTGAATAATCAGGCGTCATTAATTCAAAGAGCGCTTGGCACTGCGTTCGTGGAGGTAGGCCAAAGGAATAGAGAATGGGGACAGGTGTACTATGAGTGTGTGTGTGTGTGGGGGGATTGTAAGTTGTACCCCTCCTCACACACACACACACACACAGTACAGTGGCCTTAAACTCCTATAGAGAGAATTCTATAGAATGGAATGGAACAGAATGGGATACTATCTCTAATAGTGGACATACTGCCATGATAATGAAGCCCTACATCCATAACCTCATTGTTACCACAAGCAGAGTAGTCACAGGCCAGGCGATGTGCTACATATTTATGGTGATTAAAAACCAAGACAACACACAGTAGGAGTTTAACAGCTTTGGTAGCGTGAGCAGCAATGCTGTGGTTTGCTACACGCAGCTGGGCACCCATCATGGTGGAGGACGGCTCAAACCTACCTGTATCGACGTCAGGATGGAGGAGACGTCGTACGTGGGACTCCAGCGGTTCTGAAGGATGTCTAGACATATGCTCCCATCTGCGTAAACTAAAGATAAAAAGGTTTACATTCATCAAACTGGTCCAACAAGCACAGCCACAAAACTGTTTTAGCCGTTTTCACATGACTATTCAAACAAAGAGTCATCTTGTAAGGTAGTGAAAAAGCTTCATATATCGTTTACCCCTTTGACCTTTCACAAAATAGATTTTCCTTGAAAAAAAAAAATCCAGAGGGACGAGTACATACTGCTCGCTGTGCGACAGAAGAGTTTACGCTCTGGCATTAACCCCAAACGAGGCAGATCAATCCTGTCATTCTTAAGAGGTCACAGTCACGCCGGATCTCACCATTCGGGTGGAACATTTTGGAGATGAATCGAACCGTGGGAGGCTTGTTCGGGTACTCTTCTGAAAATTCTATCACAAGCTTAAAAGTTCCTGTGGAGAGAGATGCAATTAAGGTTTCTAAAAATACGCCCCGCGGCACGACGAGCACTAATCCTTCGCCGAGACAGGACTGGGCCCAGCAGCGGGTGCCGTGTGACCAGACTAATATGAGATTAAAAATGAACGCTGACTCAGCGGTACGGATATTTCACTGCTGTTAAAAGACACTGAACCGCTTTTCCCAATTCAGCTGATCGAAAACTCACGCCCAGCTTTGCTTAGATAAAACGCAAATGGTCATGGTTATTGATTTATTCATACTGAAGTGCTATACTTTTTGCACATAAAAGAACATGGCTGCAAGAAAAGCACTACAGAACAGTGAGCACCACTCAGTGGACAGGTGCAATGCACACCTGGTTCTTGCTGGGCTGCCCAACCCTGTTCCTGGAGATCTACCATCCTGCAGGTTTTTCATTTCAACCCTAATTTGGCACACCCGATTCTACTAATTAGCAGCTCAGTGAGATCTCTAGCTGTTGAATGAGGTGTGCTTTCATCGGTTCAGAGTGAAGAACCTACAGGACGGTAGATGTCCAGGAACCAGGAACAGGGTTGGGCAGCCCAGCTATAAAGGATAGATAAATACTACAGGTTGTGTATGGAGCAATAAGGCGTGGAAGATGTGGTGTTTTTCATATGATGAGTAAATCAACTTACCATCTTCAAACGGGGTTCCCTCAGGTCTGCAAGTGATGAAACAAAAATACTCAATTACACAAAGTTTGCGATAGCACATTATGGTTTAAAAGGAATGGATTTGTTTGAAAAACAGGAAACATCCAGCTGCATAAAACTGATATCATGCCAATTTCCCTTTTACAAGATAAATCTGAGGACACAGCACCACTTCCCCATTAATAAACATAACTCTCAGGAGCCTGATCATAAAGCCAGTGAGCTCATCTTTCTGTTCTGCACACTCAGTTCTGAAGGGTCAAAGGTCAAAGCTCCTTCAAGCCGACCGTCTGACGCGTGCGCTTTCTGAAGGGTGAAAGGTCAAAACTCCACCAAGCTGACCGCCTACATGTGTGTTTTCTGAAGGGTCAAAACTCCACCAAGCTGACCGCCTACATGTGTGTTTTCTGAAGGGTCAAAACTCCACCAAGCTGACCATCTACGTGTGTTTTCTGAAGGGTCAAAACTCCTCCGAGCTGACCGTCCACATGTGCGTGTTTTCTGAAGGGTCAGAGGTCACAGGTCCCCCGAGCCGCCCCGCCTGACGTGCGTGCTCTCTGAAGCGTGCGTGCAGTAAGCCCCGAGCAGGAGGCGGCGGATTTAAAGCTCACCCAAAAATAACCGCGTTCCACATCATGATGTTGTTCTCCGAGGGGGCTCCGCTAACGCCCGCTGGCGGGTCCTCCTGCAGCCTGGGGGGGGGGGGGGACACAGAGAGGAGAGAGGAGCCCTGCTCGTTAGGATTCAGAACCGCAGGGGAGGAGGGGCTGTCTATCCACCCACACACACGCGCCGTGCCTGGGGAGACACTAAAGCGTGCTTCCTGTCGGGACCCACAGTCTTCCCCCGCTGTGCCCAACGATACGGTCAATCATTTCCAGATACCCTGTCCTGGAAAAACCGGATGCATTTCCTGATTTGTTAAAGGAATCATTTTCAGTACAGCTGATCTGATGGCTTATAAGTGCCAGTATGTGAAGTGAGCCTTAAGACAAGCTGTTAAGATCACCTCAATACTAATAATGCATTTTTGTTAGTAAGTTTTGTCTCTATAACGTCATTTTCCTCCACAGCTCAGCAGTGATGTGACCTCTCCTACCAGCCCTGTGCTTCTGTCCCATATCAGATAGAGTGAATTGTGATGGCAGTGTAACCAGGGCATGAAACTAACATTTTCACCCACAGACTAGAGTGGCTAGTGAAGTCTAAAAATCACCAGCCATTTTGAGCACCATTTTGAGCACCAGCTACACTACCTTGAGCAATGGAACACAACAGGGTTGGTTACCTGCCAATGTGGCTGCCAGAGTGGAAAGTCTTATCAGCAGCAATCAAAGCTTTGCCAGCACTTGGCTGGCAGCGGGTGTTCATTTCATACCCTGATTGTAAACCTCCCCCACCCCCCTCCCCAAAGGGCTTAAATACAAACGCCTCACGGCCAGACCATAAAACGGTTACTTGTGTTCGAAACGCACGCGTTTGTGGACACGCAGTGAGAAAGAGCTGCTTTCTGACGCAGGCAGATGACGCTAAGCTAAAGCGTAGCCTGTGAGCTAGCAACTGCACCACAAAGCCAGGAGACAGGGAGAGAGAACACCGACCAGCAGACAAAAACACGTCCCGCTTCATTTGAATGGAAAATAAAAACAAAGCACCGAGGCGTACCCCAGCCTGCCTACAGGCTGCTTCACAAAAAGTTTGGCCCTCGCAAGCGAGAACTACAAAATACCTGAATGACATGAGCGATCTTCAGCGATGCCTTGTCTCGGGTGCCAGCAACATCCTCTGCTAAACCCCAGGACACTTCAAAAGTATTATTTTAAATAGTTCATGTGCTCTAGTACAGGTTCATAAACTCCATCTACTCCATTAATGAAAAACGCTGTCTGGTCGATATTTTTTTTTTAAAAATATGTAGAGGGAGGGTTAGAAAAATAAAATAATTATACACAGCATTTTTACAGTAAGAGTGCCTTTTACAGTAAAGTCAGTTAACAGTAAAAGGGGGCAGCCCATCTCGAACTTCACCAATGACCCTGAATGCTGTCTTTATTGGGAAAATGAAGAGAGGAAGAATAGGGTCTGAGCCTTTCAAAGGCTCTCCCGCCTGGCGTTTATGTGACCTTCTCCGCCGGAAGAACGCAGGCAGCTTCTAAAGCATCCTTCAGATTTGGCCGCTCATTCATGCGGTGCCATCCGCCGTCACACAGAGACTCCAGCGTTCGACCGGCTCTTCCGCTCCGTCACCTCAGCCACCCGACCGTTAATCTGCAACACCCCACTTCACCTCCTCCAGGGCAGGCCTGTTCACTCTGCTCTGCTCCCCCTGGCCTTTCAAATCTAAAATCACCTGTGACTGAAGCGCTCCTGTGACCTTAAGCGCTCCTCCCCACCTCCACCACCTCCTCCTCCCCCTCCTCCTCCTCCAAAGGCCACCTGCGGACTCGTCTCTCCAAACCTTCAAGAGCCCACCTTCACACAGCCACCTCTCTCAGTCTCACCTGCGGTGATCTGATGACTCGGACCCGACTCCACACAGCTGATTCTTTGTGACTGGCGGTTCTTCGTCAGCTATTCAATACTTTATTCAACAGCTGCTATTATCCCGCTCATTTTGCAGGCAGCAATTTATACTGCTGCAAAGATTTTTTTTTAAATCTCCTTTGCTCGATAGCAGAGCGGTGAATAGAAAACATAATGGTGACTAACCGTAGATTTTTAAAAAAAAAAAAAAAATCTAAAAATCTTTTGGTGCCAACACTCTCACTGATGGACCCCTGAAGTATTAACAAAAAAACTGATCTATAAAGTGTACCTTTTTATGAACTGTGTAATTTTATATAAAACTGGTATTCTGATTTGGCACTGAAATACAATTTTTTAACCAACAATCCAACAGTTTTCCCAACCTTTCATGGATAGCCTCTCTCCTATATCTTGGATGATAGGAACTTCAGGCAAGTGATGCAGTGAACCTGCATGGTTCCTCCTCTTAATTAGAGAGGAGGAGCTAAATGAAGAGTGTCAGTCGTGGGTCCCCTACCACTCTGTAACAGTGAGCTGACCCACCGAAGTGTCAGTCATGAGTCCCCTTCCACTCTGTAAGAGGGAGCTGACCTGCCACAGTGTCGGTCATGAGTCCCAGTGAGCTGACCCACAGGGGTGTCGGTCATGAGTCCCCTTCCACTCTGTAACAGTGAGCTGACCCACAGGGGTGTTGGTCATGAGTCCCCTTCCACTCTGTAAGAGGGAGCTGACCTGCCACGGTGTTGGTCATGAGTCCCAGTGAGCTGACCCACAGGGGTGTCGATCATGAGTCCCCTTCCACTCTGTAACAGTGAGCTGACCCACAGGGGTGTTGGTCATGAGTCCCCTTCCACTCTGTAAGAGGGAGCTGACCTGCCACGGTGTTGGTCATGAGTCCCAGTGAGCTGACCCACAGGGGTGTCGATCATGAGTCCCCTTCCACTCTGTAACAGTGAGCTGACCCACAGGGGTGGGTAACACAGAGTAAGGTTACCTCATCAGCATGCCCTCCTATTCACTGCTGGCGGTTTTATGTGGGTGTCGGAATACACCCTCGTCCCTGCAGCAGCTGTCCGGCGTGAGCCTTTTCTCTCAGAACCATTTCCCATCTGGACGCTAACGGCAGGAGGGGGGCCAGGGAGTCACGCCTGACCGAGCTGAGGTGCACTCCGCTTTGTAGACCTCTCCCCTGAGACCACCACAACCCTAATGCTTTATCACAACGTCCAATCATCTGTCTCAGCTAACCACAGTTAACCCTAACCCTTTATCACCATGTCTAATCAAATAACCACAGTTAACTCTAACCCTTTATCACAATGTCCAATCATCTGTCTCAACTAATCACAGCTTATAAACACCGGCGACAACACCAGAGCATTTGGACTACAGGGAATGGCCTTTTCATGACATGTTACCCACTTTATATCTAAAACATTACCTATCAATACATATCAAACGAGTATATTATGCCTAAATGAAGACTGTTTTATAACTACTGCTAGCCCACTCAGCTACTTCACTAACTTCCTCTCAATACCATTACTATCCACAAGTTTGATTGCTCAGTGTCCAAAGAAGCAACAGACTACATTCGATGCTTAAAATTGTAAAATTTAGCAGCACTGTTCATCTGATTACCAAGATCAATACCAAGACAAACGCCGATTGTTTGATATGCTAGACAGTCATACATACAAGTAAACGTAAGTTAATTATAACTTCGCAGTAATTTCATCACCTCAAACAGTAACCTTTGTGACCTGCTTTATCGCAGAATAGCCTACTAGCCTATTTGATTTTGAGAGCGGGTGAATGTAGTGGAATGGAAGCTTTTTGCGTTAACTGTGCGATTGTTATCATGAGTAATTCTAATCAGATAGCAAGACTAACGCCGCACAGAACAAAGCAGTTGAAAGAAACGTAGAGCTAGCTAGCTTTACATTAAATAGCCAACATACACACATCTTAACACTTCTAAGACAACAAATGTAGCTTGGATGAAATATTTCAGTGTGATATATGACAACTAACAAATTAGCCTTCCCGTACAGCAATACGATACCCAGAGTCGAAGACAGAATATCCGTCTAGCAAAACTATCCTAGCAAAATCTACAAATCTTGGAACTAGGCAACTACCGCAGCTGTGTAAGATAGCTAGCTTGATAGCCAGCTAATAGCAATGACAGTGAAATCATTGAAGAAAAACATTTATAAACGTAGCGAACCAGTGGCTACCTTTTGAAATCTCTCATAAGGCGTCTTCGAGCTGGCGTGGACATTTTTCAGGACCCAGAAGATGCTACTTTAATCATAAAAGCCAGCCCGAGCCGGTATACACAGGCAATACCGCTGCTCGTACCCTTTTCTCCTTCCAAACAACTAAGGTGACGTCATGTACTTCCACGAGCGAAATGGCCAATACCATTCAACAAGAACTGTCCACTTTTACAATAACCAAACAATTTTCAAGTTTACAGCACTGTTTACACGAAACAACATTAAGATGTTTAAAATATCTAAGTATGTACATTCATTGTTTTCCCTCCTCATCGATACAGCTGATAAGCATTTATGTTTCTGTGTTTAAGTAAACCCCCCTCTGTGCAGCACAGTTGGTTTAATCTCAACATTAGTAACTATTTGGATGCAGAGTTGAGAAGAAGTAATTGGGTAGGAAAGGTATAAATTAATGTAACTTCGTTTAAGACAAGATCTACTGTTGATATATATATTTGTTTTTTTGTATGGGCAACTATTAAACATTCAAACTGTGTACTGCACATTTTTTATTTTAGCTACAAATGTTGTGCTACTTGTGAACAGAATATAATTTTTGGTTCAATATGTTTTTTTCAAAAAGGTGTCGTCATACTAGGCTACGTGCATTTGAGGTCATCCCGGAAATCTTGAAATGGGTCAGTAGTTACCCAACGTCACATCATTTGACCTTATGGCAGTGTTTTCACGGATAATATAGCGCAACGACTGTACTGGTAGTACAACACAGTACAGCTTTATAAAGGGTGTTGTTCTGAAACGTTTGAACAACTGCTATTCGTATGAAAATAAAACTGGCCGTTATTGATGTAGCAAATTTTACATATATAATCTATCTGTGGTTGCATATGTATCTCATCAGACTGAACCTGTGCTAACAAAAAAGGATTATCCAATGGTGTGGGAAAGCAACATAGAATTTGATATATGTGTAGTAAAAGTACATGTGAGTAGCCAGATGATGGTGACATCATTCCCTGGAGTCAGGACATAAAGCCCTGATTGTTACCAACAATAATACTGTTACCATTTAACTAGACCAGCATCTATATACTAATAATTTAACAGTTAATTTAAAGAATAATAATTTTGAGTTTTGATTTCTAATATCGCAAAACGTGAAATACTAAGAGACCGACTACACTATTTCTAGGATTAGTTCTGTTCAGCTGACCTTGCCTGTAGGAGCTATTTGTTTTCATCAGTATTTGTAACTGTGTGTTTACAGGCACAGTTCGTAATTGAATGTTGTGTGTTTACAGTCAGCACAATAAGGGGCCAGAGTTGCAGGAGTTATTTGTTTTCAGTATTTGACTTCCTTTCGTACAAATTTTAATTTGACCCGGGGCATCAGTGGCTTTTGAACAATGTTTGCATTCTTTTGAAACTTAAAGGAATTGACAAATAGCAACTACACGGTCACAGGAACCAATAAACCCACATATTTAGAACAATACAGGCGTCAAGTCATCCAATCCAGGTAAGAATTAACTATTGTGTATGAGGCACTCTAGTTGCTTGGTATATGTCATAAGTCAGTCAGGAACAGTTTCATACTGTATAGTGAGTATGAGAATCACACAGTCCACATATTGGACTATGTGATTCTCATGCTCATCACATATTGCTCTGTGTTTTGAATTAAATTGTTGGCAACCACTTGGTTCCAACCATTTAATTTACACAGTGCCTTGCAAAAGTGTGCACAGTTTTCACATTTTCTTGCTTTGGAGCTTGTATTAATGACACTTTCCTTGAGGACCTACTATTTCTTTCAAATACAAGCTACTACACATATTTGTGAACAAAAACAGTTCAATAAAAACTGAGATATGCTGACTGCATAAGTATTTAGCCCCTCTGCTCTGGGAGTTCTAAATGATTGCCAGTGCAGAGCATAACCGCAATGATCCTCATGGTGAGTGGGGTGTCCTCTGTCTGTGTACCAATTGAAGCGATTATCGCCATTTCAGGAATAAAAACACAAAAGGAAGTCCACCTTCCTTGGTCAATCAGGGATAAGGTTATCAAAAGGAACAGATTGGGAAAATTAAATGGAAACATATATCAAAATGTCTGCATATCCCAGTGAGCACTGCTGGCAATAATGAAGACGGGGAAGCTGCGTCATACTAACCAACCCAGCCAAGAAAGTGCCATCACTCCTAGTGAACAGGAAGCAGGTGAGGGAGGTCACTATGGGACCATCACTTCTTTTAAAGAGAGTGAGAAAGTTAAATGGCTGAGAACGGAAATAATGTTCCTCAGTCAAGAGAGTCAAGAGCACTGCACAATTCTGCCCTTTATGACAGGAAACAATGAAGAGGCCATTACTTATATATATATATATATATATATATATATATATAGATATATATATATAAATATAAACCCACAGAGACTGCCTAGAGTTTAAAAGGGTGACCCTAATGTGGGAAGAGCTTTTGCAGTCAGGTGAGTCTAAAAACAGTGCTTTAGTGCTTTTGGGTCAAAATGCAAAGTACTGTGTCGGTTCGCAAACCTAAGATTGCTCCGGTCCAATTTAACGCCAGCCCCACAGTAAAACATGGTGGCAGCAGTACCGATGCTATAGGGAACGCTTCTCTTTGGCAAGGATGGGGAAACTTGTCAGAACTGAAGGGAACACAGACGTGGAAAAATACTGACTGATAGAAAAACTGTTTCAGTCTGATAAAGACGTGAAACTGGGGCGAAATTTCCCTTTCACCAGGGCTTCAGTCCAAAGCACAGGACAAAAAATACACTGGAGAGGGTCAAGGCTAAAACGGTGAATGTCCTTGAGTGGCCTTCAATAATAAAGCTGTTGTGGAAAAAGGTGCTTCCACCAAATATCGATATGATGGGTCTGAATACTCATGTAAGCAGAATATCTAATTTAGTTTTATTTTTCTCTGAGACATTTTGTTGACATAGAACTAATTTGCCTTAAACTTTTTTTTTTTCATTTTGAAAATGTGAGTTTTGAATAACAATATTAAATGAGAAAAAAAACAATGTGAATGCAATGCTGCAACATGTCCAAGGGTCTGAATGCTTTTGCAAGGCATTGTATTTGTCTATAAATAAAAACAATCTGAGCCCCGCCCAGGACCAGAGCTGGCAAACTCAAGCCGAGTTTCATTCAGGAATCCAGGCCAGCACTCACCAAATCTGGGAAAGAATAGGTTACGCTCTCCTTTAGCATTTAGCGGCGGGACATAAATATAGCCGGAGGAGGTAAGGGCAAAGGGGCTATATTTCATAGAGAATCCCAAGGGTGCTCGTTCAGCCAACCCAAGCTTCCACTTAGCCAAGCCAAAAGGGCAGCGAGCAGAAGAGCACCACCATATCGACAGTCTGCGCACCTCACACGACGACCGCACCGGTCGCTTTCTCAACCGTGGAGCGACTGGAAGCTACTTCCAAACTAGGATGCCTTTCCCGGTCACGGTGCCTCTCTGTACTGCCCCCCAGTGGTGGAATGGAGTTCTCACAGTTGTCAGGAAGCAGAATCAGCGCCTATCTTCTGATACAGAATGAAGTCTCACACTAATTTGGTTTTCTAAAATATTTTTTAATGGTTTCGTCTTTTTTCAGGGATGTTGGTTTGTACGTTTTTACCATACATTTTTACTACGGTTCTATGTCAACAGAGTTTGTTTACATTTCAGACGTTAGTGGCGCTGCATACACACTTGTTGCTCAAGGAATGTAGCTTATGTAACTTCGGTGGATGTATTTATGTTCAATAACTTATTAGGTTGCTCTGGGTAAGGCCTTCTTCTAAATACATGTAATATCATGTATAACTTAATCTTTAAAACCGTGTAGGCCTACTGGAGTGGGGCCCGGATTAATCTTGTTTTATGAGAAAATAAATAAATGTATTTTTCCTCCGCAGAGAAGACATTTTATCTCGTTACATTTCTGGTTCATTAATTTGCTGGTCTGCGGAGGGACTGTTCCGGGGCTGTTCAGCTCCGCTGACAGACCCAACGCGCGTCTGGGGATAGTAGCTCTCTGACGCTAATAGCGGTGTGGCAATAACGACTGAAGCCATTAGTCCAACACGGGCGAGAATGTAAAAGAGCCTGACACAGTACATCCTTTCCATAACAGCTGTCTGCAGATGCACCGCATCCCTCCTCCGGCCTGACAGATCTATTTAGAACAGCCACCCTGTCACCCGAATGATTAATTATTCCCTTTATTACCGTGCAGTGTACACCACCAGAGGAAGCGAGAGAAACGCACATCAGCGCTAATCAGAAGTGATGCTATGTGATTACGCGGCTAATTATTTTATTATGGTCGGGCCGTTTCACATTTCCAAATGTTCAACCATAATAATTGAATTATGGCAGATTTACTAACAAAGAGGCTCAACGTTCCTCGGGAACAAAGGGACCGGGAGATGTCTTCGGTTCCATGACACCGGCGGTTGATTTAGGAGGGTCTGCCGCCGCTATATTTATGGAGCAAGACTGCGGCAGCCAGTGATGATGACAGGTGTGAGCGAAGAGTTGTGCGGCGCTATATTTCACTCTCGGGCGGGCTTTGCACCTTTTCTTTTAAGGCTGGAATCTTCGTTCCCGAATGCTCCCCCTCACCGTAATTCACACGTCAGCCTTTTGCGTGATTTAAAGAGAGTTAAAGGATCGGCCGTTCCATAATTCTTACCACGGTGGAATTTAACCGAGTGTTTTCAGCGCTGCAACTTTTTTTTCCTCCCGATTGCAATTACTGTTGTGGTTGTCTGAATCTGTTTTTGCAGATCAGTCAAAAATAAACGTAGCCTAATAACTTGTCGCTTTAATGTAAGTTGATCCAATGTATCACATTGTGTTGGGACACATTATGTAACATTATGATGGGAATTTATTAAAAACTTGGATCTACAATGGATCTATGGGATGGAAAGGATTTCAGTGACCTAACCCACAAGAAGTACATAAAAGTTTTTATGGCTGTGGCATGGCAGATAAAGCATACCTGTTGCTGGGAAACAGGTAAGGTGTGCCTGTGGACATAGCCATATTAGATCATAGCAACAAGATACTGAAAAACCAACACTGCACACTGCTTTTATTCCAAAGTACTGATTTTTTAAATTGCTCATCTACCTGCTTGAAAGCATAAACTCATTTTTTATTATAAGAGCGTGTCCATGGTCAGCTGTTAGTGTGGGACAGTAAAAACACATCAAAAGGAAAGATGACAAGTCTAAATTAAAATCGCCCAGTGCTAAATTCAGCTGGAGGCCAGAGAGGATAAGCCAGAGTCTTACCACCAGGGTCTCCCCAGAAACCAAATCTCCTTTCACATCCAGCATGACATCAATCGGCCTCATCAAAAACACACCTCCCTCCTCCCCACCCACCCTGGTCTGGAGGTCAACAATTTATGAAACTGTGTTTTAAAGCAAATAAAATATACAATGCTCATCAATCAAATCAATGGAGATTGCAAGTGTGTAAAACATTGGGTTAAATCCTATGCTATAAAATAGGATGATATATTTATTTATTTATATATTGGTGAAATAAACATCACAGATACTTTGCTACAAGCAGAAACTACAGAAACTGCAGTGCTATTTAATCAAGAGTAAAACTCCATTGTTTCCATTCAACTAGACAAAATGGTTGGGGCTACCAATCACTAAATATAATCCAATTGCTTAAGCACTGCTTCAAGGCAATATGAATTTAGCCTGGAATAAACAAATAGGTAGAAATCCTTTTTCCTGACAATGTAAATCTTTAACTGGACAGGCGGATAGTGTGGTGAAAAATCTTTGAGATGTGCACTTCCTTCTACTACCGGTTTTACACCACTAGATGGCAACAATGTCGACACATGTAAATGTGACTTCAAATTCTTTCAATCGACACAGATACTTCAGTGCGAATTTCTGTACCGTGCTTTTTTCACACTTTTATGAAAATTCACTCAGGCGCTGTTTTTTATTCTGTACTATCTCAGACTTTTTGCCTACAACTATACTTTAATTTTATATAGGAAATCATAATGGAATTATTGTATAAATATACAAGTATAACTGCTATATAGGTCAGCATGACAACCAGCATTACATTAAACTGTGGAGGCTCCCATGTCAGAAAACAGATGGCGAATTTTCTGAACTGTTACTGATTAGTTTTAAAAGTTGATGTTGATCCTTCTGTTTCAACAGATTGTGGCATACAGACATTGAAGACCAAGTTGGCAGAACATGTGTTTCCAATTAACTAACTGAAGGAAGACACACACAAAGCATTGTAAAACACAGCACTTTGTTTTAATGTTTGAAATGGCTTTGCTCGATGTATGTGGTTCCCTTTAGGTCTCCCTCTTCTCTTTGGTCTTTTTTGGAAGGGGGGGGGGGGGGGGGGGGGGGGCTGATAAATCATTCCAAAGACAAAGCGTCTAAAGAGAATAAATTAACAGAAAATAGTCGTAACAAGTGAATACTTATTCCTGCATTCATCAGTCTGTCCATTATTTGAAGTGCTAATGATGTTCAAAGCTTTGATGTTTTGGGTTGCGCTCATTTACATTTAGTTTGACATTTTATTGATATTTATGGAAATTCAGGAGGTTATTTTCATAATGAGCCACCAATAAAAGGAGAGAACTATCTGTTCCTATCTGCTCCTGCTGCCTTCAGTGGTGGAAAATTACTGTTCTGAGAGGCAAAAGCAAACTGCGTTTATTGTATTTTCAAAGTAATATGCTACATATGTGGATTTATGCATGCAGGGTTATGGAGAGCTATGGACAAGGAGATCTCTGAAAATCATTTTTTTTTTAAATTCATATGAAACTAAAATGTAACTGCACAGAATCTACTTCTGTTTTTCTACAGCATGGTTTGCCCCTAATGTGTTTAAGCAGAGAGGTTTTTTAAAAATTACTTATACAATATTTTCTGACGTGAGAATTACAAGGTTCTCACGTGGCATTTTCGTTGAAAATGAGTTATATACAAATATGCACTGTGTATTTATCCTTCTTTACAACTGTATGGCGTTAAAAATGTAACAAGTTTCAACTTTGGGTGTAATTCCATTTTTCAAGTAATGAAACAAATGAACTGACAGGAACTATATCTCAGGACTGAGCTGGTATGGGCAAAATCCTGTTATTCTCAGGCCAGGATTGTTCATTTTTCAGAGACCGCCCAATTCATTGTGCTCTATAATAAAGGGATAAAAAAAAATAAAGCTCTTATATTTCAATCAAAATTGATAATAAAATGCTTAGACTGTACAGAGTAATCTCAGTTAATCATGTGAGAAAAAGATAGTTCTTGAGGTTTTCAGTCAGGTATTCACATCTGATATGCCTCGAATTGCATCATTTCTAAGCATGGAGGACAAGAGGAACTGTGTTTGTAATCCATAATGACTCATCTGACTCACTAATGCAAAACAAGTGAAATGAGCATGTAAACTTTCTTGTTAGCTGCATGCAACAGAACAGAAAATGTCTCAATAACAACTCCCCATCTCTGGGGTTGACAAGAGGGGAAAAAATATTTTTTGTGTGAATTTTATATAGATGAATAAATATGATGACGATACACCACCCTATTTATCTTTCTCCCTTGATGACCTTGATGACCTTGGTCCTGTGGACTCACTGTGGTATTGAGAACATAAATGATTGGATGTCCCATAATTTTCTACAGCTAAACAAAGATAAAACAGAGGTAATTATTTTTGGTAGCATAGCTAAGAGGGAGGAAAAAGGCTTCAAGTTCATAATTTGCCCCGTAGATGTAAGGATCAAGCTAGGAATCTTGGCACCATTGTGGATGCTGACTTTAGTTTTAACAGCCATATCAATACTGTTACAAGATCAGCTTTTTATCACCTAAGTCCAGTTTGGACATAAAATCTCTTATTTCTGCTATGTTTTTAAACATAGTAAAATAAGACGTTTTTTGTCAAAAGCATACTGAAATGTGGACAGAACATGTCTTTGTTAGCCCGAAGTATCACTGTTTCACATCACAACTGATGTTTGGTGTGGGCTTATCATAGAATAACTGCACAACATGGAGTCATTGACAGCAGACTATTAAATATATCACATCCAATGGAAAATACTGAATGCCAATCATATCTCTCATAAGGAAAATGATGAATGATAGAAACTATAGAACATATTATATCTACAAAATATATATTTTTATTCAGTACACAACGTTCAGTCTATATATGGGATTACTTTGTCAAAACTATGAAAATGTTTAATGAAAAACACACAATGACACAACAAGTGTGCTCTGTATGCAGTCTATGTTCACTTGGTTTATGAAGCCACATGATTTAGAAAATTATTGTATTTCAATATCTATGTCATGCTCTGTTCTGTCAAAATCAGACAAGTCACTAACGGGCCCTGATAAAAATCCATTTCAGCTTGAAATGGTGTCTCTTCTTACATAAATGCATAGCTGTGGTAACCAGATAAGCATGGGATTTTCCTAATGTTTATTTGCCTTTCGAATGACATTGTTTACATATGTCAGGTTTTGGTTTACACACTAGATGGCTCTACTGAGTAACATAAAAAACTAGGGTTTCTCTGCAGCATCACAATGTAATTTACAGGCTTGAACTAAAAACAAGTTGCTTTACTGTGAAACCACTTAGTTTGAAAGAGAACATTTTATGTTTTTTTTTTTTTATCTGGGAAATGGCATTTAAAATTTTCAATTAGTTCAACAGAAAATCGATAAACGTATTGTGAACTTCTAACAGCTAAGAAATAGTGTATCCATGACTGTGGTTCAAAGAAACATTTTTGTCTTGTTTTACCTTAATGATTAATTGGTCAGGCTGCAGTGGAGATCTCAGGTGGAATTTATAACCCATTTATTATTTATTACCATAAAAAGAAAGACGCAATATACTGGTTAGGATATCTGACACAACCTTTGTAAATGCCTACAGGCATTAATTGAGCTTCACTGTAACAGGAGAGGTTTTTATTTTTCTTTTGGTTACTTATTATAACACAAACTGTCTTAGTCCGAAAACAAAGTCACCTGCATTCCATTTAGAAATGCAGTTATGCCCTTGCACAAGAAAAGCTAAGAGAAAACATCCATCAATTTTTCATATGCAGCTAGTTTTACAGTGGAGCCAGCCACATATGTTTTGTGTTATTCTTGCATGTTGATTCTTTTCTGATTCAGACATTCAAGGCCTTAGGTAAGATCTTGGGTTATAGGATCTTTTGTAAAACACCAGAACATTGGCGGTTAAGAGGAGTTCATGGGAACATCACATGTACATTAGATCACATGTACAAAGGCAGTGCAACCTTTGAATTGCAACAAACGTACGTTTGTGTGTAAGGGAAGTACATTACTCAGTTAGTTAATATAGAACTACACCATAACTTAAATACGGGATAGAGAAAATGAACGTAATGTAATGTAATGTAACACTGATGCGTCTTTGCAAATGGAACATTACCTGTTATCCTTTCTGATTTCTGATTATCTTGAATGCCATTTTCAGCATCTGGACGTTTTGCTTTCCTACTACATGTTTAATTCCTCGCTTAACAATAATGCTGTTTCTATGTACTGAACTCGTTAAAATACTAGTTAGGAATTGTTTTCTGAAAATTGAAAACCAAAGCCACGCCTTATTAAACCAATAGCGACGTATGAGGAAACCAATCGAATTGCGAGTCTGGCTTGGTTGCACAGCCCCTTACGAGGACTGGATGATGGGTTGGGTGCTGGGTGGTACGCCAGAGAGTGACGTCTCTTTTTCTGACTTACTGTCGCTGATGTACCTACCTGGTCCTATTTCACCCTCATTCATACATAGAAATTATTTCTGCTGGTCGGGACCGCACTTATCTTTTACAGTGATCTGTTTAAACCGGGTGTTTTGGTAGTCTTGGCGCGGAGTTAATAATACACTTCGGATAATTAATTGTTTTAATTATTTAGCTAGCTCGCTAGCTAATAACATTCAGAGTAATGGACGAAAAGGCGTTTACGAAGGAACTTGATCAATGGATTGAGCAACTCAACGAGTGCAAGCAGTTATCGGAAAACCAAGTGAAAACGCTCTGTGAAAAGGTAACTTATTTAGATTGTCCGTTTTTTTAAATAAGTTAGTCTATCGTCTATCGTTCTTACATTTTGCTCTTCGGTTGGTAATTAGCTCAAGCTAACCTTAACCAAATGGGAAGGTTCATATTGAAGATTTACTGAGTGATAGTAGGATTCGATAGCTGGCTTTTAAAATGGCGGTGTATTATTGGCACATTGCTAGCCTAGCTAGCTAACGCTGGTTACAATGAATGGCATATTTTCCATGAAACAAATTTAGGGCTACCCCACACACTAAAATTCAAGTTTAACGTTTTGCACATTCGCGTTTAATGGAGTACTTGGAGAAATTCGCTTGCCAGTTCATTTGGTTACCTAACCGTTAGACTAACCTACTCGTCTACCTATTCTAGTTGGCAATCCAGTTTGTTGAATATTTGTTGCTGAGTTAGCCTAGCTAATTAGATACTTACCTAGTTTAGCTTGTGATGCTGTAACGTTCGGCTAGCTGGCACATTAGTTAGCTGTTTGTTGGAGACCTGTTAATGCTGTATCTGAACAGACGTGGCTAAGATAGCTGCTATGGTACTGTGAGATACTAGCTTGGGTTGCTAATTTAGCTAGTCTAGCTAGAGAACTTAATAGTGCTATGCTAACCGGTTATTTTTGGATAGCATTAGGTTAGCACAATTCATTGGATAGCGTTGGCGCAGTATTGGATGGCATTAGCGCCAATGTTCACTTGATTACTTGATTGTATATTAATAAATTATGTTGTAGCGGCTCTCTGGCTTTGGTGAAGAGCGGCTCAATCGCATACCGTCGTTAGACCTCAGCATTTTCCACATTTTCTAAAATGGCGCCGATATATTCACCACCGTACAAGTTTACTTGCTCATCGTGGTGCTAGTTAGCTAGCAAATAACCCTAGCAATTAGACGTTCTGCCTATCATAACTACTAGACTACCTACCTAGTCAGTTCAGTCTCATCGCATTGTGCTAACACTTGCTAGTCTACCGACAAACCGAGTAGCAGTGGCTAAAAGAATGTAGCTAATTTAATGTAAATTAAATCTAACAATTTATATTTTTGCTGAACTGCAGAGAGAGAGAGAGTGCAGCGATACAAGAATTTATCAGCGTGTCTACTGCTGACTAGCTAGCTAAGCATAGCTGAAGCAAAGGCACTGGATGTAAATTTCAGGAAATTGCAGCTATTTATAGGGACTCGCCTAACTTAATGCTAAATTTACCTGCTAACGCGTCCTCGTTGTTTGTAATATTGGGGAGTAAAACTGTTCTTGTTGACACACTTTTGGTGTGACTGAAAATATGGGTAACTGCAATATTATGTGAATTAAAAGTATTAGCTAGCAGTTAATCCACAGTTGGCATGTTGAAGCTGTAATGTTGGATTAAATCGTTGGTTCGCTTTGTTCTTTGAATGTCCGTACATGGTTTAATCTGGTTGATTAACCTGGTTTATATCTTCTTGTGGTGCCCATGCAGTGGCGTTTGATTAGGGATCAGACCCCTGGAAAGTAGGTCGAACGTGAATTTCCTCCCCGTGACTTCACTAGATAGCAAGGGTCTGGGAAGGGATTTGACCTTAATCTTCTCCGCTGGCCTTTTAACTCATCCGATGCAAACTTGGACCTGTTCATCGCCATGATGATGATGAGGACGAGGACATAAATTCAAATAGAGTTTGGCTGTGCTTAATCCAGATGCATATTCAGGACACCGTGTCGTTCGTCATTAAGATGTGATTGACAGTGTGTAATGCAAGGCAAACCCGCGATTTCACTTGTGAAAATCATGTACTTTCATCTGGGGGGTTACCTAAGAACGCGGTGGAGATTCGTGGTGCATAATCCTGCACATTGAAGAGTGAAGATGATTACATTTATAACAGGCTGAGAAATAAATTTTAAGCTTTACACTATAAAATATGGAAGTCACTGCACATTACTCAGATTCTTAAATCTCATCTTGAGCAGCTTGGCAGATAAAAGGCACATTTCTATACATTTTTATAGATATTGATAGAATTTAAGTAGTGGCTGGACCTCAGTTCCTAAGATTTATGGGTTTTGACAGGACAAGAAAGTGATTTTGCTTCAGCTTCGTGATGTCTCTAGTGATGTCCAGACAAACAATGGTTCATTTGAATTATTGCTGGTTGTTTTTGAGATGTGTGCAGTTCGTGCATGAGAGAGAGCATATGAGGGTCCTGTTTACGAGATATAAAAAAGCTTATGAAATGTAGTCATACTAAAAGCGGTCTTGAGTAAGACTTCTGGCTCCTGTTATTAGTGCTGTATTCAAATTGTGCTCGACTGTAGCCAGAGATCGTTATACAAACCCCATAAAAACAATTTTTTTTCCCCCTCCATGTTTGTGTGAAATAGACTGGGATTGAGACTCATTCATTGTACTGGCCACAGTTGTAAAGCTGGGTGTGGAATCTCAAGGAATTTCGAGGGAGTTGCTGTAACAAGATATGCAGGTTTGATGTTTAAGAGAGGGAGTGAAGATTCAGTGTGACTAGAAACCCTCTGAATTTTCTGAATGTAAAGTGGTGTCAGACGGTATCACACAGTCCTGCGTCAGCTACACAAGACTTTTTAAATATGTAATAAATCCTTGATTTTACAGTGAGAGTTACTTAATACTGAGAGTTTCTCAGCTAATGGGCACTCAACCCTGCTGTTGTTGGATTGTCCTTCAGACCTGCTTTGACCACTTTACAGTAGTTTTCTCATGCCATTTCAATGCAGCCTTTTGGGGCCAGTGACTGAGCTTTTGAGGGCAGGGAAGAGATTACTGTGCATGTTGTGCTTTAAATGTACAGTGAGTTTTGTTGAAATTTGTGATTCCCATCTGCTCTAAAGAGAAGTGCTATAGGATTGTTCCCTCTGTCATGTACACACAGGGCAGAGGGGCTTCAGTTGCAGGGGGAATGTGTCCTAATGGTGTGGGTACTGCAGTCGAGGCGGTGGCCTCCATCATGTATTCAGTAATGTGGTGTGTTCATATGCACACACACACACCGAGGAACACACACACACACAGAGGACCACACATGTAGCTGTTGTTGGGGGATGTGTCCTAATGGTGTGGATACTGCAGTAGAGGCGGTGGCCTCCATCATGTATTCAGTAATGTGGAGCTGCTGTAAAAATAGCCTGGGAAGCGATTGATTCCGAATTGCATCATCGCATGCCCCCCCCCCCCCCCACCATCTGACTCAGATCTGTTCTGGAGCTCCTGTGGCTGGGTGCAGGGAGAGGGGGAGGTGAGCAGCCCTGTTTTTAGATCACATTCTTCAGCAGCCACCCCCCCCCCCCCCACTGTTATTTCCCCACTGTTCATTGTACCCTGGTGCTGCAGATCTTTTTTTTTTAATTTAAAACAAAGCAGTAGAGCATCTTTTCACTTTAAGGGGGGCAGGTTAGGTTAACTTGTTTAGTTGCCACGGGCACATCACTGTGACCCAGACAGTCAAAGCAGTGGATGCTGAAATGGGACACAAACACAGGAAGTACATTTGGCTTGCACATGCAGAGCAGTGCATTTCTATGCAGTCGCCCTTTGTTAAATGTCAGTGCGTTATTGTATATGTGTCGGCAGATTCCATACCTTTATGTACGTGAGTTTTACCTGTGTGCGACATGCATTTTCCTGCTTTTAACTGCACGTACACCTGTGTCCCTGTCTGCTATATCACACAATTCAATAAAAAAATCCCCAGAGAACATAACCGCTACTTACCAAGGACAGTGTTTTGAAAGGAAGCCATGAGAAAGTACCTCTGGCCCTACCAAGCTTGTACTGTTTGTACGGCACCGCTGTGCGAAACAAATTATTGAATAATTGCTCCATAAAAGCAACACATTGTGAACATGATTTATATTCGGGGATGTGCGCTTGGGGCACGGTATGCTAATGCAGGCTGGCGCAGCCTGTGGCAACAGTTCTCATGACTAATTGGGTGAGATTTAGCCCAACTGTGGGGGAGTATCTCGAGTATCCGTGGTAACACTGTTGTAATGTTCCGTATCATACATACGCATGAGACCTGAGTCCTGATGTGATTGTGCTGGAGATGCCAAGATTAATGCTGGCTTGAGCAGCATACTCTACTGGATGAAAAGTGAGTGCATTTAAAGATGTACAAAAACTCACTTCTGCTCACTTCACTTTCTGGGGTGGCAGTGTAGCATAATGGGTGAGGAGCTGGTCTTGTAACCTAAAGGTCACAGGTTCGATTCTCGGGTAGGACACTGCCGTTGTACCCGTGAGCAAGGTGCTTAACCTGCATTGCATTAGTATATATCCAGCTGTATAAACAGATGCAATGTAAAAGTTGTGCCGCCCTGGATAAGAGTGTCTGCTAAATGAATGTAACGTAATGGCCCAAAAAAGTTACGCTGACTTGTTTTGGTGTAAGTGTTGTTGTAATAATATGTTCTATTTAAGGGTAAGTTTACAGTACTGTAAGTGAATGGAAGGGCCAGTGTGGTTAGCTGGGTTGTGTGGGGGAGAGCTGCTCAGTGGGGCTGGTGTTAGCCCTGGCAGACCTCCAGGGTTAACAGTTAACAGAGGGAGGAGATGAGTTGACTCCACCATGAAGTCATTTGTTTACCATGTACTCACTGTCAGCCGAAGGTTGTGCAAGTAAGTTAATGACATTGCAGATTTAGGTGTAGCCAACGGGGAGCGGGTGCGTTTGCTTATCTTACAAAAACCGTGTTGGTCAGAGAATGAGCTCAGCTAGTCAGCACCACGTATACGTCAGTACTGGTGAAGCAAGTGAGCTCTCACTGTTGTGCAAACGGTTTTTTTCTGGAGGAATTGCAGTAGAGCGATGTCGTCTTGCATAAGCCAACGGGCCGCTTGTGCAACTGCAGCCAGCCGCAGCTTCAGCAGCTCTCCTTTCACATCTGAAGGGCTCCTGGGCGAGTGGCACTCAGAGTCCTTTTTTTTGTGTTGTTTGTGATTGATGGCTAAGATGGCCGGCGGCTTTCGGACGGCCGTGCGGTGGAGCCGCGAGCGTTTGAAAGCCTCGCGCCGCGCGCTCCGACGGCGGCACGCCGAGCAGACCGGGCTTTGTCCGTATTTAGGTCAGTCCGGCGGGAGGCTTCTTTACCGCCGCCTGTCAGAAAGCTCTTCCTTTCTCCTGTCCGCTCACCCCTCCATCTGCTAACCCACCCCATACCCCCCCCCCCTCGCCCTCGCCCCCCGCCCCCCCCCCAGCCCCGCCGGCACCACTGGCGCACACATCTCGCTCTGTGACCCAGGCCCGCCATTCGCTCCCGCGTTCCCGCCGCTCTCAACGCGGGAATCACGCCGTTAAAGCTCCTTACCGCCAAATAGCCAGCTTTATGCTTCCATCATTTTATACGGCCAGCCCACCTGCAACCGGCTGTGATTGTGAACGCTCAGACCGTCTGTGTGCAGCAGGAGAGCTGCGGTGTGGAGGCGGGGCTTGAGCTGGTTTCCTTTAGTGAGAGCTGTGGTGTGGAGGCGGGGCTTGAGCTGGTTTCCTTTAGTGAGAGCTGTGGTGTGGAGGCGGGGCTTGAGCTGGTTTCCTTTAGTGAGAGCTGTGGTGTGGAGGCGGGGCTTGAGCTGGTTTCCTTTAGTGAGAGCTGTGGGTGTGGAGGCGGGGCTTGAGCTGGTTTCCTTTAGTGAGAGCTGTGGTGTGGAGGCGGGGCTTGAACTGGTTTCCTTTAGTGAGAGCTGTGGTGTGGAGGCGGGGCTTGAACTGGTTCCTCTTTGAGAGCCATTTGCCTCGGGCATTAAGTGTGCCATAGTGCCCCAGACAAAGCGGTTTTTGTTGCCATTATCAGAAGCGGTTTATTTTTAATTATGCTCTGAGGCAATTGTGGTCGTTATTCTTGGGGTGTATCAGACTGATATTAAAGGGGCAGTTTTGCATACGGTCACATGTGCAGTAAAAGACATCCCATTGGCTCCCCTCAACTCTGAAGTGCTGGATGTTCTGGCTCCTCTCTTTCCAAGAATTATCTATTTTTCAGTTGCACTGAAGTTTTCACTCTTTGAGGTGGCATAAGTCAGCAAGTATACTTTAAGTTTGTCCTGTATGACAAGAATGTGAGTCAACTGCTGCTGTTTTGGGGAAGTGGAACAAACCCCATCAGTGTGAGCTCAGGTCAGAGGCTCCCCCATCCCGTGCTTTTATACGTTCCGCTGACCCGTGACCTGTCGTCCCCTCCGCCAGGCGAAGGAGATCCTGACCAAGGAGTCCAACGTGCAGGACGTGCGATGCCCCGTCACGGTGTGCGGGGACGTCCACGGGCAGTTCCACGACCTGATGGAGCTCTTCAGAATCGGGGGCAGGTCTCCGGACACAAACTACCTCTTCATGGGGGACTACGTGGACCGGGGCTACTACTCCGTGGAGACCGTCACGCTGCTGGTAGCGCTAAAGGTAACCTGACCCCCCCCCCCCCCCCCCCCCCCCCCTGTGTGACTTTCATCACTGACACACACACGCGTTCTGTCCTGTGATTTGTGAGGGCAGAAGCTTGTGGTTTATGCTGTAATTATTTACTGCGATGGACACCGGGTGAATTTTTGAATTCTTGAATAAGTAAAATAGCCGTATTTCTGATGGAATTGTTTTCGTCTGTCTTCCAGGTCAGATACCGGGAGCGTATCACAATTCTGCGAGGGAACCACGAGAGCAGGCAGATCACGCAGGTGTACGGCTTCTACGACGAGTGCTTGCGGAAGTACGGCAACGCCAACGTGTGGAAGTACTTCACAGACCTCTTCGATTACCTCCCACTCACAGCCCTGGTAGACGGTCAGGTGAGGCATTTTGCACGTGGGGGTTTTCACAGAGTTAAACTGACCCCGCTAAATCTTTCACTGAGTCGGCACAATTCTAGTGTTCAGGAATCTAACGGCTGTCGTTTTGTGGATTTGCCTTTTGTTTTTTTTTTTAAAAAAAAAAATCAGATATTCTGTCTGCACGGAGGACTGTCGCCGTCGATAGACACGTTAGATCACATCCGGGCGCTGGACCGTCTACAGGAGGTTCCGCATGAGGTACGGCCCTTCGGGCACGCATGCTCCCCTGTTCCCTGTGATGTGCCCCTATGGTGTTACTATAGCGTCACTGTGAGGTCACGATGATGTGACTATAGTGTCACTGTGCGGTCACTATGATGTCACAGTGCTAACGGTCTCCCCCTCTCTGCCAGGGGCCCATGTGTGACCTGCTGTGGTCGGACCCGGACGATCGCGGCGGCTGGGGGATCTCCCCGCGTGGTGCGGGCTACACCTTCGGACAGGACATCTCCGAGACCTTCAACCACGCCAACGGCCTCACTCTTGTATCAAGAGCTCACCAGCTGGTGATGGAGGTGCGACCTCTCGCCCTGCTGAGCGCGTGCAGACCTGAGGGTCCTAACCCCGCTACGGGACTAACATGGCCGCCTTAGCGTCGGTTCTGGGCCCTGCTTCCTAGTGAAAAGCAGCACTACTTAAGGAAACATGTTCCGGGTTAACCCTGGACCCTTCCCCCTTAAAGCCTGTTCACGTTTGCCTGTAGACGGCACGCACTAGCCTGATCTTATTTGCCTTTTTAAAAATTTTATATTCCAGTTACTTGTTTTTAAAACTTGTGAAATCCATTTTGTCTCTCAGGGATACAACTGGTGCCATGATCGCAACGTGGTGACGATTTTCAGCGCACCCAATTACTGCTATCGCTGTGGAAACCAAGCGGCCATCATGGAGCTTGATGATACCCTTAAGTACTCCTTGTAAGTATTTCAGTAAACAGTTACTGCCACTTGTTAAAACGTTACTCTGTGTTAATTAGCCTGTGTTTAAGTACTTCTGCTTTTAACTTGAGTAAACATGTAAGTAAACATATGGACTTTGCTTGCTTGTCCCTTTGGAAAAGAACATCTGCAAATTAATGCAATGAATATTAAAGTTTAGGGTTTATGTAGGATGTCTATTTACCATCAAAGTAAGATTCTTGTGTTTTTAGTTCAGCTTGTGATTTTAGTCTCTCAGCTGTGCAGGGGAGGGGGGTGGCTGTAATTGGTTCTTCCCTCTCCAGCTTGGCTCTAATTGGTTCTTCCCTCTCCAGCTTGCAGTTTGACCCCGCCCCCCGCAGAGGAGAGCCCCATGTGACGCGCCGGACGCCAGACTACTTCCTGTAAAAAATGTCACCGACGTGTGTACAGTATTGCTGTGATTTAATGTACACTCAGCTTAAAGCCAGACCGGACCGCGATGAGAAGGGCAACCGTGTAAATGACATATATCTGTTCAGAAAAGAAAAAAAAACTATTTAAGCATTCAGAGAGCGTGTACATGGACCAAAAGGTTTGCCATATTTAAAAATGGGGGAAGGGTGTGGAATGCACAAGTGTCTGTCTGAGACTGTGACCGTTCAAATAGGCGGTGATTTCTCTCTGTGCAACACCGCTGTTTATTTCAAAATCATCTTTTTTTAATGTGCATGGTCAGTAAGTTGCCGTCAGCCCTGTTGGTACACACCTTTGCATTGTGTATGTGTGTCGTAAAAACCCACAGCAGATGTATTTGCCAGCAGTACTTGATGAATTGACGAAAGCGAGGAACTGGGCCTTGTAATTAAATAAAGAAGCTTCATTCCGCCAGTGTTACTCTAAGAACAG
This sequence comes from Anguilla japonica, assembly GCA_025169545.1. Taxonomy (NCBI): domain Eukaryota; kingdom Metazoa; phylum Chordata; class Actinopteri; order Anguilliformes; family Anguillidae; genus Anguilla; species Anguilla japonica. Next base: position 2,589,656 of record CM045891.1, read on the forward strand.
CTTAAATAAGCATTGTAGTTTTAAGAACTTTTCAGCAGGGGGCGAGAAACCAGGGCATGTTTTTGTTTTTTTTATTTTTATTTTTTTATTTACAGGAGTGTCGTCAACATAAAAAAAAAAAAACTTTGTTTTTGTTAAATCTTTTGCCATTCATACTTAAGTGATGTGTGTAACAGGTACATTTTTGGTCACTTTCTTTTCTTAAAGGAAAGTACTATGGCTGAAATTCCCTGCTCATTTTTTTTTTTCAAGAATGAACTTGTGTACAAAAATGTGTAAAAGAGGGTTGGGTTCAGTTTGCAGAAGGCGTGCAGTTAATTCAGTGCCGTTGTATGAATGCTTACACTAACACATTGTGATGGTAAGATACCTGGGATGAGGGTGCAAGTGTAATAATAAAGATGGAAGTTGCTCCTTCAAACTTGTGTGCTGTGTACATTAATTGTTGAAGATTGCAATATTATTTTAAAATGAACACAAATTATCATATTCAATGACACATTGAACATGCCAATATTGTATAGATTATAGTTGCTTTTGAAACCCTCACTGTCTCATTAAAACCAAGAAAGATGTTATTTATTACGCCCAGAAGCAAGCAGGTGTTTTTATTTGCCTTATTGACCATACATCTAGGGCTATATGTGAAAGAATGTCAGACCAACATTTTATTTTCTTATTCATTCCAGACACTTATGTTAAAATGTGTATATTTGAAAACCTATATATTTATATTAAGTGTAAAACTTAACTGCAGATAACAACTAAAAATTTCCAGTGTCAAAATAAACCTATAGGACATTTCGAAAAATATCAATTATTGATGTAAATGCATTCCGTTCGCTTTCTCTGTGAACGGCTGCCACCTTGTGGTAGTTAGACGTAATTATTTACTGCAAAATTAATGGACTAGGACACTTGAAATATTTTCTCAGACTGAATGAAAGTACAGCAAAACATGCCTTAGTTTCCTAGCTTTATAGCTACAAATCGACCGATAGGCTATCGGTCGATTTGTATCCGGTTTTCTTATGAATGGGTAATTGTAATCATAATTTGAAAACAAGCGCTAATGTATATGGAATAGAATAGAATAACATTTTTTCCCAGAGGAAACTTAAGGATTTCGCGTCCAGATTATATATAGCCTAAGCTATTACGGCATTAAAAACTAAAAAATATATAAAAAATCTAAGAGTAAGTTGACCAATAGTGTGAAATTAATAAATTGTGTAGGCTATTAATAACATGGATAATGCATAACTCCAACCCCATAGTAAGACTTACTGCACATGCGCTAAACGAATTTGTAATTATATTTGGAATTGGGATACCAGTACACTTTTGCATAACCTACTCACATGGGAAAATAGTGGAGGTGAGAAGGACGAGAAGAGGTGAGAAGAATTAGGCCTATTTGAAGGTGTCGATAGTTGTCTGACTGTATCAAAAATTCAGTCGAATTAAAATCAGGTTCTGCAGTACAAACATTCGCCAAGAGCACAAGTAAATGCCATATGCCATATGCCTGAAATAACAAAGAATATAACTTGTAAATAGTCATAACAGGTTCAATGAGCCTTCTGCGCCTCAAAAGATGGCGGCCCGTTGCATCAACGTCGACATTTTGACCAGGGCTTTCTTCATATTAGCCTGAGTTGAATTGACAAAATATTTATGGGCCAGTACGCTTAAGTTAAAAAAAATATACATAATTTGAAACATCTATCATATAAGTACATAAAAATGCCGACGCTGCTTTTCAGTTGTCTAATTATTTTTATTTTTGGCGAGGCACTATTACAAGACAACTGCGTTTCTACTGGCTTGACAAAAGCGACGGATATTTTTCAGATGCTGGTCTGCTAACACAGTCGGGCCCTGTTGATATTTGAAATCGGATTTGTGTATTCGTCTATATTTCGTTCATTGTAAGTATTAGGTGGTTAAGATGTTTCTGTGTGTCCTCTGCCATTCAGTTTTGAGATTCATTCACTGCATTACAATTAAAGCTAGATTTGATTAATCGAATGTGGATGGTTTCGCTAGCTAGAAAAAGGTGTCTCTTCGCTAACGTTACTGATAACGTTAGGCCTCGACGTGAGCGCCTTCACTTGTACAACGTACTGGCTAGCAAGATTAATTTTTGTATTTTCGTGTTGTTAACGTCACATAATTTGCTAATTTAAACGGGAAACAATACTTGATGTACAACTAGCTGTAAAGTTACTGTCAGTTATTTTGTTTACTAGCAAGTCAACATACGGTTTCCAGATAGTTGCTAACGCTATTGATGGCTAGCTAGTAGTCAAGTAACCCGTTGCCAGGATGCTAGTGGCGTGAAATGGCTGGCTCGATCTTTATGGAACGTTTGTAGCTAGCTAGGTACTCAGCGACTTTTCTAACATAACAGCAACTAACGCTAGCTAGTTAGAAGTGAAACTAGGTTGCTAGCTACCTAGTCCCAGATTGAAGCTAACGCTCATTGTTCATATGAACAAACGTTGCTCGGTAGTTGGTGAACTGAGTTACCTGCGCTATTGTCATAGTTTTATTTTGGGAAAACGCCAATTCCCAATCAGGTAACTGTATTTGTTTATGCCCGGCTAATGTTACGTCGTCTAGGTATGGTGTTATCCAAGATGTTTACCAACTCAGTTTTCTAAACGTGTTGTTTGTTGTAGATGCCTACTATCAAACTGCAAAGCTCAGATGGAGAGATATTTGAAGTGGACGTTGAAATTGCAAAACAGTCGGTGACCATAAAGACTATGCTGGAAGGTAAGTTGCTAATGGTAAAATGCGGTAAGTCATATCACGGTGCGCAGGTAGTATAGCAACCCCTATTATATGTTTGGTCATCTTCGTGCAACACTTGGACAGTATACAGAAGACGGATCACTACAGTTGGATCACTTCCTTAAGTGGTTTGTTGAGTTTCTGTGAAAGTATTATTTCCACCACACAAGTTGCTTTTGTGTCAGAATTCTGTGGTCACGTGGTCTCAACGTTATTTTTGTACAGATTTGGGAATGGATGATGAAGGAGATGATGACCCTGTACCTCTGCCCAATGTTAATGCAGCCATTCTGAAGAAGGTACGCAAACTTGTGCAATCATTCCTGCTATTGCAGAAGGAGCATGATAAAGCACTGCTTGTTTTGCTTAATGGTGTGCCGTTCTCTACGCTTGCGTTTGGCAGTTGGAACAGCTGTAACTTTCAGAAGCAGTCATTTGTGCTCGTGTCTTTGTCTTGTGTTGTAAAAGTGGATAAATTGTGATGTGAGTAGCTGTTCAGCTCCTGATCTTAATTCCCTTCATTTACACTGTATCCATTTATACAGCTGGATATACACTGGCTAAGTAGGTACAACGGCGGTGTACCTTAACTGGGAATCGAACCTGAGACCTTCAGGTTACAAGACCAGTCCCTTACGCATTGTATTACATGTCACAAGTCCCTATGCACAGAAGTGCATGGAATAACAGCAGAGAGAGTGAAATTTGGAATAAAAAGAATTTTAAGTCTAACAGAAGGTGTTGCAGGTTAAAGTAACATTGCAGTTATCAGAGTTTAACACTTGCTCAGTTCTGCAGATGAATTGTGTCTATAAGCTGGAAACGTTTCAGTGAACAGACTCGGTCTGTGTTCCAGACTCTGCCTCCCTTGTGTTTTTCCTTGGGCCGTTCAAACCTGTGTTACAGAGCGCTTTGCATTATGGGAACGTAGGCGTGACTGTTTTGTAATGGTCGCTGTTGTGCTCTTTCCTCCGTGGTCCTGCAGGTGATCCAATGGTGCACCCACCACAAAGATGACCCCCCTCCCCCCGAGGACGACGAGAACAAAGAGAAGAGGACAGACGACATCCCCGTGTGGGACCAGGAGTTCCTCAAAGTGGACCAGGGAACACTCTTTGAGCTTATTCTGGTGTGTAAGGCCTGTGTGTAGACGCCAGTGGAAAGTGCACACATTTATTTTTTTAATGCAGATAAACGTTAGTACAATAACAAACTGCCACAGGCTGCAGAAATATGGCCAGCTGTGGCTAGTAGTCCAGTTCAGTAATGTTGGGCCTCTGGTGTTAAAAGGTCAGTGTAGAGTGGGGCCTGGTGACGTGCAGTGTGAATATTGCCTTGGCTCATACACATGGGGATTTTGCAATGTGTGTAACTGATCCAGTGTGGTAGCACGAGCTTCTTCACGGGAACACACGCCAGTGCCAGTGCTGCCATCTGATTGGCTTAGTGTCAGCAGGCCTGAGACTGTTTACATGCATACTACCCTCAGCCAGTAGAATTAAGAACTCTGGTAGATTTTGTGGCATAGATTGCACATTTGTAATTGTTATTTTTTTATACAACTTTCTTCTTAGGCCGCAAATTATTTGGACATCAAGGGGTTGCTGGATGTCACATGTAAGACGGTAGCAAACATGATCAAAGGAAAAACTCCTGAGGAAATCAGGAAGACGTTCAACATCAAGAATGATTTCACAGAGGAAGAGGAAGCGCAGGTAATCATTAGTTTAAAAAAAAAAAAAAAAAAAAAAAAAAATAAAGTGATAAAAATGAGAAGGCTCTGTCCCATGCAAAGATCAGAGGCCACCTGCTCTACGTGTGTTCACCGTGTGCTTTATGTTACATTACATTACATTACAGGCATTTAGCAGACGCTCTTATCCAGAGCGACTTACACAACTTTTTACATAGCATTTTACATTGTATCCATTTATATATGTTCTCCCCAGGTACGCAAGGAGAACCAGTGGTGTGAAGAAAAATAGGACCGGTCCTGCCGACAATAACGCGCTGCGAGGATCGTCCCGAACACTGGTTGCACTGCGCTGTCCATACTTGTTAATATTGCATCAGATAACTAGAGTGGCAGACCCTCGTGTACTTAGCATGACCATTTCCATTGCTTGTATGTTGCAAATAATTTAAAGGTTTTTTTTTTTTTTCGTTTTTTTTCCTTCAGTTTTTACAGGTTTACAGAAGCTTATTTCCATTTCACATTTAAAGTGGACTTTAATTTTAATGAAGATAAGCCCCCTCCTGTTTTGAAACTGTTTTAGTTGTATTTTTTTTACTGAACTTTTTTTTTTTTTTTGCGTTTATGATAGTTTGTTTGTTTGATTTTCATAATGACTCATGCTGAATTTTGTAAATGCTGACTCCTGCAGATTCATACATATGCTGTCCTCTTCAAGACAAATGCAACAAAAAAACAAACAAAAAAACAAACAAAATAAATTCAGTAAGTATAAGGACTTTTGATTTTGAGTAAATCTGTCTGGTTGTCCCTGTGGAGTTTTGGATTTGGGGTACTTTTCAGCAAAGTAAATGTGCTGTCATGATCGAATGTTACCTTTTATTGTACAGGGAAGTAAACGATTGTTGTATTGAGCTCTGAAGATGACCTTTAGGATTGGCCGAAATAAAACATTGGAAAAAGAATCTGCTGCATAGTTTTGCACTTTTAAGGGACACTCGTATATTCTTTTAAAATTTTCTGAGAATGTACATCAGAATCTTTTCCCCTGCCCTATTAATATCACTGGGCTATAGTTAAGGGTTACTAATGTGTGGCATCTAGACTGATTATGTCAGCTGCAGGGTAGATGCAGTTTAACCTTAAAAAAAGGGACTATGGGACCATTCTGACAACTCTGCATTGCGCTGTGCCATACGACTCCCCTGTAGCCGCGAATACGTTTGCGATACAGCACGGTCTGTAGTGCTGTGTTGGTGAGATAACGCTATGTCTTCCCTTTTATTCATTGCTTCAGTTCTTTTTGTATCCCTCATTTTAATGTTGTTAGCGTAACGGCTATCAGTTCTGTCCTTATCAAAGCCAAATAGTTTCACATTCGCTCTGAACAGTTAATCTGTGCCGTGTCACAGTTATCTGAGGTTAACTTTTGAGTTTTTGACAGCATTTTTGACAGCTTGGAAAGAGAACCTTTTTGTGTGAGGTGGTGTACCCTCATCAGCCTCAAGGGGGACGTCTACCCATTACATTTTTTTATTTAGCAGAAATAAAAAAAATTTAGCAGGAAAAAAAAGAACCTCCTCTTCAGGGCCTGTGACTTCCTTTATGCGGCATCTGAAAAACACAAAATAATCATAACCACAGATTTCAGTTTTACTTCATCACAACAGTTCACATACCACCGTCTGAAATAAACATAATATAAATATAACTTCTTTATAGGTCCTCCTTTCAAAAGAAAGTTTGATCTCAATGGGGTTTTTTTCCTGGTTACATAAAGGTTAAATAAAATAAAACAAAATAGACTTTAATACATTTTTCAATGGGGGTGTAATTCTTTAAAAAAAAAAAAAACTTCCATCAACTATTAATAAGTTCAGAATGAAATACTATTCAACAAAATTTTACCTAATTTCACCTCAATTCTTAAACTGAGGCTACATGACTTATTTCAATCGATGATTAACTAGCACAATACAACATTCAATTAAAAACCACAAAAGTTTAAAGAGCACAAATGATCAAATTTATGTGTTAACTACAACACCGCTGTTCCTCATTATTAGTACTGTTTCCAGAAATAGTGTTTCATACCAGCTTTTGACATGGACCATTTTACTGTTTTGAAAATGCTGCATCTAGGTCATATTTAACTTCTACACACCCCTTATAATTATGGTACAATCAAACCCAGTATTGTACAATGTTTTTCAAAAAGAGTAGAGGCACAAGCGCTTAAAACTGGTGTGTGGAGGGCAGTTGGGACAACCCTTGGCATGGACGTTAAGGTTTTTGAATTATTTTATTGTGTGAATAAAACGTTGATGGGACAATCACATGAACTTGATAAAAGCTAGGTTTAGCTAGGTACCCTACTAAGTATTGATAAGGTATGGTTAAAGCCAGGTGCAGTATGTAAGTCTTTTTTTATAACACTTGTTCATATTTGGTTAAATGTCCTTCACATTCAGACAGAAATCAATAAATTATAAACTCTAAGAAGAAATCCGGCCTAACTCTGACTGCCCAGAGCTCTGAAATCAGCTATTCTAAATTTCACCGCGCCTGAATCTTAACAACCAATCAGGACAGCTCTCTGTCTGTCAATCATCTTGAGACTTTACAACTCCGAGAGCAGGCTACCCAGTCAAGACCTAAACAGAGTTCGTGCTATATGGCTATATAGCTAGCCAGTTGCCTAGAAAAAATAAACCAGTTCGGTTTGACTGCGACGGCGTACACAGATAAAAAGAAACAATAAAAGAAAGACTCGAAGAAAAGATTATATCAAAAAGGGGTTGAACCGAGCGAGAGACAACACTCGAGTGAACATCGGCTCGGTTTTTCAGCGATGGCGGGAACTCAGGGACTTGAAGGGGCTTCAAAAGTGAAGCTGAGCTTGCAGCGTCTCTGCTGGACAGGTAATCATCTCGCTTGGTCTATTTCTGTGGGGATTTATCACTCCGAGAAGTGTAGCCGCCGGCGAAGCTAGAAAATGTCACTTAGCTGATGTATTTAACACACTGTTTACATTATAGCTATATGTATACTGTATTCGGTGTCAGCTTAGCTGAAACTAGCTAACTACCGATGCGCTGTACTGTAGAGACTAATCTTTATTTGACCGACATTTCACCTCGTTTGGGTCTCTTTCAAGCAAAAACGCTGGTGTTTGCATTTATTGACTGTCGTTAGCCCATATCTGTAAATAAAACTAGTCTATGTTCATTATTTAGACTATGTTCATTATGATCACGTTTTGTGATTTCTACATGTGAATGAGGCATTTGGTTATCTAGCTAGTGAGAACAAATTATAAATAAATAATAATTATCTGTGTCATTACATAACTACAGATGCTTAAATAATAATCTATGGTAAATGTACGTCTTTGTTATACTAGTCTATTGCTTTTACAGTCTCTGGTCCATTGTCGTTTTTTTTTTTTACTTCAAAAATGTGTGGCCGTACGAGCTGACTTAAAAGACGCGAGCTCTTGCCCCGTACAGTTGAGCGACCCATCAACGAGTTGTTCCGTGAACCAATGATAGTAGCCTAATAAAAGTTTGTAAAAACTGACAGTATATCATATCGCAACCCCAAGTGTTATCATTAAAATTTTAACTGGGTAAAATTTTAATGGAGAAAGCTTCCATCGTTCATATAGCGTAGTGTGTAGCTTGAAATTTTATCTCAACGTTAGTTAAATGCGATTACACCGGACGCGCTTTGTGGGCTACCTATCTTGATTTTATGAAGCAGCTGGAGGCGTCTTTTCTGCTGTTGCTAAGCAACCGCACTCTGCTCCTATCAAAAAAACAATACTTAATCGTGTCCAAAAGTGCAGGAGAAAATGCGGACACCAAAAAGGAACGTGACCAATTAACTGTTCTTATACAGTTCAGTGGACGTGTCGAGTGTCAAACTTTTAAATTACCGCTGGTTCGAAGTACTTCTCCTCGGCCGCAGCCGCCTCCTCCTCCTTCTGTTAAATGTCGGTTTTAAAACAACTTGTGGTGCATTACCGCCACCTTCTGGACTGGCGGGGGTCGTGAGTTTTAAGTTAAATTTTCCTGTACTGTACAAAAATTTAAAGATTTTCCTGAAGCACTGATCACCTGAATTCCTTTGGAGAATATCTATGACATATAACCTGTTTATTTTTTCCTCTAGACCTGAAATTAGTATTTGTCTGTCCTGAGTGTACTATAGGTTTTACTGAATGTACAGCTGATACACACTCTGTGAATACACATTCTGTGGTTTCCTGCTGATGGCAGTAAGCACAGCTTCCAGTGTTATATTCGTATTAATTGAAGTTGAACTGTAATCAAAGCACATAATCACTTCCTCCACCAAACACAAAGCCAGTAAGACAGCTGTTATTTCTCCTGTGTATACAGACAGGTTATCATCCATCTGTTTTGCATTTATAACATCCAATTCAGGCACTACAAAAGCTACTCCTAATCTGCTGTGGATACTTTTGGATGCATCCGTGTACACTTCTAAATAGCTGAAATACTTTTTTTAATGTATGAATTCACTATGTCTTTGCCAATAGTTATATCCATCCATCCATCCATTATCTATACCCACTTATCCTGGGCAGGGTCACGGGGAGTGCTGGAGCCTATCCCAGCGTGCATTGGGCGAGAGGCAGGAATACACCCTGGACAGGCCACCAATTTATTGCAGGGCACACACACCATTCACTCACCATTTTCTCACACACTCATACGTATGGGCAATTTAGAGTCTCCAATCTGCCTACCTGCATGTCTTTGGACTGTGGGAGAAACTGAAGTACCCGGAGAAAACCCACGCGGACAAGGAGATAGCATGCAAACACCACACAGGACCAAGTTTGGGAACGACTAGTCTAGAACATGTAGAGGATTAACATTAACAGGGAGACACCAGACGCAGGTAATTTAAATGTAAACTTTAATAGACAACACTGAAACATTTGGAATGTATAACATGGTTTCAGCTTAACAAGTTTGATCGTACTGTGTTTGACAGATGTGTAGAACTTACTGTGGAAATACCATGGAAATGAAGGACAATAACAAAAATGTAAATCACAGAGGCAAAATTCAAAATACATAAACTGAGGCCGTAAGACCCGAACAGGTTCTACAAAAGCGTATTTGGTATTTGTTGTGAGCACATTTTTGTTGAGTTTTACTGGTGTGGAAACTCCAGTAAAATTTTGGTGTCACAGCGCTCTCTGCTGGACGCTGAATTCACAGCGCCACATGGCCCTGAATTTCAGGTGGGTCAGGAGGTGGAATTGATGCTACAAACATGAACAACAGTGTAAAGCTATTGCTTATGTATTTTTGGTACACTAAGGCAGAACATGTACACATTTGTTTCATGAACAAATTCGATAATACACAAAAATAAGCACACAATCCTTTGTTTTTTGGAAGAAAGAAAAAGCTATAAAATGTATTGCTTTTGGAAATAAAGAAAACTAGACTAAAGAAAGCAAAGCTTTTTTTTGAAGAATTTGTTTTTGTTTTTTTTTTTACAAAACAACATATAAAAGTTTGATTCTTATTATATATGTGTTCCACATTTATTAAAAAATTGTGATTTACAAGTCATGAAATACAGTACCTACTGGTCGTTTATTTTTATTTTTTTAAATTTTTTTATACAGAATTGCTTAAAATTCAGTCTAAGTGAAATAATGCAGGAAGCTGCAGATGTTATTTTAATGGAGGTTTTTTATATTTTTTTAACACCAGCAAAAATAAATTCACTAGTCAAATACAATTAATGAATGGAAACCAACAGGCGTGTTAAAAACTGCTTGTGTCTCCTTAGCCAGAAGCGTTAAATTGACTTTATAAAACTCTTAAAACATTTTAAAATCTGAAGTCTTCAGGCTGAAGGGTGGCAGTTTAACCCCAAAGGAAGTGCCAACATGAACACCACACAGACTAGCCCACTCCCCCTGTGCCCAACAGGGGGCACCAAAATGCTGCGTAACAGAGCTTTTCTGAAACCATCCACTTAAAAAAAAATGACAAAAAAAAAAATAATAAACTGGATTTTCCAGAGATAGGGAACAAACTGCCAAATATGACATGCAATCCTGTTTTATAAGCAGTTGCAAATTGATTGAAAATATTATGGATGGCTTTTTCCGTTATTTCGAGCGTTGAGAAAATAAACATCACACGGCATTATTGCTGCCTCCACATTAAAAAATTTTTTTTGTCAATAAGGACTTTTGGCACAAAAAAGTCTTGACTATACAGAAACCAGATGGGACAGATGTGTAACTGCTGGCAGTTTTACATATGGGTCATCTATCTGCTTTCATTTTTGACAGATCAAACCTTCTTGTCTTGAGCGCTAAGTATACCATGTTAAAAATACCTCCCTGAAAAAAGGCTTTTAAAAATACTTTTGCGCAGAATGCAGTGTTTCGGTGGTTTGTGGCTTTTGGTGCTCTTTTGCAACATAATTATTAAAACGTGATTGTGAACAGGCATCGTTTCAAAGGCATGGCTGCCCACAGACATGGAACTTTTTCCCGCACGTAGAAAGAATATCTGATTACAACCCCAAATCGGTGTGGCAGGAAAACATACTGATATATAAAAGTCTTCTTCGCTACTCATAAAGAAAAACAGAAACTTTCCCAGGCAAAAAAAAAAAAAAAATTGAACACAATGACCTCTTGATATTTACAAACCTTTTACTGATCCTATGCTATTTAAAAAAATATATAAAATGGCAGTCATGAAGATAAGAGGCCAACACAATGTTTTTTCCACAGTGTAGCGGCCCCCTGTTCTCATAAGATATGCACACTCAGCACTTTTTGAGGAGAGTTGGGGAGATGTGGTCGTGCGGCTGTTTTCAGGTGGTTTGGCTGGGGTTTGTATTGGAGATGATGGACAGCTGTCAGGTGCTTCTCTGTTGAGGCCTGGGTTCCGTGGAGCATGATTGATGCCTGTCATTCTGTCAATTTGGGCAGCGGGAGTTCTGTCCCGGGGCAGCAGTCGCTCCTGTGGGTCACTTTTAGAGTCAGGTCCTCGTCTTGTTTTTTGGGTCGAAGAGTACAGCAATGTCTGTGTGGAGGGGTGGGGGGGGGGGGGGGGGGGGGCGGCTACATCTAGTGCGACTGTGGCAACGGGCGTCGACGCTGGTGATGATGATGATGGTGCTGCTGGGACTCCGTTAAAGCTTTTACAGTCAGTCTGGCGGATTTGGCGGTTGTTGTGGAAAGCGAGGGTGGGGCACCGGAGGCACGGGTCAGGTCGGTGGCTTTGGGAGAGGCTGGCCGGGGGGCGCAGGGTGGGGAGGGAGGGGCGGGGACCGGGGACGGGGGTGAGTCTATAGCACTTCCATCGGAAGAATGGGGACTTGCACACCGTCCTCCTTGAAGGTAGCGAATGCACTTCTTTTTCCTCCTAGGAACAGTCAAGAGAGTTATCTGTGAATAAAGCGTGGATGCAAAGTGTCACCAGTGTGGAGTCAAACTGCATTAACCATGGTTTCACAATTACTACCATACAATCCAGAAATATAAACAAATAAAAGAAATAAACTAAAGTGGCACAGTGAAAGGCTTATATCATCTTAAATTGATAAATAAAACATGAGTATGCCTAAAGATTTGTTTTGTCTTTTTGTTTAACTTGTTAATTGTGGGGTCCTCAATTTTGCCAGAAAGGGCCGGTGTGGGTTTAGGTTTTTGTTCTAACCAAGCAGTTACACACCTGACTCTACTAATCAGAGCCCTTAGCAAAGACTCTAGTGGTTGATTAGTAGAGTCAGGTGCCCTTTCTGGACAACAATGAGGACCCCTGAGTTAATTATTTCTTCATTAAGCCAGCGTAGTGTAGTTCAGACCTGTGTGGCTTGCGATGAAAATGATGCACCAGGTGTGTGATGAGTTTTTCTCTTTGTGTTGTGTGGAAACAGGGGCAGGGCTTCTCAGCTGTGAGGCGTACACTGTGTGGAGGGCAGGCGGGGTCTTCCTGATACTCATGAATATTCAATGTAATGTGTGGGGAAACAGGGGCGGGGCTTCCCTGCTGGGAGGTATACACTCTGGAGGGAGGGCGGGGACTTCTTGGTAATCATAAATATTCATATTTCTTGTCTGTTTGCAAGAAAAAGCCTCACCAGCCATGCAATTTACAGAAGTGGCATGGATTCTGGCGGTCTCTCACGGCAAAGCTCCCTTATTTTTGCTGAGACTGACACAAAATCTGATGCAGCTGCCAGAGAGAGGGGGGCGGGGGTGCGGGGGGGGGGGGGGGGGGGGGGTGCGAAATGTCAGAGTTCAGCAGCGCCTGACCGCGTGGGCGGGGCGGCGGTGTGGGGATGACACGAGGAGCAGACTCGTGCGAGGGGAAATGACATCAGAAGCGCCCGGGTGGCTGGGCGCAGCTCGCTGCAGCAGCGGGGATGGCGGCAACCGCAGCTCCCCTGCAGTGTCTGCACGCGCAGGTACTGCGGGAGGTTTCCACTGCGGGGGAGGGGGGCAGGGGTGAGGGGTGGGGGGGGGTGGGGGGGTTAGGCACGTGTACAGGTAAGGCTAGCCACAGCAGAGCTGCAGTGTCGAGGCAGAGATGATTTCAGAGCTTCAGCTGGGCCAATCAGAGCACTGGGCTCAAACAGGACAGGTCTGGCTACAGTGTATGAATATGCCAGGGCATCAAGATGGTCACCAAAGCTTTTACATTCTAGGAGTTACAGACTATTTACTATATTAATTCATTCATAATAACTGCTCTTAATTTAAAAAACTGAATGCACTGACAACTGAGGCAGATGAACAAGAATCCTCAGCTGGTCCCATTCTACACAGCTTCAGCTGGTCCCTTTCCACACTGAGCTTCAGCTGGTCTCATTCTACGCTGAGTTTCAGCTGATTCCATTCTACACAGCTTCAGCTGGTCTCATTCTACACTGAGCTTCAGCTGGTCTCATTCTACACTGAGTTTCAGCTGGTCTCATTCTACGCTGAGTTTCAGCTGATTCCATTCTACACAGCTTCAGCTGGTCCCATTCTACACAGCTTCAGCTGGTCCCATTCTATGCAGCTTCGGCTGGTCCCATTCTACACAGCTTCAGCTGGTCTCATTCTACACTGAGCTTCAGCTGGTCTCATTCTACGCTGAGTTTCAGCTGATTCCATTCTACACAGCTTCAGCTGGTCCCATTCTACACAGCTTCAGCTGGTCCCATTCTATATAGCTTCAGCTGGTCCCATTCTACAGTGAGCTTCAGTTGGTCTCATTCTACACTGAGCTTCAGCTGGTCTCATTCTACACTGAGCTTCAGCTGGTCACATTCTACACTGAGCTTCAGCTGGTCTCATTCTACACTGACAACTTCAGCATTCTACACTGGCTTCAGTGTCAAAGCAATATACACAAACGTTTTTTTTTCTCTGCTTGTTTAAACAGCACCTTTTATACCAGGTACTCTGCACACTTTACACTTCAGAGGCACTAAATTTGAGAGGGGGTGTATAAAATGCAAAACGTTGCAGAATGTTAATGGAGCCAAACCTGTTGCTCTGAAAGATATTCCAGTATGAATTAATGTTTCAAATAATTGTATTATTTGCATTTGAGGGGAATTTTATTATTTGCATTTAATCCCGGTCGGATTAAAATGTTCCTCTCAAAAGCCCTGCGACACCATTACACTTGATCAGGCTAAGTTTGTACTTGTACTAGATTGAATAACCTACCCCATTCAATAGTGTATGATCTATGAAGAACTATGAACCTGTGAGATGTACAATCTGAATACCACTGCCAATGGTGTATCGTAAGTACCGAAAGTGAACGTGTGTGAGAAATCTTTAATTACCTTCCCCGTCCCCCGCTCCCAGTGAAAGGCACCAGCAGGGGAAGCTGCAGAGCGTGTTAGTCGGGTTGTGGGCATGCAGAAAAGAGGAGGGGGCGGGGCATAGTGGGAAGGGGCGGGGCAGTAGCACAGGAGGTCGAAGTACACACCTGCAGGGACCGCACCAGTCCGTTTGTTGGTTGAGGCCGAAGCGAGCTCGGCATTTCTTAGGAGAGCCGGGGTCTGAGCAAAAGCCACACATGCGCAGGAGAGGAGGGGGGGGGGCGAGGGGGGGGGCAGGGAGGGAGGGATGAAAGGAGAGGTGAAGCATTGACAGAGATGTTTGAATCGGAGAGCAAAAAATACCAAACTGTTAGTGCCCGTTGCCGAGTTAAGCACAAACCAACACAGCTGTGAACACAGAGAGGGTAGAGTAGGGCCCTTTTTCAACAGGCGTGGAGCAGAGGAGGTTCAGAGAAGAGGGGAGGAGGGAGGACAGAACGCCATGCTATTTCAGCTCGTCAAAACAGCAATGCGCTTGCAGATAAAACGGCGCACACCGCCCTACACTTCAGGTGCATATACTGAGGTACTGAAGGGGAACCATTAACGGCTGGTTTAACTGTCTAACCGTGGTCAGGGTCAATGTGGAGACTGTCTTTGATACTCAGTGCATGCTAGGGTTTATGAGCTCACTCTGCACTCTAAAGGTCAGAGGTCAGGCTTGCTCTGGACTCTACAGGTCAGGGGTCAAAGGTCAGGGCTGACGGAGGGGTGAAGGTACCTGAGTTGGAGTCCTGGTGCTTCTCTCTCTTTCGTCGTTTCTTCTTGCCCTGTTTCGGAAAAAAAAAAACAACCAGAGAGATAACGGTCAGTGGCCGAGGCAGCTGCTTCGCATCGCCATAGAAACACAGGGAAGCAGTCCAGTCGAGCACCAGACCTGCCTCACATGTAAAACCGCTTCATTTCTGTACCTCGTTAACTTTCTGTAAGTCATTTGTTCGTGTCCAAACAGGGAGGGGTCTCCAGTCAAACACAGACACGCACATGTATACCCTGTGCCCCTCCCCCCCCGTGTACTCTAATGTAAGGGCTGTGCATTTCTCTGTCAGTCCTGATGGCTCCAGACCACAAACATGGCGGCGGGCGCGAAATCCTATCGCGGGCCTGCGTCACTGGAGACGTCAATCGAGACGAGCTCGTAACGCTCGGGGAGAAAGCGCCACGGCGAGGTGGATATCTGCGAGTGGTTGGGGGATTTCCATGGTAACCGAACTTCAGTCACCCCTCCCGGAGCTCCACCGCCGCCGCCGCCACCGCCACCGCCGCTATGCTCAGTACGGTACAGGAAGGATGAGCGCCCGGGGAGAAAAACCGTCCAATGGAGTCGGTCCCCGAGGAAGCGTGACTCATTATCGAGGGGGGGACGTGCGGGGGGGGGGGGGGTGTCTGTGCTCTGGGGCTCTGGGCTCCTCTCCCCTCTCTCATCTCAAGTGCGCCGCTGTGGTTTGAGTGAAGGTGGAGAGATCCCGACCACAGCGCGGCGATACCAGCCCGTGGGTGGGACTGTACTTCCTGTCTGCCTGCAGGTCACATGACTCTGGATACCTGACCTAGATTTCTGAGACTAAGGTCTCCAAACACGAGCCGTCCGAATCGAAAAACTCTACCAGTCTTCTACCAGCAGGTGCGTCTTTGCCACCACTTGTATAATCCATATATCTGATACAGACGTGAGTATGATGTGGCCATCATCCCTGAAACTAATTTGGTGTCTCTGTCCAAGATGATATACACACCAAGCTGCATTACACACCTCCCTGTGTAATTAAAAAATGGCACTTTACATCATATACATGAGAATCCCCCCCCCCCGCACTACACACACACACACACAAGCCAATTTCCACCACAATTTAGTAAAAAGATTTAAAAGATGAAGATGAAGACTTTTACATTGTGTCTGTTTGTGTTGAACATAAGAGCTGAATTGATCCATGCATGACCCTTAAAACAAATTCAGCTGAAGACCTTCTACATACACCAGCGGAAAGCATGTCAACAGCCAAAGAAGAGGAAGAATTAGACAGCGGAAATACAAAAGATTATTACAACACCCAAAATGGCGTATGCTATAGTTAAAGGAAAGAAACAGCCTCTTCAGAATCACCCTTAATGGGTAAAGACACTGACGTAACGCAGAATGTAGGCAGCCTTCTGCTACAGAGGACAGACTGACATTCTTCGATGACCCTCACTAGTGACTGCACCAGAAGGAACGAATCGTTCAATGCCCTGCATTGTAACTGAAGCCTTCCCAGAATGCACCAGGCCCTCTCTACCTCACAGCCCACCCACCGCAGATGTGCAAGAGCAAGCAGGCCGGCTGTTAGTATAGCGAGGGGTGGAAGAGGTTTGCCCTACCCAGTCTGCTCCCCCTCTAAGGCCTGTTTCCTGAAAGAGTGCAAGAGCAGCGTCACAATTCTGCACAGCAACAGAGCAGTCACACACGTTACAATAGCACAGCAACAGGGCACAGTCATGCACATAACAACCACACACCTTACATTACAATCGCCCAGCAACAGAGCACAGTCAAACACATTACGTTACAATCACAGAAACAGAGCAGTCACATCCGTTACAATCGCACAGCAACAGAACACAGTCATGCACGCAACAAGCACACGTTACATTACAATCACACAGCAAGAGAGCACAGTAATGCGCATTACGTTACAATCACACAGAAACGGAGCACAGTCATGCACATTACAATCACACAAGTTACGTTACAGTCACCCAGCAACAGAGCACAGTCACGCACATAACAAGCACACATTACATTACAATCGCCCCACAACAGAGCAGTCACGCACATTACGTTACAATCACAGAAAACAGAGGACACAGTCACACCCGTTACAATCGCACAGCAGCAGAGCAGTCATGCATGTAACAATCACACACGTTATGTTACAATTGCATAGCAACAGCAGTCACACGTTACGTTACAATCGCACAACAACAGAGCAGTCACGTGTTATGTTACAATCGCACAGCAACAGAGCAGTCACACGTTACAATCACACCTGCTATGTTACAATCACACAATGTTACAATCGCACAGCAACAGAGCAGTCACACACGTTGTTACAATCACACCTGCTATGTTACAATCACACACGTAATGTTAAAATCGTACAGCAACAGAGCATAGTCACACGTTGCGTTACAATCGCACAGAAACAGCACAGTCACGCATGTTACGTTACAATCAACCCCGCTATGTTACAGTCACACCTGCACATTCACACCCTCTACATCACACCCGCTTTCCTACAGCAGCAGACTGTTTGGCCACTTTTCTATTGTTCCGGTCAGGCTGGAGTCACACAGCAGAAGTCGCTTGGTGTGAAAAATGTGGCAACAGATGGTTTTGCTTCCCATCACAGTTCACCCAGGGCCTTGCACACTCAAACTTGATGCAATACACACAGAATTGGGGAATGTCTTGTGTGCAGAAATAAAACAAAAGCAGACCTTGTTCTGACTTCTGAACGATGAGAAGCATCGTGCAGCTCAGCTAGGACGGGCTACAAAAATAACCCACGCCCATTCCCACAACGAGTGCCCTCCCCTCGGTCCGCAAAGGCCGCACGCATGATTACACAGCGCGTGAAAATAAAACTTTATCCACGGTTTATTTTCACTCCCATTACTCAAAGGCTGAAACAACTGACACAGTCAAACAATGGCCGTTCTAGAACCCTGGTCCAAAAAGTTCCGCACTCGCAGCCAAGGAACACACCGAGCGGCACGCATGCACACGCGCAGGGTGGTTGAGGGGTGTGTGCGTGCGCGTATGTGTGCGTGCATGCGTATGTGTGGTGCGCGCGTGTGTGTGTGTGCGCGCGTGTGTGTGTGGGCGTGTGTGCGAGTGTGTGTGTGCGCGTGTGTGGGTGTGTGTGCGAGTGTGTGCGTGCGTCTGGGGGGTACTCACGTAGTTGTCGCGGGCGGACCAGCTCGGGTACAGCTGCATGTGGAGCTGTCGCTCTTTCCTTGCCAGCTCGTAGTACTTGGCCTGCTCCTCTCTGGTCAGGGCGTGCCACTGCAGAGTCACAGCAAACCACACAGCTCAGGCCTGCACGCTCCACAGATATTACCCCCTGTACTGTGCGCCCTGCTTTTACCAAGAGTGTGTGTGTGTGTATGAATGTGTGCATGGGTGTGTGAGTGAGAGAGTGTGTGCGCATGTGAGTGTGTGTGCGCATGGGTGTGTGTGTGTGTGTGTGTGTGTGTGTGTGTGAGAGAGTGAAAGTGTGCGCGCACGTGTGTGAGAGAGTGAAAGAGTGTGCGCATGCGCACGTGTATGTGTGCTTATGTGTGTGGGTGTGTGGGGTGTGTGCGCGCAGTGTGTGTGTGCGCGCGTGCGTGCGTGTGCGCGCGCAGTGTGTGTGTGTGTGCGCGCAGTGTGTGTGTGTGTGTGCGCGTGCGTGCGTGTGTGTGTGTGCGCGTGCGTGCGTGTGTGTGTGTGCGCGTGCGTGCGTGTGTGTGCGTGCGCGTGCGTGCGTGCGTGTGTGTGCGCGCAGTGTGTGTGTGTGTGCGCGCGTGCGTGTGTGTGTGTGCGCGCGTGCGTGTGTGTGTGTGCGCGTGCGTGCGTGTGTGTGTGCGCAGTGTGCGTGTGTGTGTGTGTGTGTGCGCGTGCGTGCGTGCGTGTGTGTGCGCGTGTGTGTGTGTGCGCGTGCGTGTGTGCGCGTGCGTGCGTGCGTGTGCGCGTGCAGTGTGTGTGTGTGCGCGCGCAGTGTGTGTGTGTGTGTGTGCGCGCGCATGCTCACCCTCCTCCCCAGGATCTGGTTGATGGCGGCGCTCTCCTTCAGCGTGCACTCTGCGATCACCTTGGCCCTCATCTCCTTCATGTAGAGCATGAAGGCGTTCAGCGGCTTCTTGATCACAGGCTTCTTTGGCTCCTTGTCCCGCTTGGGCTCAGGGTGGGGCTTGCTGTGGCACACGCACGGAAAACTGGGATTACAGCGTGACTCAACACAGATGCGCACGCCACACGCACATGCACCATGTGTCACACGCAAGGCAGACCAGCGCACACACACACGCACATGCACGCACACTCTCTCTCACTCACTCTCACAGACACACACAAATGCCCCGTGTGTCACACGCAAGGCAGACCAGTGCACACACACGCACATGCACCATGTGTCACACGCAAGGCAGACCAGCGCACACACACACGCGCACGCACACTCTCTCTCACTCACTCACAGACACACACAAATGCACCGTGTCACACGCAAGGCAGACCAGCGCACACACACGCACATGCTCCATGTGTCACACGCAAGGCAGACCAGTGCACACACACACGCACATACATAGACACACCCCCCCCCACCCCCACTCTCACAGACACACACAAATGCATGCACACTCTCTCACACACAGGCGCACACACAGATTTCCTCTCACAAAAACACATGTACGCAGACAAGCACAAACTCACTGACGCACACAAACGCATACACACACATTCACACACACAGGCAACCACACAAACTTAATCTCTCTAAATCAGTCACAGACACACAAACACACACCCACCCACACAAAAGTGTGGGCGCACGCACACACGCTAAAACAAAAACAGCACACATGGCAATTGAATCGTTAATGCTTTCGGCAGAGTTGGTGGGGGATACTCACGCATACATGTTCCTGTCGTATTGGTCATGCTCCTGTTTGCCTGTAGGTGGCACTATGGCAGGATGAGGGATCCCTGTTGGGTGCATGCCAGAGTGCCCCAGAACGAGAGAGGGAGGAAACCTGGGGGACACAGAGGAGCCCCAAATTACCCTCCGCAACCAGCCACTCACTATGGAGGCACTGCAGTGCCCTGCCTCAAGCTCTGATTCACAAACACATTCTTCTGCCACCACCAGGTGGCGCCATATTTTCACTGCATGACAAAAGCCGTTCGAAGACAGGCGCAGGATCACTAGACCACTCTTTACAATCTGATCTCAGGCTCATCTCATGCCTGCCCTATTAAAATCTGAACAAGCTTTTTACAGTGAGCTCAAAGACAAACACACAGGATTGACCGACTCGCTTCACGTAGTCGGGCATCTTTACTGATCCATAAATTTAAACGAGCAAATAAAATACCTTACGCATAGTCTTTTCCAAACAAACACAATTGCATTTTACAACCTTTCATTTCCTGCCGACTCATTTACTCTGGTAGTCACAAAATACAGCGTGATCCATTTGCTCTGATGAGTTCATATCTGCAGCACTCCTACACCTGAATGATAGCAACTAGAAAAACATGCGAGAGGAACACATTCGCTGACACTCAGCCATGAAACACTTCCCCCCACAGCTGACACTGAGTACTGATAGTAAGCACACAAGCGTGTTCAGTTCTTACCAGCACTGACTCGAGGTGCAAAGGCACAATATGGCGACGGGGCCGGGGGGTTAATTATGGAAGCGACGACAACGAGCTGCACAGCCTGGCGAAAAATTCCGCCATGTTCTTTGGGAACAGTTTTTGAGGGGGTGTCTGGTTCCCACACACCCCAAACGCTGGGGCTAACAAATGAATAATTATAAAAATCAAATCTGCTGCTGCCACAAACGCAAAGCGGACACATACGCGCACACGGACGCTGGGGACACCTGGACAAGGCGTGGCGGGGGAGGGGGCAGAGCAAGCTTCAGCAGGAGCGGACGGGGGAGGGAGGAGGGGGGGGGGGTGCTCCCCAGCCTGGCTCAGCTCATACTGTACCTGGAGTAGGAAGGGTTGCTGGGAAGACTGGAGGGGTAGGACTGTCTGTAGCCACAGGAGGAGATGGGATAGACTGGCTGACTCTGCCTGAGGGCGGGGTGAGAGATATGGGCGACACTGTTCAGCTGAGCCCCTCCCAAATGGGCCCGGCCCACAAGCCCCACCCCCACCCCCGCCAGGCACCGACTGGCTGCACCATCGCGTAACACAGGGAGGCCCCAGTCTGGCATCATACTCCGATTTGCCTCTAGTGGGCGCACTTCCCAGCGACCATTACAGCTAGCTTCATTAGCGTTTGCCTCCTGGATGATTCCGGGCCTCTAAAACACGCCTGCCGGACAGCTATGTTGTGGGATGTCTGACACTGAGTGACACTGGCCTATACAGGACTGTGTCTCTGAGTAGGGGGTTGCTCAACCCTAAGCAGGAAGTGCCATTGTAAACACAGGGAAACCGGAGGAGGGCCAACAGGAACCACACAGCAGGGATGTGGGGAGGGGGGTGTTTGATGTGGAGGGATGACAGTGCCCCTGGGGTCGCAGATCAAGGTCAGCATCAGACCCAAACAGAGAGGCCATTCATCTGTTAATCAGAGTCAACAGGCCAATTAGCACCCAAGGCCTTTCTCACTATCAGTCTCCCATACTTCCACATTATCACCCTTATACACTTCCACACTATCAGTCTCCCATACTTCCACACTATCACCCTTATATACTTCCACACTATTACCCTTAAACACTTCCATACCATCACCTTTACACACTTCCACACCATCACCCTTCCACACTATTACCCTTACACACTTCCACACCATCACCCTTACACACTTCCCCACCATCACTCTTCCACACTTCTACACTGTCACCCTTCCACACTTCCACACTATCAGCCTTCTACCCTTCTACACCATCACCCTTACACACTATCACCCTTACACACTTCCACACTTCCCCCACAGCTCAGGGGAGCGGACTGGAGGGGATGGGGATGGGGAACAGCCCCTTTCATTTGCACTCGTTTAAACTCAGCAAGCGAGTGCATCGTTGGGTTTGAGCCTGGGTTTATTTCTCCCAAGTGAAAGTTTGACATTATAGCCCCGACTGCACTTCAGCAATTCCACGTAGACTGTTTCTCACACCAATGCGGAACAGAGAGTTGGTTTTTAGAAAAACGGATGGGTGTACTGGATTGTCTTTGTCCTCAGGCTGTTGGGGAGTGTGTGTGTGGGTGGGGGGGGGTGTCGAAAAGTTCACGTTCTCTCGACAGCGGTCACAAGTTGATTTGGGTGGCGAGGTCGCCATGAACAATGGGACACCTCGCTAAACTTCTCATCTCAACTTTCTCTTCTGCAAAAAAACTAAAAAGCTAAAGTCACCACAGAAAGTGTCGTGTCCAATCTTACCCAAGAAGATTATGACAAACAAAGCCGCGAAAATCAAGACAGTAGCCATCATATCCTCTTTTCCCTGTAAAGGTGAGTGCTGGTGGGTGATGATTCTTTAACACAACGGGGTCGAGTCAGAGAATCACCCACTAGCAGGCAGGTATGTTTTTTTTTTTTTTTTATCGGGGCTGGGTGGATGGTAAGCGTTTAAAGGTCTTATTCTAGAGAAGAAGTCCGCGTGCCTTTCACACTTTTCCCCTAACAAATCTGAAATAACACCCGTGACCACAGCAGTACTGTCCTGTCAACATCACAGAAAAATCTACATGGAGCCGACCTTGCTCTCGGACACCCTCCCAAAGCGCTGTTCTCAGGCTCGGCCATTAGGGGGCGAGCCGCCACCACGTTGTTCACCCAGCACGACGGAGCCCCACACAAACCGCCAGATTATGGGCAGGTTTCCTCCGTTCGTTAGGGGTGAACCGTTAGCGCTATCTGCGCATCCTTACGGTGAGAATGAACCCCCCCCCCCCCCCCACCCCCCCCCCAGTGCTGAAAAGCCTGTTTGTAAAACAAGGCGGAGTGTAGATCGGTTAGTTTACTGCCAACTGTAGGCTGAGTCCCAGGCCACCTGTTTTCAGGACGGTCACGGGCCTCATCCCTGAATTTAGGAAGGCGCAAGTCACTTACCAGCCCACGGAGGGGGTGATCTGTCCCACCCCGCCTGGAGGGAGGGGGTAGAAGCTGGAGAGGTCCTGGGACTGGTGCCTGTGAACGCCTGTAGGGGAGGGATCGGAGAGGTTAAAAGAGGACCCCTGGATTGGCAAGGGCGTCATTACCTGGCTGGGAACCTACCATTATGAAAGAGGCAATCCTGAGGCCAATTACTCATGAGAGAGGTCAGGTATTCACAGGCCAAGAAAGGTACCACAGCTGTGTGTGTGTGTGTGTGTGTGTGGGTGCGTGCGTGCGCACGCGTCTGTGTGTGTATGTATGACAATAACGCGATCCAAGTTCAATTTGTTATCACTGACTGCTGAACGTCCATTTCTCATCTGCAAAACTTGACTCTTAAAACACATATTGCCACTCTTGACCAGTCCCCTTCGTGCAAAATCAAACTATTCTCATTTAAAAGCCTATTCACAAAAGAGCCATGATATTCACAGTCCATGACTGCATACTAGATTCATACATTAAGGACGTTCCCCACTGACGCAACAAAGCTTAGCAAAACCAAACAAAACACTCTGTGAGCAGCTGGGATGTTTTAATTAAGTGCATAAACTGAACAACGAGTGCTAAAAACTGCAGACGATGAAAGGTTGAACAATGTTCAAACAAATTCAGAATAGCTGGTTCCTGAATGAACCAGTAGAAATTTCCATGTGCTAACATTAAGCAGAACTGAAATGAAAATAAACGAACGTGGCGGTTTATGAATTTTTGAGCCGAATTATTAGACCCAAACAAAGCACAACTGTTAAGAAAATACAGTTTCTGAGCAGTGAGCCAGGACTTAATTCAGGATGACCTGAATGTTCTCCACCAATCAACCTTACATTTTCTCTCACCCACTGGCTGGTGCTTGATCGAGCAAATTCAGCAGACTGCCAGGTTTTAAAAAAAACATTTAGAGCAAACAAGACATTTTCTGATGAAACCATAGCCCACCTACAAATAAAAGGACTCCCTAGAAAAAAAAGAAGCTTTTTCAGTGTTTTTAAAAGGAAGTCATTTGTCAGCAGTGAGCACCCAGCACTTAACAGCAAGCCCAGGTAAGGTATATTTTGGTGAAAGAATGTGGTGGATCACTGTAATTTACCGTAGCTGGAGGCTTGTTTCTGGACCCTTCCATCTACAGGGCTGTTTAACTGGAATGCGACTGAGTCACCTTGTTTCGACCCCCCCCCCCCCTCCTCTCCCCAAAAAAACACCACCACCGCACACCCACACCCACCCCTCATGCCCTCCCTAAAAGCCCTCCTTCCGTCATACTGGAAGAAGCACTTCCCTTCGTTCCACAGTTCTGGACCTGCCACCGCAATTGTCTTCTAAGAAAGAACTACTGTAAACACATCCTTCTCACTCTTTGGTCAAACAGTAAAAATATTTATTTCAGGTTTTTAAAAATTAATTAATTTTTAAAAGCTAGCAAGATTGGATTATGTCAGGGAGTTAAGTTGAATCTATCAAACTGACTTAAAATAAAAATCAACAGCTGTAAAACAATCCCAATAACATTCATGCACTTGCAGAGAAAAAGGAATTTTTCAAGTACGTACTAAGTTTGTACATTTATTTATTAAAAATATAAATACGTCTTCATCATACATACATTTATGTAAAAATTGTAATCATATGAATGCCTAGTTCACAGAAGAATAAAATATTTGCCTTGATTAAAGAAGCTTGTTTTCCCCTTTAAACAATGAAAATGTGTTTAAAAACAACTGATGAGTGTTCTGAGATTTTAAACAGATTCCTGTGAACAAGAGCAGTCCTCAACCTGCCCTGCATTGCTGTGCATCACCTAGCAAGCAGTTTGACGAAGATAACAAAACAAATTTAACGATTGGATGCTTTATGCTATTTTAAGCTTAACTGAGCATTTTGCGAAAACGCAGTTCTAAATATAAATTGATTTACTGAAATAGCGAGGCCGCTTTCGGTATGAGAACGTGCGAGCTCCTCGTCAAGCGCGGAGGGCTGGAAAGGGAAATTAACAGCCTCTGATATCTGCCTCGTTTTCTCTTTTTGTCAGACGCGTAGAAAGTGAAAAGGGGAGAGGCTCTGTATGACTGGACAGCAGCGCTACTGTACTGACAGCTGCTGCCGGGTTCTGACGGTAAAGTCATAAAGCCGCCCGTGTACAGTAGAGTCCCCGCTCGCTCTCTTCTGGTTCTGTTTCACGCTTCGCTCTGTACTTCACCCTCGAGGACGGGCCCTATCTGCTGAACACACCTTCCGCAGAGATGACTACACCGGCTGATCCCCCCGCCTACCATTTCGGGTAGATTATTCGAGGGAAAGAGGGAGGTCATATGAACAGGCACGTGTGCACGTGCATGTGGACACATGCACACGTATGCATGCACACATACACATACACACACACACACATGCACACACACACACTTACACACCCACCCACACACACATTTTACACACACACTTACACACCAACCCATGCACGCACGCACCCACCCACGCATGCACACACCGAAACCCACCCACACACACACACACACACACACACTCATAAACATCCACCACACACACACACACACACACACCACACACACAGTCCTTCGTGAATGTGGCAGACCGGACCAGGCAGCGCTGCGTGACCGTAGTGTGTCATTACGCTTGAGTCAGGCACGGTTGCGTCACATCTGAACACGGTCATACCGGCGGAGTCTAGACTAGGAGTGTCTGAGCAGGGGGAATTCCAGCTGTGGATCTCTCCTCCGGCAGAGAGAGAGAGAGCCTGTGTTTCTCCCTTCGCCGGTGACTCACGCACGGGTCACGTGACAACGACGGCAGAGGAGGACGACACCGCGTGCGAGCGCCACGCGGGGACTGGCTACCGGCCGCTCAGACGCAGTCCTGCACTGTTACTGAAGGAGTGCGCCATCCATTGTCGTCGCTCTTTTAAACTCTGAACTTCATTTTCACGTTCATCCAAAATTATTTCACGTTGTTCGACAAAGACCAAATTCAGTAAATTAAACAATCCATTTTGCAGAACTGTTGCCCTTCTGTAAGATTTTACAAAAAAAAATCCTTCAGATGTTAACGAGGTGCAGCGTAAAATAAACTATACCCCCTAAACGATTAAGTGTGCTTCCAGGCCCAACTCCCTTTGGGGTAGTGTGTGTGTATGTGCGTGTGCACGCTTGTGTATGAATACGTGTGTGTGTGTGTGTGTGTGTGTGCGTGGATGTGAGTCTGAGAGAGACCGCACTAAGCGGAACCTCATGCGTTGCAGAGATGGCCTTGTGCGATTGTCACTCTAATTGCTTCCAGTTCGCTGTGGGGGCTGGCTTGCAGGGCAGCCCCTCCTGGGGTTTGTGGGAATGAGGAGGACTCCCGAGGAGGACCCACTCCCGAGGAGGGGCCCACCGCGGCCTGCACGCCATCAGGAGATGTAAACAGCGACACCCACGTGGGGCCGCGTGGGAAGCAGCATACGGGAAAAACCCCCCCCCCCCCCCCCCCAGGAACACACCCCCCCTATCAGCCTCCCTCCCCCCCCCCCCAGGCTCTGCCCTTCCCCCCCCTCAATAACGACAGTATATCAGTGAAACACTGACATCAAACCTCAATAATGACAAGAAACATGTAATTGATCCTAATGAATGGCTTGCTCTTGGCCTAGTGTTCCAAAGAGCCTAGCCAATGGAGAGGGGGGATTGGGGTCTGTGGAAGGTGTGAGGGTTACGGATGTGTGAGTGAGGTCATTCGCTGGGTCAGGCGTGAGGTCTGTGAGTGAGCTCATTCGCTGGGTCAGGAGTCAGGTCTGTGAGTGAGGTCATTCGCTGGGTCAGGAGTGGGGTCTTTGAGTGAGGTCATTCGCTGGGTCAGGAGTGAGGTCTGTGAGTGAGCTCATTCGCTGGGTCAGGAGTGAGGTCTGTGAGTGAGCTAATTTGCTGGGTCAGGAGTGGGGTCTGTGAGTGAGGTCATTCGCTGGGTCAGGAGTGGGGTCTGTGAGTGAGGTCATTCACTGGGTCAGGAGTGGGGTCTGTGAGTGAGGTCATTTGCTGGGTCAGGTGTGGGGTCTGTGAGTGGGCTCATTTGCTGGGTCAGGTAGGTGTGTGGGTTACGGGTCTGTGAGTGGGCCCATTCGCTGGGTCAGGTAGGTGTGTGGCTTACCTGGTTTCTGGCTCATGTCTGTGGGTAGATGTGGAGAGCTGGCGTTGAAGTGGTCGTTGCTGTAGGGCAAGAGGGACGTCAGCGGGTGCATTCCGTGGGGCTGCTGGACGACCGACACTTTGTTGGACTGTGAGAGAGAGAGAGGGAGAGACGGGGGGGGGTCAGCCGGTCCTGGTCGGGCAGAAACAGGCGGGCTCACACTCTCCCCACCGCAGAATTGGGGAGAACGCATTTGATCGATAAGCCTTTGATGATCAAGGGAGTCTTCGAGAGAGCCTGTTCGCTTTCATGTCTCTGTTTACAAATGGGTTTCAGTAACGTACATGGAATACAGTTATTTCCCATAGTAACAGCGCCCTGTTTGATATGTGACATGTCCGGGTGGTCATTGTTTAGGGAGGTTCTGGACGTGGTTCCGACCGCACACACTTTCACCGACATTCTTGTCGTGCACTCTGATTGGTGTTTGGCAGCTGCGCTGATTTTTTCTTTTTTGAACTAACGCGTAACGTTTCCAACTTTTAACAAGCACAAACACAACCGTCCAGAACATTTCCGCCACCTTCAAGCAAGATCAGGGACTCCATAATGCATCCTGTTGCTAAGGGAAACAATGAATTTTTTTAGGTAGTCGCTGGACCTTTACAAAAACTAAAGCCAAAGCCGCCCCCCAATGCAGACAGGCCACCTCCCCGCAATCCAAACACTAGTTTGGTGTGGGGTGCAGACAGGATTAGAGCAGAGCGATGGCACTTCTTCTACATACAATCACATAAAGCAGAGCCTCAAGAAGCAGAACATTTCACCACAATGGAAAGAACAAAAAAAAAAAAAAAAAAAAAAAAACTAAAAGAAAGAGACCCTCCGGGACGATAACTTCTGCTTCAAGCGGTGAGGTTTATTTGCCATTTCCTTCCAAAATTACAGCCGCACAATTCTATATAATGTTCGTTGACGTCTTTCCCTTCCTAAAAGCAATCAACAGCCCTTGAAGTGGTTCAGCAAGTGTATGTTTCTTTACAGACTTCCATACGCTGAAAGAGGACACTTGCTTAAGGTATAATTATCAGCCTCCCTTTAATTACCCCCCCCCCCCACCCCACCCCCCCACTCCAAACTTTGGGTAATTATGTTTGTGTAATTTTGCAAGACACACACAGGCAGCAGGTGTGTGTAGGTCTCGCACTTTCTTCCAACTTGGGCTGAATTTTTAATAGGTATGGGGGGGGGGGGATCAAAGAAAAATTCCAATTAGATATTAGAGCTTTTAAGGTACGGAAAACACTCGCTCTCCTCGGCGCCTTAAATCTAATTCGATTTAAAAGGAAAAGTGTATTAGCATATTGTTATTAGCTTTTATCCCCGCGTCTGTTTGAACAAGAATGTAGCGTCGGATAAAAGAGTTAACGGTTATTTGAAAGAGCGGGGGAAATTAACCGCGGCCCTACCGCACTGGCCAATGGGGAGACCTTGACCACTTACTCCCGTGGTTCATTTAGCATGCAGATGAATCACTTTGCTTCTAATGTATTCTTTGGTTTTCGGATTGCAAGTAGAGTTTCTGTAGCGGAAATTAGGCGTCCTCTTTAGAACGCACGAGTGCTTTGAGTATATGGTCTTTAATCTCCCATTTCATCACGGTCATATCGGGCGTATTTAGTTGATTATCTCATTCCGTCATAAATTAAAGCAGCAGAATAATGATCTTGATAGCGACATAAAAGCCAGCAATGGAAGGGACAAGCCTTCAAAACCTGCTTTTAGTTTTGATGGTAAAGATGGTTTTTTACTCAAAAGACTTAAAAAAAAAAAATCCTTTCAGATTCACTTTGGGGGGGAAAACACACACACAAACACTACACACACTCATGCAAACATGCCCACACACACACATAACACACACGCACACAAACACACACACACAAACACACTAAGAAAAGAAGAAACTGTTTTGCACTGTTTACTTAATCCAAAACACCTTCCCAACATAAACGTCCACAAGCGAACAACGTATGGTCCCGTCCTGCACCCCTGTCCCAGAGAATGGTAGATCAAAGGTCATTCCCCCAAAATGGCATCCTGCATTTCCCCGATAGTGGGGTACAGACTCATTCGTAGACCGATGAGTAGGTGGGTGGGAGGCGGGGAGAGGAAGCTGGGTCGTCACTGTCACTAATCATGTACTGTAAGACCAGTGGAGTCAGAACATCCCCCCCCCCCCTCATGGCTGCCTGGCCCTCTCTGGTGTGGTTTTGGCATCTGTCAATCTGTGGGATAGGCTGCATGAGTCACAGAACTTTCAATGCTGCCCACACTCCTCCGTGAGGTAGGCAACAGGAGGGGGGGGCAAACCAAAAATTTAAGCTTACCAATTCCTGGCTCCTTAAGGTGGGGGGGTGGGGTTGGGGGGTGTGTCACGATCACTTTCAAAATTACCTGATTGCTTTCACGTTTCCTTTGATCAGGCACTTTTTGGTTGTAAGAAGAAGAAAAAATGGGGTGAAAGCCATTTTCAGCGTGCTCTGAATGACTGTGTTGAAGATTACCGTAACTGAGAGTAAGGCCTGCTTCCTGCGTGAGTGAAACTGAAAAGTGCCGAATTTCCACTGCCTTTTCGGACGGCGATGTCAGTTCCCCCTGTCCTGAACACACGTGGCGAGCCCCCCCCCCAACCCCCCTCTGCCCCCCAACCCGCCGCCCCGAAACGACAGACCCACTCAGCGCCCTCGTCCCCCCCGCCCGGCGACGCCCCTGTCACAACAGCGCAACAGACCGAAACGGGGAGCGCAAT
The DNA here is from genome assembly GCA_025169545.1 of Anguilla japonica. NCBI lineage: Eukaryota > Metazoa > Chordata > Actinopteri > Anguilliformes > Anguillidae > Anguilla > Anguilla japonica. Next base: position 2,619,840 of record CM045891.1, read on the forward strand.
CTGGAAATGATTCCGCTCCTCCAAGGCTACGAAAATGAGCTGCGCTTAGTTGGAGGTTAGGGGAACATCAAAGCGCAAGCAGACATAACAATGCAGGCATGTTTATGAAAAAAAAAAATAAAAAAAGGAGAAAAAAAATGCTTTGAACCCCCCCACCTCAGCCTTACCCCACACCAACAACACAAAAAGTGGGTGTGGCCACACAGAGGGTGGGCGGAGCCATCAGCCGGCAGACAGAGGGGGGGCGGAGCCCCAGGCTCCCACCCTTATCCTGCCTTAATCACAGCGAGACAGGCCGGCGTGTCACTCATCCGCAGACAGCGGTGATGGACAGCCCGCTCCTAAGCCCTGCCAGAGGTCAGAACCCTGGAGTCACTGAGATTGGACTGTGAATCACGCTCGCCATGATGACGGCCCGAAACCCTGCCCCCCCCCGAATGGGAAATGCATTTGCGGTGGTGGCTGTGCCGAAGCCAGCTGGACGTGTTTACAAGCTCTTCGACTTGCATTAACTTCACTTTCACAATTAACATTCAAGCATTAATTGTTTCTCTAATTCTATTTCTTAATATAAATTATGCAAAATGTTTTATTTTATTTCTCGTCTTCACCTGAAGTTCCCCCTTGGGGGGAATTCCATTCTAAAACATTACGGCGAAAGCACAGTTTGAAATAACTTTAATGTCATCTTTAGAGCGCCCAAAATTAATATACGGCCATGCCACAAATGAATAGCCTGAACCAGGGCACTTCCCCACCAAGACAATCACAGATATACACACCCACAAATGGTGCTCAAATTGTGATGAATGGTCTTGTTTATACTCTCCAGAAAATATAAGTTGAAAATATTGACAAATAATTTTGAGAAGCGTGTCTGCCACAACTGTCGTAAATACCACAGAAGAAAACACTTCCCATTCTTTGTGGCCATCAGAACAATGCAGCAATGAAACAAAAACAAAACCAAAAAAAAAAAAACTGGCTCCATGGATTAAACAACATAATCATCAACATAAATTCACACAATGGAGAAAAAAAAAAACATTATACATCATAAAAGAGAAAACTGAAAGGCACCTAACTGTTCATAGAGGCGTAATGATTTTTTAAATGCACCTAATCTTTCACGGACACGGTGGCATCCTCTGCTTGAAAAAGGTCATGCCTCTAGTCGCTCACATTGACCTCCTTTATGAACCTGCCTTTCTGTGGAGACAGATCACCACAGGGAATGCCTGACACTTGGGTTTGCCTCGTGCGAGAACAAATGTGCACCCTGTTCTTCCCCTCGCTGAAAACGGAGGGGAAAAAAAAAAACCATAAAAATTTCTGAAAGATCCCCTCAAATTTAAATCGTCCCTTGACTCGGAGATAAATTTCCAGTCGACGCCAAATAAGCATTTAAAATGGCATTAGGCTAATCATACTGAAACTCTTGCTCTATGGCTTTAGCTTTCCGTTCACAGATTATTTCAGAAACCTACATTTTGGCCAAAATGAAAAATACCTCACCTTGTTAAAAGAGCATAGGCACCACATTTCTGAGTTTCGTTATTCATAATGAACTGATGCAAATCAACTCTTGGTTTCTCGTATCAAAAGCCACAAAAAAAAAAAAAAAAAAAAAAAAAAAAAAAGGGAAAAAAAAAACTACAGTAGAAAAATCAGTCTATGAAGGATATGCAAGTAGATTCTCCAGCTAAGACAATCGGGTGTCCAGTTAATTTTCGTATTGAGACAAGGTGAAAATGGGGCACGACTGGATGATCGTACGGCTAGGGGTGGGGCGAGGACTACGTTTCTGGGGCTGGATTTTTTCCAACCCGCGAAGGCAGCGAAGCAGCAGGCTGTGGGGTGCTAAAGAGGCCAGGAGACCAGGAGGCGCGTTATCTGTAATGAAGTAAAATAATTGCGGTTTTGGGGAAGGGTCTTTTGATGACGGTGGAGGAGCGCCGGCCGTCCGTCCGTCCGTCCGTCCGTCCGTCCGTACGCGTCACGGGCCGCTTATCTGGAGCACCTTTCCCGCCACTTCCAGAACGCCGGGGGCCGGCGGCGAGGGTAATCACGGCCCCCCGCCGGCGACGGGACGGCAGATGAAAGGCGAAGGAGGAGGGAGGGAGGGAGGGAGGGAGGCGCGGCAGGTCGGAGGTGCCAAGAGATGGGGGGGGTGGGGGGGTGGGGGGTGAGGGGCAAGGGTGTCTCAGGGCGGGAAGGGGTGCGGTGAACCCAAAGCATCGTCTCTCCCAGCCACTCGGAAGACTCTTTATTAAATGGCAGCAACATCAAAGGACTCGGAGAGAGAGAGAGAGACATGGTTCTGAAGGCGAAGTGCAGCTTTACCACACACACACACACACACACACGTACATGCACACAAGCATATACACACAAACACACCAACACACATAGGCACACACACACATGCACACACGTGTACATGCACACAGGCATACACACACACAAACAGGCACGCACACACATGTGCACACATACAGGCAGGCACACACACATACGCATACATACATGAACACTCACACAGGCGCGCACATGCATGCACACACACATATACACACACAAAAACCCCTGTGAACAACGTTTCCCTAGGACAGATCTGATGAATAACAGTAGATTAGTACTCCCTTCCCTGTGGAAGCAGTGAATATTTTAACTCAGCTATGCAGGTCACATTCAGCTGACCAATAGCAGCTCATCTTTTGCATTCAGCTGACCAATGGCAGCTCACCTCTCCTGGTCTCCAGTCACACCTCCCACATCTTCACTAACCCTGGTGTATGAATAACTAGGCATCATCTATCGTAGAAATGCATGAACCACAGGACTGAGGCCAGTACTGAATATATCATGGCTGCAGAATGGTATATCATAGATCCATTACTCAGTATATCATGGCTCCAGTATAGAGTATATCATGGCTCCAGTACTGAGTATATCATGGCTCCAGTACTAAGTATATCATGGCTTCATTACTAAGTATATCATGGCTCCAATACTAAGTATATCATGCCTTCATTACTAAGTATATCATGGCTCCAGTACTAAGTATATCATGGCTTCATTACTGAGTATATCATGGATCCAGCACTCAGTATATCATGGATCCAGTACTTGATGAGGTAAATTTCATCCGTAGTCCCAGGGAATGTTATGACGTGAATGAACTAATGTCATCAATACATACATGCCTGTACCTTTTCACATCAAAGTACCTACAAAACTAACCAAGCAAGACATGTTCAAGAACAACAAGTCTATTGGCAGGGCATATGTTATCACTGCCAATATATAATGAATGTTTTGAATGTTACGCCATTCACTGACCTTTCCCTGTAAATGTCTTTCAGACCATCTCCATCTTCGTAGGATGAAGGGCCTTGTTTTGACATTTACAAGAACCTGTCATTGACCTTTGCTGCAAAGAGGTTCATTCCAACAAGTAATTCAAAAAAAGAACCTTATTTTAATGGAAACTGATTTGGACCAATGCGTGTTGGTGGGCCACCACATGCCTAGCGATTAAAACAGGGATTCTTAACATCTGACCTCCTTATTTATCCTGAGTAGCGTGTGACCAAAATGGACCGCCACAAAGGTAGCTCCTGTGACTAGTTCCTTTTCAACTCCCTTGGAACGAGAACCAAAACCAGATCCAGACTTGGGTACAACTAGAGCTACTCGCCGGAACCAAAACCAGATCTAGCTCCAGACAGAACTAGAGCAACTGGCTACTAACCATGAAAACCATAAAAAAAAAAAAAAAAAACTTGGTTCGGTTTTGTGCTTTTTCAGAGTTCTTTTTTTTTTTTCTCAGTAAACTAACCCTTTAACATTTAAGATCACAAATATGTGATTAGGATGTTTTTAACTGAATATTCTACTGCTGATGTAACAACGGATGTCTACTGGTGACTGTAAGCAATGGAGTTCTAGACACTTACTTAGAATTTTGAAAAAAACATTGCTGATTACGCAATCTAACTATACAGGAAGCAGAAAAACGACGGGTCACCCTTACTAGATCTCTAGTTAATAGTAAGTATTATTACTAGACATCGCTCGTGTATTCTAACAACCTTTATTTACTTACTGGATGCTTATTCAGTCTCAGAAAGCACGCTATGTACAGAAGAACCTTTTGTACGCGCCGAGCGGGGGTGTGTTGAAGTTGAAATGGCTGTTCTTGTGTTGTGAGGAGTATGACGAATGCGTCTTATTTGTCCTGAGGTTAACCTGCCAAAATATAGGCTCAACGTGTTCTGGAACAGGGAAACAGACGTTTGATATCATCATTGTTTACTGAGACGTCAGAAAAAGGCCGCCCACTGTCTAGTCCCCACTGTGAATGTTTAATCCGTCTCTGTTCACCAATTTTTTCCAGAAACTTCCGCAGGTCTTAGTCACCTCAAGACAAGGGGAGACAGTAGTTCGCTGAGGGCTGGGGGAGGGAGGTGGAGCAGGGCATGCGGTGGGCCATCCACAGCAGGGAATGTCAATTCAAAATGCAGTTTTATGATTTTTATGATTCTAGCAATTCATGAGCACGCAGTTGAGCTGACTAATGAGAAAATGGTCAGAGAAACAACAACAAAAAAAGGAATACTCAATAAAGATCAGCCAAAGGAAGATATTTCACCAAAACCAGCTATTAATTCCCAATTTTTACCAGTAAGCTGTCGGACTATTTTAAAATTTTTTTCGATACTTCCTACTGTCAACTGATTGGCTGTCACCTGGCAGAAGACCATGGCGATCCTGCCTAAGATTATGGTGGCGATTCGCTGACGTCAGCTTCTCACAGGGACATGAGCTGCACTCATTGGCCGAACAGTAAGGCAGTTCTGCCTGGATCCGGTTTCAGTGGTGAAAGACAAGACTGCGTATTCCACTGCGTATAACTCAAACACACTTCAGCCAGAACATCAACCCCATCAAGCCACACTTAACCCCGAATATCACCACAGCTATTCTGACCTGTCCTCAGTTAGCAATGGGAGTATAAAAGGGCATTTAACCCTTTAAGGTGTGAGATCACAAATATGTGATTAGAATGTCCTTAACTGAACATTCTAATGCTGATGTCACAGTCACTACTGGAATTTTGAAAAAACATTCCAAAAAAAAGTGAAAGGGTGAAATATTCTTACCCAAGCAGACTTCCCTTCATTTCCACAATCGGACATTTCAAATGTGAACATTCTTTTCATAAATTACATTTCAATTCTCTCAGAGAGACGAGACATAAATATGTTGAGTGCATGACACTTCCCTTCATTATTTTATATCAGGCAAGCATTGATCCAAGTCCACAGAACGTGCTATTATTACTAAACATAGTCTGGGGCGCGTTTTTTAAAATGCAGTGCACACACGCTTGCACTCGCAGAAATCGCTGCTTTTTTTGTCACCTGCTTAAAGCTCAAGGGGAACGATGCATTTAAATTAAAATTAATCTTCTTCAAGCAGCAAAGAAACCTGAGAAAAGCGGCTGATTGGTGACACACCTGAGAAGAGCTTCAGTCTTCTGCTTAATTTGAGATGTTTTGAGAATCCTGAAGCTCTTCAACAGTGGCTGTAAGGTTTCCAGGCCCTCTGTGTTTTTTCATTTTTCTGCCGTTCACTCGTCTGATGGTAACGATGCTGTAAATGTGTGCCCCCCATCCTCCACCCCCCCCCCCCCCCCCCCCCGGCTATGCTGCAGTTGGTGTATGTGATAGTGACCTCACAGCAGGCTAGACACCTGTCAGTCACAGCCACACCTTTACCCAGTCAGGTATTCCGGTATCAGGTGCCCCCCGCTCCCAGAGAAAAACGAGTAAACCGATGGTCCGCACTCCCCCCGAAAAAACTACGAATGCTGTGGAGCAGACAAGGAAAACGCCGTCTTGGCTTCAAGAATCTACCCGATTTTATTACGGCCCTGTAACGGTTAAATCAGTAAAAACATGCTGTCAACAGTGTTGTTATAAAGTCATAAAAACACTGTTGACAGAGATTTCCATTAATGTAAACACAAACACACACAAACGTGTGTGCGGGCGCGCGTGTGTGTACGTAATATAAATATTTATTGAAGAGAGAATAGGCCTGTGTGATGAAAGCAAAGTATGAACATCACGCAGTCTTCACGCATGCATGTGTACGCAGAGGGAAAACCACGCTACTTTCATGTAATAATTTATTCCCTTTGATTAATTCGCTTCACCCCTCTGGCTGGGGCGATCGCAGCAGAGATGCCCCCTACAGCTGGGTTCTGCCCACCTGCTGTGCCCCCCCCCCCCCCCCCCCCACTCCCCTCTCCTCTTGGGCCCCCGCCAAACAGGGCCCCGGCCACGCTGTTCCCATGGTAACCGCCGCCGCCGCGCGGGGTCGCCGGGGTGTGGGGCCTGCTCTGGAATCCGCACCGAGAGGGGAAACGTATCTATGGCAACGCCCAACACGTTCATGCAGCGCCGCAAACCGTTCTGTGGCGGGACACCGCCAAACGCACGCGAGCAGTTGGTACACCCGAGCCCCCCCCACCCCACCCCCACCCCCTGGCCTGACGAGGACACAGTGAACGACAACGTCTTTCAAACAAGAAAAAACAATAAAGCTACCAGCCATAAAATGAAGTCAAATGAGGCCTACCCTAAGCTCACTTAAATCCCTCAAAGTAGCACGGCGGACATTTTCTAGCCAGCGGATTGGCCGGATGGGATCACGTTTGTAACAGAAATCGCAGTGGAAATAATCTGAGCCATCTGCAGTGCTTTTAAGTATGACACAACCAAATGAAACTACACAAAAAACAGTAAATTATTTAATAGGATCCAACAGTAAAATGAGAAAAGTTTGAAATAATTCAGATGGAACAAATTCAAAGCCAGCAGTTGGCGTTGGGTGTGTATTAACTGCAGCAGGCGGCTTACTCGCGCAGTTAAGAAGCATGCAGAAGTGAACAGCTCTGCCCTGTACTCGCTAACACACGGATGCAGGCAGGGTTTGGGGTTAGGAGTTTAGGCTCATTGTGAGGGGAGACGCCTTTGTGGAGCTGCAGGAATGTCATGAGACAGGGAGGGGTCTGCCATAAGGGGGAATCATTCGCTGTCGAATAAGCGTGACATCACAAACGAGTATCCCAGAAACAGACCTCACGGAAGGCTTTAAAAGCCACCAGCCATTCCAATTTACCCCCCCCCCCCCCAAACCCCCACCCCACCCCCACACCCACCCCCACCCCCACCCCACCACCCCGCCCGGCTCAAATATCACAGCGCCAAAAGCTAAGATGTGGGGAACCGATATCATTGGAATCAAATGGAGAGAGAGAAGCCGCCTCGAGGAGGTTTGCGCTGTGGGTTTCTCCGTTCGAAGGGAATATTTTTGAAACGCCGGGTGTGTTTGTAAGCCGTACGCCTGCGAAGCCGAGCGCTCCATGCTGTTCTCATTTGCTCAGTTGCTCGTTCCTCTAAAGGAAAGCAGCTGAAGCTCTCAAGTGAGCGATGCGTTCGCGGAGCGGTTCTGACGCGCCATTCGCCGCGATGTTCGGGATTGTTTAATTCCTTGGCCGCAGCTCTCGCCTGCGCTGGGGTCCCTTTAACATCTATGCTCACCGCCTTCACGAACACTTACTGCAACACGCGTTCAAAAATATCTTAACCGCGGCAGAAGGAAGCTCAAGCGTTAGATGGGGTCTTGCAAAACTTAACCACCTCCCAAACCCAACTTCACCAGTGACAATCCGTTTCTGACGGCTCTGATAGGCATACTGTGTTTCCATGGCAGCACACGGTAGTACGGAAGATTTTAGTGAGGACACACAAGCTGACCACTAACGCGAGTGATTGATCACTCCCCTCGAAGGACTGACGGATCGTCCAAAACCACATCAAGCTGTAGCAGAGACATATGCAACACTGCTCATACTGGCACTTAAAATGACACAGGAAATGACATCATATCTGAAAGGATCACTTCCTGGACATGATCCTGGCGGTGACAGCCAGTGGCCAATGGGAACCTGTGAGCTCCAGCATTAACCTCTCCTTTTTTTACCTAAAAATAGCCCCCCAAAGCAGACCAGGGCCCGTCATGACCCCAGATTACGGTAGGTGTGAGGAACCCTGTTGCTCGCGCCAACCTCTGAAAAACAGCAGCCCCGTGTGTCAGGTCTCTGTCACCTTCACAACGTGCTCCAACGATGGAAGGCACCCGACAGGATGTGACCTCACACATGTAAATGTAAAAACTTTAACTGGGCGTGAAGCCAGCCCCCACAATGTCCTGCAGCAGAAAAATCTGATCTGTCTTCACACCACAGTATTTAAAGCCACCTGCCAGATTTCTCTAAAACAGGTCAGCTTTACCAGATGTACCTGGACCATTGAGGTCAAAGGTTACTTACCCGGAGCCTTAGAGAGTCCAGCAAAAGAAGCCATGTTTGTCCGGCGTAAAACACCTGTGTCAGAAATATATTTTCTGATGCTCACTCCTAGTTACATAGCATAGTCTCTCTTTCCTCTTGAGAAACAGGTGTGATGTCATACTAGCTCCAGTTAGAACAAGCAAACAAAGCAAAGTGAGAATGAAGCTTTAGACCCTTTTCCTGCTCCGGCAGAAAACATGGGAAGCAAAAAAAAAAAAAAAATGTAAATGAGGTCACAGTTTCGTACCTGCTCATGTTGCTAAATAAACAAATTTGAATTAACTTTTTTTTTTTTTTTTTTTTTTTTTTAAACTGGATTTTGTGTTAGGATTCTGAGGCGACTACATTCTGTATCTCTGAGGCAGGACAGTTCAAGCCAATGTGAAATCAAACAAAGTTCTCACACCTCGTTCTGCAACCAGGTGCGACATACGACAGGTCAAAGGCCATCAAACGAATCCCGGCTGAGAAAGTGCCCTCGTCCTGACGCCACAGAAAACTAAACTTTTAGCTTGAATCAAAAGAAAACGAGTTTCACCCACTGGAAAAGTTGCTGGACCAGCTCCACGTTCAGACTGTGAGAAAATTATATTTGGAGTTAAGGACTGGAAATCAAGTCATTGCTGCAGCGACCAGAAGCCTGTGAACATTTTTCTTTCCTGACTTAAGAAGTTTCTTTTTCGCAGTCCAGATTAATACAGCAAAGAGCATCATTTCTGCTCTGCTGAGTGGTGCCACTACAAGATGTTACTGCCAATTGCGAATTTGTCCATTATATCAGTTCTTGACCAATAGGACCGCAAAATTTTTTTTACTATCCTTTAGAATACATTTCCCAAGTAGTTGAGTGCAATGTAAATAAATAAATATATCTGAAAGGACCAATCAGCAGTGTTTCTTCCTCAGACGTATGAGAATACAGTGTATAACTGCATACAGTTAAAAGGATCTACAACAAGCACCTCCACAAGTCAGGATGAAGCCCATATCAAAACAGAAAGAGAAGACCTTTTTAATCCCAGTGGTCAACTGAACCAGACGGTGTGATCCATTATCACCTTGGCCTCCATATGCAAAATCCACAGTGTGCATCAAAACTACAGTGTGTGGCAGCCAAATCCACACAATGTGCATCAAAACTACAGTGTGGCAGTCAAACCCACACAGTGTGCATCAAAACTACAGTGTGTGGCAGCCAAACCCACACAGTGTGCATCAAAACTACAGTGTGTGGCAGCCAAATCCACACAATGTGCATCAAAACTACAGTGTGTGGCAGCCAAACCCACACAGTGTGCATCAAAACTACAGTGTGTGGCAGCCAAACCCACACAGTGTGCATCAAAACTAGTGTGGCAGTCAAACCCACACAGTGTGCATCAAAACTACAGTGTGGCAGTCAAACCCACACAGTGTGCATCAAAACTAGTGTGTGGCAGTCAAACCCACACAGTGTGCATCAAAACTACAGTGTGGCAGTCAAACCCACACAGTGTGCATCAAAACTAGTGTGTGGCAGTCAAAATACACACAATGTGCATCAAAACTACAGTGTGGCAGTCAAACCCACACAGTGTGCATCAAAACTACAGTGTGGGCAGTCAAACCCACACAGTGTGCATCAAAACTAGTGTGTGGCAGTCAAACCCACACAGTGTGCATCAAAACTACAGTGTGGCAGTCAAACCCACACAGTGTGCATCAAAACTAGTGTGTGGCAGTCAAACCCACACAGTGTGCATCAAAACTACAGTGTGGCAGTCAAACCCACACAGTGTGCATCAAAACTACAGTGTGTGGCAGTCAAACCCACATAGTGTGCATCAAATCTACAGTGTGTGGCAGTCAAACCCACATAGTGTGCATCAAAACTAGTGTGTGGCAGTCAAAACCACACAGTGTGCATCAAAACTACAGTGTGGCAGTCAAACCCACACAGTGTGCATCAAAACTAGTGTGTGGCAGTCAAACCCACACAGTGTGCATCAAAACTACAGTGTGGCAGTCAAACCCACACAGTGTGCATCAAAACTAGTGTGTGGCAGTCAAACCCACACAGTGTGCATCAAAACTACAGTGTGGCAGTCAAACCCACACAGTGTGCATCAAAACTAGTGTGTGGCAGTCAAACCCACACAGTGTGCATCAAAACTAGTGTGTGGCAGTCAAAACCCACATAGCATGCATCAAAACTACGGTTTGTGTCCCGGTTGGGCACTCTCACCACACTGGGGGGGGGGGTGATTTTTGGCACGGGGAAGCTGGTTGCAGTGCAGTTTCTGAAGCGTCCCCCGACCCGAGCCGTTCGCGATCGATGCGCCGGCCCCGCCCACTCCGGCACGGGCACGGGGCCGAATGGCGTGGCGGGATTTCGGAGCGCCATTATGACACCTTCGCCCACGCGCCTCCGGCCCGCCATTATGCGCCCGTCGTCCTCTTCACATCGATTAAAGCCGTCCGTTTGCTCCTCGCGCTGGCGGCTAACGAAGGGCTCCCCGACTCCCCGCTCTTTAATCTCCCGTAGACGTTTCTATCGACGGGAGTATTGATTTGATGTCCAGTTTTCCCCCTTTCATCTCCTGGAACTCAAAGCACTATAAAGCACAGCTCTCCCTCTCTCTCTCTCTCTCTCTCTCTTTCCCTCTCCCTCTCTGTGTCTCACTCTCTTTTTTTTTTGAGTTGTTGAGCAGACAGTGCCAGTGTAAGATCTCACCGCCTGGCGTGAGCTTGTACTGGCATCTCAGTTTTTGTGATCAATGCGCTCCTCTGAAGACAAACAAGTCCATCAGCGAGCCATGCAGACAGGGTGCCAACTACCTGTGCCATCATGGCATAGGGTGCGTTACTCAACGTGCCATCATGGCATAGGGTGCGTTACTCAACGTGCAGAACCAACAGGCCAGATAGTCACGCCGCGACAGAAGAAACTACATTTTAGAGCTGGTAAATTCCTAAGAAGCAGTGAAATCTTTATATTGAATAATACAAATGAACAGAAATTAATGCAATCTCTGGGGTCACTGATATGAGGGCACATCCTGCAGCTTAATGACCAAAATTTTGTTCTGATTTTTCAGAAGGGCATCAGACACAGTTGCAGCTAATAAAGGAAGATATGTGACACAAAGATGGGGAGGGAAGGGGAGAGAGAGAGAGGGAAAAAGAGAAAGGGACAGAAAGCGAAAGTGTGTGTGTGTGAGAGAGAGAGAGAGAAACATAGAGAGAGAGCAGGTAGTTTGGTGAGGCAGGGCTGCAGTTGGTGAGGTCACATCCTGTGTTTCTCTGAGCGTGCCCGGTTCAGTCTCTCGTGGGGTTGGGGTGGGTGGGGGTTGGGTTTAGGGGTGGGGGGGGGTGGACTCATTGTCTATGGGGCCTCTCTACACTTTAGTGCAGAGCGAGCCAGCGACGCAGGCCCGACCACAGACCCACACCCTCCGAGACCCGGACGCCCGGCCACGAGGAGACCAGGCCACGAGAGCCGTGACAAGCGCCACGAGAACTTCCCCCGTTCGGAGAAAAGAGCGCTTCCTTCCCTTAATGCCTCAGAGAGAGAGAGAGAGAACGAGAGAGAGAGAGAGAGAGAGGAGAGAACGAGAGAGAGAGAGGCTGTCAGTGGTTTGGAGATGACGCCAAGTTCTCAGACATAGGGTGGCGTTGAGCAATCGATTATCTGTGCAAACAAGATCTTCAAGCCCTTTTTTACCATAGAATTTCCATCTCAAACATAAAAACTGCCAGGGGGAAATATAAAATATAAAAATCCCCCCCCTCCACCTAAAATAGCCCCTGAGACAGACCGGGGCTCCGCCACAACACCAGATTGCAGCTGGATGTGACCCTGCCGCTCACCCCCCCCCCAAAAAAAAAAAAACAATAGGCCCGTATTTGTCTTGCGGTGTGGGGAGTTGTTTTGGGTTGTTTGTAATGTAAATATGCGGGCGCTGGTGCGAGCTCCACCTCCTGCGGGCCCTCAGCTGCAGTCCTGGAGGACTGGGGGGGGTTCCTGCTGGATCCGTTATGACGGTTTCCCCGGCCTCCCCGCCTGCCAGAGACCTGCTCCCTGGAGCCCAGGCGCCAACGAAGAGCAGACCCCCGGACCCCGCGACCACAGCGCTGCTTCAGATGCCGCCGATAAGCCCCTCTTCCAATTCCTACGCCAGGTGGGGGGGAAAAAAAAAAAAAAAAAAAAGAAACCCCGTTCCACCACGGAGCTACTCCTTTTACGCGGCCTTTCGTGTTGCCGTGGGCAACCCCTCGCTGGAGCAGGCCTGGCCGTGGACGCCTAAACATGGCGCACGGGCTGCCGTCCCGCCAAAACGGCACTGGTCCCACCTACAGAAATGTGAGGCGGGAGGGGGGGGGAGGGCTACGTTCAACGATTTGCACTTGAAGGTTGTCGGTTAAGATGAGGTTGGAGATACAAAGAGCAAAATGGCGGTATGGCACTGATGAAGGCCACGTGTCGTAGCGTTTTTGGCGCCTTTTTACTCTCGTCTTCCCCGAGAAGCACGGACTCAATTCTTTATTAGCAGAGTTTTCTGAATTCTCTCCAGCGTTTTTTTTTTTCTTTTTTTTTTTACCCAAAGCCAAACGGCTGACAGAAGACTGCAATCCATATGCATTCAAAGGACAAGTAAAAAATTAAAAAAGAAAAAAAAAAAAAAGATAAAGATTTCACACCGTTCCCTCCGAAAGTACTGTACACGCTGGCCCCTGTGCACTGAATGCAGGTCAGTTGGGGCTGCAGTTATTGCTGTTATTGTTGTGTGTGAAAAAAGAGGGAAGTTGCTTTTAACTCGAGAGCTGGAGAGTTTCCATGCGGCTGTGGCGATGGTGGCGGCGGCCGCTGTTGCTGCTGCTGCTGCACCTCTGCTGTGTTCAGAGACCTCTGCAGCTCAGGTGTTAGGCCTGGCGCTTCGTTTTTCCACGGTAAACCGCAGGGGGTTTAACCTCACAACTGTACTCTGTAGAGCAAACAGTCTACAGCGAGCTGCAGAGACGCCCCAAACCCCCCCACCCCCACCCCCACCCCGCCAAACACTGAAACACATCCCCCCCCACCCCCACCCACACCCTGCTTATCTACCCATCTTCCCCTGCTCCAAGCTCCATTTTATTTTAAAAGCAACGACGTTAATACATAACGTCTGCCTGGTCCCCTCTGGCAGGTAGAGGTAGAGGGTATCAAAGGCAAGAGTTTCCACCAAAATGACACTGGAGCGTTTAGTGACACAGGTAGAGAAGAAAAGCTTCACCGCCACGCTTTGTCACTGTGCTCTCTGTGGTTACAAACAAACACCCTGAGCAGCAGCACCTTCTAACCAGACCAAATGCTGCACAGCTTATAGAGAGAGGGTCACAGGAAAACAAAAGCCTTTTCAAACCCAGAAGGCCTAAACCGGTTTTGAAATGTGGCAATTTTGACTGGACGGTTTTGATCAGCTTTGCTGCTTTGGAAGCGAATCTCCCTTTCATGCAAAAAAAAAAAGCTAGGTGACCACGAATGCGTTGACTGATTCTGATCGGAGAAAGATGTACTCACACCACGGTTTTGATTCTCTCAGGATCTCTGTGATGCTCCAAGACTCTGCATTACAAAGATTATAGGCAAGGCTGCATTACAAAGATTATAGGCAAGACTACATTAGCCCCTTTTCCACTGCAGGGCCGAACGGTTTTGAGCAGGGAGAGGAACGGTTCCAATGGTGTTTCCACCTGGAAATGGTTTGGCGCCGAACGATTACAAACCGTGCCCAGCACGATATTTTCGGTGCAGCAGAACCATTCGGGTGGGCGGGCTTAATGACGTATTCACTGATTGGTTTCGCATTACGTCAGTTTTGTGACTCCGCATACGGTCTCTTCACGTCCTCTTCCGTAAGCTAGGTCAGTGGAGAAGCTAATATAAATAAAAATGCCAAATCAAAAATCGTATTCCGTTATAGCAACAAGATAAACCCGACAATAGCCATAAGATATACAGCAGTGAAAACGCTGCTCACTGAATAACGAAATAAACGGGACAAAGTTTTAAAAAATGATAGGCTACCATGCTATTCTACAGTCTATCTGGGACTCAATATTGAATAAATAGGCTACATAACCTTATCATTGGTTTTAAGCGTAGAGATGTCCCTTTTGAGACTGAGTGGTCATATATTGTCTTGGACAATCCGTTTATGAAATATTTTGCGCATGTTTGATGCCTGGGTACATTCAAAATAGCTGTGCATAATACCACACGTATCGTTTACGATGTTGTTGCCGTTTTTATTACTGTCTGGCTTGATTGACAATTAATTTATTCAGTAGGTGAGAGTATAAGCTTTCTAGCGATGTATAACATGTCTAATTTTGCTTTTGGAATAGCGTTTTATAGGTCAGCGTAACCGAAAAATTTTCTTATCACATTCACTTACGCATTAAGACGCTGCACCTAACGAAACGTTGTTAACGATTTTTTGTAATTTCTTGGAAAATACTATTATTATTGAGGACTTCTGGGCATAGCTAAGCCGTATATTTGCTGATAGGTCTATCTGACATCGTTTTCTGGAGCAAAACAGAAGCGGATTGAACTTGTTGATTTACTGTCTCTGAACACAGATAAAATTTCATCATTGCTATGTAAGTATTACTGCTCAAAATATTTCGGTTATACACGTTATTTTTGGATTGAGAGTCTTTAAATAGTTTAGTGGTATTATATAATGTCCTCACTAGATACTTCCTAGTCCTGGTTTTAGCAGCCCGACGGTGGAAACAGAAACGGTAACCGTTCCCACAAGTACTGAGCAGCGCGGAACGGCATGGAGTGGCCCTGGTAACGGTTCGGCCCTACGGTGGAAAAGCGGCTTTACTTAACTAAAAAAGCACCATCTTGCAGGCCTTAATCAAAAATAGTTGATAGCTTAATACATTTTTTAAAAATTTTCTTAGTGAACATACCATGACGTGCATCCCCTGAAATGGGACTGTTTAATCGATTAATGACAAGGGACAAGATCTAATCTCGATTGCAGTTTTGCTTTTCACGGAGACCAGGTTGTGTCCTTTCTTCACACATTGGTTTCAGAAGGAAAGTCTGTGACATCTGACATCTGTGAGAGATACTTAGAAGAGCTGTCCATTCTGACATCGTTTAAAATCAATAGAACAGTGAACACCTCGGCTGGTGTTTTCTAGCAGGATATAGGGGTGGAAAAAGGTTAGGATCTGTTGGGAAGCTGGTGGCTGTTTAGAGGGCCACGTAATTGTCAGGATGTCCTGGGAAAGTTTTTTTTTTTTTTTTTTTTGGTGGCGGTTTCAAGGATTGTTTGATGGTTAAGATCTGCTGTTGAGGCGTTTTTTTTTTTTTTTTTTTTTTTTTTTTTTTGTTTGGTTGTTTGGAGGGTTGTGAAATGTGAAGATCTGCTCCTAAGATAAAAGTAGTGTTCTGTAGTTGTAGTTTTTTTTTAAATTTTTTTTTAAAGATTGTGCAACGCGTAAGGTGTGCGGTTAAGGTGTTTCTGAAGGGCGTTTTGAAACGGTGCAAGCGGCGTCGTGAAGGCGTCCTGGCTGAACAGCACCAGGATGGTTAAGCCAAGGGGTGCAGCGCGGGGTGCTTCTGGCTGTTTGAAGTTGGCGGTGGTTACCAGGTGCGCGCGCGGTTACTGGCTTGATTGTTTACTGCAGGCTCTCTTCCGCTTGCACCGCGAGCCGCTCAGTTTGTTTACTTCACTCTCCACAAATCAGATAAGGCGTGACAGAGGTACGAGTTGCTGGGCCCTCTCCCATCTGTTGTCTACAGCAAGAGATCTGCGAGCCTCCGAAATGCCTGTCTGTTTGTTTATGTGTGCTTGTGTGTGTGTGTTTGTGTGTATGCCTATGCATAAAGAAAGAAAAAAAACTGCACGAGTCCATCATTAATTCACAACACTGGCAAGGTTTACTTAAACCAAACTAAACTGACCTGGCCAATCTCCTTTGGAGGGGAAAACTCTATCCGCCTTAGGAGGGTCATAAGGGGAGTAGCCACTTGCATACCTAGCAGGTGACTCTCCGTGGTCATTATTATTTTGTCACCCATGGCATAGAACCTGTAATATTTCCAAGTGGCACTCCTGAGGTGCAGTGTTTCTAGGCTCCTCCCCTTGGTGTGTACAGCCTGCAGGCTACGCGGATAGCATGAGCCACACGTGAACTTTATTTAGGCTACCTAGCGGTATTCCCCCCAGACAAAACAATAACATGGCTAATGTTGTTAATCGGTCTCTCTGATACTGAGCACTACTGTGGCAGCAGAACACAACTGGGCTCCTTATTTCCTCCTCGGCAACAGGATTCAAACCCTTAATTGCATACTCAAAATCTTTTAATTTAAGTTTCGATGATCGAACGAAAAACTGGCACCCTTAATATGTGTGTGTGCGTGCATGCGCATCAGTGTGTGTGTGTATGGGAGAGTGTGTGTATGTGTGTGAGCGTTTGTGTGTGTGTGTGTGCATATATGAGTGTGTGTATGTGCATGTGTGTGTGCATCAGTATGTGAGTACGTGTGTGGTTGAATCTGTGTGTGCATGTGTATGTATGTGTCCATTAATGCACACCTTACAGCAGTGATAATTCACCAAACACATACAAGCCATTCACCTTAAACAGAAATACCAGAGAATGAGTCCAGCTTCTGGTTGCAGAGCAATCTGCTTTGCCTTCTTGTGTTAACATAAGACAGAAAAGCGCATTTAGATGGAAGACGTAAGCGACCCAGAAAAGCGTGTAAATGTGTTCTTCTGCTCAGTGTTAAAAAACCCCGTTCAACAACCTGAAGAACGTCAGTGTTGTGCTTGGCCATTTTCTACATATGTGCAAAGATTAGTGGAGGAATCCGTTTCACTTCAAAAGGCTGCAGTGGGTTATTATGGTAACGACCAGCATGAAGTACTAAAGTACTACATATAATAACATACCAGGAGTGGCTGAAACCAATTTGAGGACAAGGCCTTAAGTCTGTGGACCCAACTGGCTTTTAAAGCGATGCTTCTTGGAAACGTGACTAGCAGCAGCACACGCCATCGCACTCGCCTGACTAAAGAGCAACGAGTCACAAGAACAACACCAAACAAGCCCCGACATAAACCGGGGAGGTGGGGGGGGGGGGCGTGGGTGTACGTTCGCCATCCTCCGCCCCCCCACACTTTGCCAAAACCCTTTGTTCTAACTCAGCCGTTCAAAACCAACCATCCCATCTGATTCAGATGAAATGGTAGAACGTGCACGACTTTCATGCAAACGGTTTACAACCCTAATGTCATTTTTGAAGTTTTCTTTCTGTGCCCAGCTTTCCTCCCCTTGATCGTTTGATATCTACAAAGACCTTGTTCTCAATCCCATAAGTGAAGCTCTATTTTTAGCACTGAAATGGCTTCCAGTTGGCTCCGGACGATCATAGGGGAACAAAACCTCACTGGAAACCACATTCCATAACATTTGAAAGAGTACGAGCGGTTTGGTTAAAAAAAAAAAAAAAAAAAAACTGGGATGCCTCATTTAAAACCAGTGGATTTCTTTTTTTTTTTTTACATATCCACAGAGGCAAAGTGCTTTACCATCTTCTTGAAGGCAAACGAGCTCTGGAACTATGACAGCTAACTATCCCTGTCGCCCTTAAGAACTGAAGAGACCACCACACCTGCTGCCCCAACTCCAACAGGAAGGATGAAAGCAGGGCTTATCAGGAGAGAGCCCAGAGAACGTCCTCCATAAAAGCTACATCTGGGAAAATGATTCATCTGGGCTCGGCTTGTTTCCCTGAGAGGAAGCTCATTAACAAGCTCTACTTTTATGCCTTCTGCCCCCACTCTCACCTGCTTCTATTATTTTATTTGCTTTTCCATTTTCATTACAGGAAACGCATCATTAGCAAGTTCAAGGATGAGAGAAAGTTTAAGGAAAGAGAGGAAACATTACATAAGGTTCTGCTTTTACGAAGCCCAAGGACAAAGCTTCAGGGCCCAAAAAGAAAGAAAGAAAAAACAATGATGTGCAGCACTGTTTACTGAACATCAGAAAGATGGCTGGCTTCTGTTAATACATATTTTATAGGAAACTGTAATTGACCAGGAAATAACTGGATGTGCCACTGGGACACCGAAATCTTTAAAAGGTCTTTAACATATTTCTTAATATCAGTTTATGAAATGGAAAAATCGAGTTGCGTTTTATTTTATAAAAATATGAAGACTAATTTAAATGGGTCTACAAAAATGGACTGAATTCCCCTTTGGAGCCAACGATGGAAAGATGGAAAAATAAACAAATGAATTTATATCTAAATTTATATCTGATTGGGGGGGGGAATCAGACTCAACATCATATTTAAAGTTAGAAAACAGCAGACATGTTTGCTTCATGTGGGAATGTCGAGCACGTCACTGCCTCCATCATTTCCCTGAAGACTAGCCGGGCTACTTCTCGTTCGATGTCCACTTCTCTGAACTGCGGTTAAAAAAAAAAAAAAAAAAATAGAAAGGTTTTCTCCGATTTCAGAACTAAAACCCACCTCGAGAAAAAAAAAAAAAAAAACAACAAAAAAAAGATATCCTTTGAAAAGTAAAATGAACTTTTGCAATCCCACGGGTCGCACGGCCCGAAAAAGGGAAACACGGACCGTCCTTGGCTTTGCGTTCCACTTCTGCTCTCTCAGAGGAACACGTCCTCCTCACCTAACGCAGCGCACGTGCGCTCGCACACCAGATGAAGATCGGCCGCAGCACGCGCGCGTTAAACACATTTTGACAAGACGCACCGGGATGCCAGACGTGCTGCTTCGCCATTCCCCGTCCGACATGCAGGCTACCACGTCAAAAAAGAAAAAAAACTCTCAAATAAAAGCACTTGCAGGATCGACACGGCCTTGAATGTTCCGTCTCCCTTACTCCCTTATGAAGGGGGGGGGGGGGTCTCTATTAAAACGCACTGAGCGCATTCGCCCCACGGGGTTCTGGGTTGTGGGGCGGGCCTGGGACATGCGAAGGCTTGTCGCGCAGAGCTCTGGGCTGAACTTCCTTTCCACTGGGGTCAGCCCCCCCCCCACTGCCGCCCCCTGCCCCCCTCCCCGGAATTAGGGAGAGCCCAGACCTGGTGGAGCCAAGCCTGGCCACATAGGGCAGGAACACGTGGGTGTGATCACAACAGCCTAATCCCCCCGCATCTGATACCCATCTAACAGCAGGGCCTGTAACGTCAGCCTACCCACCCAGAGCTCCATCGCAGCTGGGACAGCCCCTACTGCTGCTCTGTAGGTTTAGCACCCAGGCCCAGCTCTGTGGGTTTAGTACATACAGCCAGGCCCAGCTCTGTGGGTTTAGTATGTACAGCCAGGCCCAGCTCAGTGGGTTTAGTACGTACAGCCAGGCCCAGCTCAGTGGGTTTAGTACATACAGCCAGGCCCAGCTCTGGGTTTAGTACATACAGCCAGGCCCAGCTCTGTGGGTTTAGTACGTACAGCCAGGCCCAGCTCTGTGGGTTTAGTACGTACAGCCAGGCCCAGCTCTGTGGGTTTAGTACGTACAGCCAGGCCCAGCTCCGTGGGTTTAGTACCTACAGCCGGGCCCAGCTCTGTGGGTTTAGTACATACAGCCGGGCCCAGCTCTGTGGGTTTAGTACATACAGCCAGGCCCAGCTCTGTGGGTTTAGTACGTACAGCCAGGCCCAGCTCTGTGGGTTTAGTACATACAGCCAGGCCCAGCTCTGTGGGTTTAGTACGTACAGCCAGGCCCAGCTCTGTGGGTTTAGTACGTACAGCCAGGCCCAGCTCTGTGGGTTTAGTACGTACAGCCAGGCCCAGCTCTGTGGGTTTAGTACGTACAGCCAGGCCCAGCTCTGTGGGTTTAGTACGTACAGCCAGGCCCAGCTCTGTGGGTTTAGTACGTACAGCCAGGCCCAGCTCTGTGGGTTTAGTACGTACAGCCAGGCCCAGCTCTGTGGGTTTAGTACCTACAGCCAGGCCTAGCTCTGTGGGTTTAGTACCTACAGCAAGGCCTAGCTCTGTGGGTTTAGTACCTACAGCAAGGCCTAGCTCTGTGGGTTTAGTACCTACAGCCAGGCCCAGCTCTGTGGGTTTAGTACATACAGCCAGGCCCAGCTCTGTGGGTTTAGTACGTACAGCCAGGCCCATCTCTGTGGGTTTAGTATGTACAGCCAGGCCCAGCTCTGTGGGTTTAGTACATACAGTCAGGCCCATCTCTAACTCAGGAGCAGAAGTTGGGCTCAGATGAACAAACGAGAGTGTGTAAAAACTCCAATAATGCTATTTATATTCAAGCAGACAGGAAATAGAAGCACATATTCTCACGGGATCAAAATAGACAGTTTCGCTACAGTGACATCAACGTAATTATCACACACTTATTAGACTGAGTTGTGGCATTTATTTTACAGATATACCTTGGACAGTATTCAACCAAGGGGGTTGTTGATCTATGACTTTTTTTTTTTTTTTAAAGGATATGATCTCTATCTAACGACAGATGGTGCGAGGTGCTAAAACGCTACTGCTTTATCGGATTACACACCCCTGTAGCAGATCTCTCACATCGCACCCAGGGGACTGAGATCAGGCAGTGCTGTAAATCTGCAACCGTACCGCCAACCGAATCCCGAGCTTACACTGTTCACCGTGACCGCGTAAAACGGCGAAGGCGCGCAAAAGGCAGCTAGGACCAGCGCGGTATCGTAGCTAGCGGTACATCACTAGAACCGGACCGGCGCGGTATCGTAGCGAGCGGTACATCACTGGAACCGGACCGGCGCCGTATCGTAGCGAGCGGTACATCACTGGAACCGGACCGGCGCGGTATCGTAGCGAGCGGTACATCACTGGAACCGGACCGGCGCGGTATCGTAGCGAGCGGTACATCACTGGAACCGGACCGGCGCGGTATAGTAGCGAGCAATACATCACTGGAACCGGACCGGCGCGGTATCGTAGCGAGCGATACATCACTGGAACCGGACCGGCGCGGTATCGGAGCGAGCGGTACATCGCTGGAACCGGACCGGCGCGGTATCGTAGCGAGCGATACATCACTGGAACCGGACCGGCGCCGTATCGTAGCGAGCGATACATCACTGGAACCGGACCGGCGCGGTATCGTAGCGAGCGGTACATCACTGGAACCGGACCGGCGCGGTATCGTAGCGAGCAGTACATCACTGGAACCGGACCGGCGCGGTATCGTAGCGAGCGGTACATCACTGGAACCGGACCGGCGCGGTATCGTAGCGAGCGGTACATCACTGGAACCGGACCGGCGCGGTATCGTAGCGAGCAATACATCACTGGAACCGGACCGGCGCGGTATCGTAGCGAGCGATACATCACTGGAACCGGACCGGCGCGGTATCGTAGCGAGCGGTACATCGCTGGAACCGGACCGGCGCGGTATCGTAGCGAGCAATACATCACTGGAACCGGACCGGCGCGGTATCGTAGCGAGCGATACATCACTGGAACCGGACCGGCGCGTGTCGCATGTCCGCGCGAGGCAGACTCCGTCAGATCACTCTCCAGCGATTTTTAGCGGTTAAAATGATCCGCCTGCCAGGCAGGCTCCCTCAGACCACCAGCGGGACGGACTCATTTATCCGCACGTTTCGCTTTCACAGATGACCAAAAAAAAAAAAAAAAACTGACAGATATATTTTAGATATGCAAGTCTTTGAAGTCTGCCTAGGACTCACGGGGGCATTTAAAATCAGTTAGATGGGGGGGGGGGGGGGGGGGGGAATAATAAATCAAAGGTGACCAGTGCTAAAAGTGTGATGCTGAACGCTGAAGGGTAACTCTAAAATGACGGTAATTACTTAAGCAGAAAAAATAAGGCCCCATCCACGCGAAACAGAAAAGTCCTACCTAGCAGGCCTGCCCAAACCTTAAGACCAAGAAGATGGAAGTGTCACTGCTCTGAGCACACATGGTAAACGTGTACCAGAGATCCCAGATGCACACAAGAGCAAACAGGTCATAAAAAATCCTTGAGATAAAAGGGGAGACTGGGTGCTGGGTGACGTTCGTCTCTGATGGAGGAGAGGGAGTCATTCGCACAACATTCTGCGTTCCCAGTAAACGCTGGCAACACACATTACAGCACACCACACCTTCCAGAGCGAGGCTGGTGCTTACAAACGGAAGGCTCCACAGTGCTCCCATTTTAGGAGCATTTGCTCCTGAAATTCGACGTGCTCTAACTGGAAAAAAAAAAAATGTAGGATAAGTACATTTTTCTAATTATGAGAGCATGTGCTCCTTGGAAAAAAATTAATAAATAATTCAGCGTAGATCCCTGAAAACGCTCGTCTCAGAAAATAACGCTAATTTAAAGCCCAGATCTGCAATGGCTTCAGGGTCGAACCACACGGTCACCCTCACCAAACGCGCTCCTCAAATCTTCCACGAAAGAGGCTTGTTTTTGTCATTCTGGAACCAGGGCGACCGCAAACGCAGAATCACCCTCACACCAGGGTGAAAGTCACACCTCGGGTGACCCCTCCCTCCTCCCCCTAACCTCTCCGGGCCCCCCAGGGGGATTCGGGCCGCTGTGGTCTTGCGCCGCCGTTCGCCAAATGGAGGACGAGTCAGACGGCGGCGCGTGAGAACGCGACAGCTGTGCGCCCGGCCGTTACTCTACCCAGCAGCCCCGGCGCCTGTCAACGAGTCACATCTGCGCTGCAGGCGCCCTCTTTTGGGGGAGGGGGGGGGGGGGGGGGAGGGGAGAAAGGGGAGAAGGGGGGGGGAGGGTGGGGGGGGGGTGTGAAAAAACTCACCCACTGTAAAGGGACTCACTGGTGGAGAACAATCCATCCTGCATATCCACCATCTTCCTTCAGTTCAATTCAAGACATTTAATCAAAAGCTCCCGTTTAAAAACAACGCCATTTCCCCCCCCCCCCCACCCCCCACACACCTCATCTACAGCTTTTTTTTTTTTTCTTTTTCGAGAAGGCACATTTGTCAACAGGGGATGGGACTTTTTCTGTTCTCCCATAAAAACCCGGGTTGTACGCTAGCTGCTCTTCGCGTGCAGTGATTCATTTGAAGAGCCGGGACCACGTGAAAGCATCGTCTGAATACAAGACTGCGTTTGAGGGCAAGACAGGAAGTACAGTACTTGAGTACAGAACCGAAACAAAACGGGGCTACATTTATCACCCAAAGTAGCCCCCTATATCCTCCCCCCCCCCCCCCCCCCCCCCCCCCCCCCCCCCCGCGCTCACTTTGAGTCATTTCAGAAACAGATGGAAGGTATGCCTCACCATACATCTTTAAAGATGTTAACAAGCACCGAGATAACACACCTGGGCTAGGTCCACTTAATGGCTGTGTGTTACCGTCCTGTGCTATTTTAAGACTTATTTGCATAGCAGCATTTTGAAGGAAATGGTCTTTTTTTTCTGATCTCGCGAAGCACCTTCGTGTCGTTCATTAACTGGGCTACGAGAAGCAAGCATCCAGGGGCTGAACTGGAGCCTCCTGAGCCTGCAGAAAAACACCGCCTCGGGACGGAGGAGCAGGGCTGTGGAGCTTTTGGTTTGGCCCGTGTAAAAAGTCAGTAAGTCACACGGGTGTGTCCCCCCCCACCCCTACGAAAGGTCCCAAATCCAAACCTCCAGGAGCGGTGGGGTGGTTCCTGGAGGAGGGCGCTGGTAATTAAGAAAGCGCATCAGAGGAGCGGTCCGCTCGGCCCGGCCCGAAATCCACGCGCGGCGGCCCTGTAAAAGTAGCGCTGCTGTAAACAAAAAAACACGTTCACCGCCGCTTCCAGGATTTTAAGAGCCAGTAAACACCCTGGAGCCAGATGCCGCCATTTGTTCTCCTTTTTTAAAAGGACGTAGATCAGAAGATCAAGAAAAGAAAAGAAAAAAAAACCGCTCGTCTCCAACCGTGTATGATGTGTGGGATGACCATCACCGCACGCTTCCTGTTCAACACACGCCTTTCGTTCCCCCGCCAACCCGAAAAACACGTATAACGGACGAATAGTTACCACTGCAGACGCCTGAGGATGGGAGATTCAAAAGGTTTTGTGTGTGTGTGTGTGTGTGTGTACATGCGTGTGTGTGCACGTGTGTGCATGTGCACGTGTTTGTATATTTATTTTAATTTTTTTTAAAAAAACGTTTCCACTTCCGTCTAAAATGGGTCTCGGTTTATAATTTCTCTCGAGGGTTCTTTAAAGCCGCCCTCTTCAAAGGGCTGAAGATGAGGGACCATTATCATCTGCATTCAAATTCACACTCTGTCACTTCCTGCTGTCCCGCTTTCAAACACCCCAGCTGAGACCTGAGCGCGACTGCCGCCTCCCTGAGACCCGGCCAGATATCAGCCCCTGCCGAATTCTACCTGGATCACAGGTACAGCACTTATGAACAGCAGGAGAGTTCTACCTGGATCACAGGTACAGCACTTATGAACAGCGGGAGAGTTCTACCTGGATCACAGGTACAGCACTTATGAACAGCAGGAGAGTTCTACCTGGATCACAGGTACAGCACTTATGAACAGCAGGAGAGTTCTACCTGGATCACAGGTACAGCACTTATGAACAGCAGGAGAGTTCTACCTGGATCACAGGTACAGCACTTATGAACAGCAGGAGAATTCTACCTGGATCACAGGTACAGCACTTATGAACAGCAGGAGAGTTCTACCTGGATCACAGGTACTGCACTTATGAACAGCAGGAGAGTTCTACCTGGATCACAGGTACTGCACTTATGAACAGCAGGAGAGTTCTACCTGGATCACAGGTACAGCTCTTATGAACAGCAGGAGAGTTCTACCTGGATCACAGGTACAGCACTTATGAACAGCAGGAGAGTTCTACCTGGATCACAGGTACCGCACTTATGAACAGCGGGTGAGTTCTACCTGGATCACAGGACAACAAACAGGATCCCTTAGGAGGCATTTGGCCACATTGCTGGATAGTAAATGTACCAAAAAGTTTTTAGATTCGTATTCCAGTGTGTATTCCACACAGACATGCACACATCCCCTAATGAAGTATACTGATGCATCTTAGCCCTGACGCAGAGTTACCAGCTGAACCACGACACTAATCCCTCAACACTTTAAGGGCCTCTGTGAACCAGCAGATGTCCCAAAAACCTTTCCGCACGCTCACGATCATTAAATTAACTTTATCAACTTGCTCCTCGCGCAGCACTCAACAGGCCGAGCGGCATTCAAATCCGCAAAGTCGCGAACGGCTTGACGCGACCGGCGCACAAAGCCTCTTTGCCCTCCTGAAGAGCGTTCCTGGGACAGTTCCTTATCGCCGCCCGTCAGAAGCGTGGAGCTGGATTCTCTTACCCTCGGCCCGTGTGGAAGGATTACTGCGATTAAGCTACTGTTTCTCCTATTGTTTGCGCTGAGACTAAGGCTGGTTTAACAAGCCAGTCAACACCACTACACAATGTGTGACAAGGAAGTGGGATCTGGGAACACGCAATCCATGGCCACAGATGTAATAATGTCCTTTTTCGGGGGGAAAAAGGGGCAAATTCAGAAGAAACTGGGAAGCTGAGAGACACAGGGAAATAAATTCTTGACAAAATGAAAATATGTGCAAGAAAATATCTCGTTTTGCTAGATTTCTTCACGTGGACGACCTGCATCATAGTTGAAACTGAACTTGAGAAGCGCCGACGGCAAGCTTGCATTTGTTTACCGGTTCCTTAATCCCGGACGTTTAGTTTCTCACTCTTAGCAAAACAACAGCTCTTCGAGCGATCCACGCCATGAGCCTTTGGGTTCAGGCTAACTTTTTTTTTTTTTTTCCTTTGGAACTCTGGGAGTGGCTTCAGTAAACATTTGGGCTCCAAACCTCAATAAAGGATGACGAACCACCCCCTGAACACACACAAACAAACACAGGGTCCACACAAATCCACACAAAAAAAAAAAATCCCAGCCACACATTGTTTACACATCGCCTTTGACAGAGAAGGATCCAAGCGAAAGCCAAATGCGTAAAAGTCTGACGTCGGACGTGCACTCGTTCCTCCAGAACACAGGTCATATTAGAGATCACATTAGATCATATTAGAGATCACAGACTGTTACTCCAGGATTTCCACTAGATTTTCAAAAAAAAGGGAAGTGAGAAAGTCTGCTAACAGTATGGGAGATAAGCATCACTCTTACAAACACACGGTAAAACGTCCAGTGTTAAAACGATTCTTACAGCATACATATGGGTCCACCTCTGGTCCACAGTAGAGAAGGACCATATGCACTCTGTTAGAGTTGAATTAACACTGGACATTTTACTGTGCAGGGGAAATCAATCACTATTAGGGTGTCTTTCTGTTCTTATTGTGAATTCTGAGTACGATTACGACAGCGAAGACAGCACTCAACACAACCCAGTTTCTGATTGGTGATTGAAAATACATAACCGCCAAAATTATTTTTGTAATGCATAGTACATTATAATTACATAGTAATAGATGTAATTCAGTTAATCACAAAAATTAATATAATCGGAACCCACCATTTGGACTCATAGCTTTTGGAGTCCAAACTTTGACCCTTTGACCCTGACTTTCTGCCTTCAAGCCTTTAAAATGTAATGATAAATCACACAGAATCCACAGATGTACACAGATACTTTAGAAGGTGGCAGAAACCATGGGAACCCGACTGAAGAGAGCATGTGCCATACAAACCTGGCCACAAATGTGTGGGCAGCTTCCTCTTGTGCGATTCTGAGTGGCGTGCGTTAATACGGAGATCTGCTGATAAACGCACATTTTTTGAGAAGAAAGGACTACGCAGGTTCACGTAAGATGTCCTGTTTTCCGGGAAAGCCCCTGAACTTTGACGGCAACAAAGGAAGCCGGGTGGACTTTTGCAGCAGGCCTCGATCTGGCGACTGTGGAATACGTCTCTTGAATTTGCCCTCTGCTTCATGATTCACACTTTAAAGTATGATAGCATAATTATACAATCAAAAGAAAGAATTCAGCTTCTGCATTACTCCATCAAAGTTGATACTGCACTTCAAGAGAACAAAAGTACGCAAACAGTTTTCCTGACAGCTAAAGCAGCAACAAACTTTGATCAGTTATATATGCCCTGCAGCTATACAGTGACTAAACCATAGAGCGAGCGGAAAGATACTGGTGGGGGCCCAATCCTATATTCATTTATTTTCTTTATTCTTGGGACGTTATATGGGGATGCTAGGAGCATAACTCCAGATTACAAAAGAGTCGACCACAACCCAAAACTTACATAATAATTATAATACGGCCATGCACACATGATCTAATAACAATTAAAGAAGAGTCATGAAATTATTTGCAATGTTTTTTTTTGTTGTTGATTGAATGTGAAAAAAGGTCATTTCAAGAATGGCAAATGTTCTATAAAAATGAGCACAAGAGGAAGCAAGGTTTTGAAGGCTTTTCTTCTACCCTGCCTCCCTCCCTCTCTGTCTGTCTCTCTCTCGTTCCCTCGCTCTCTGGCAGACGAGTTAATGCCCATCTTCCTCTTGAAGGACCACATACTCCACATCACAGCGCCTTTGTTCTCCTCTGATTAGCCCGAGAGGTTAGCTCTCCTTGCGCAGAGCCGGCCGCAGACATCCCTCTGATCTCCCCCGGGAGGCAGAGAGACAGGGGACCACGAGGACGTCGGGGCGGAAGCGCGGAGGAGACCGGGAGACGACCGGCACGGCGTTCCCAAGGCCGAATCCCACATCCAGCCCCCCCCCCCCCCGTCCCCCTCGGCGTTCCCCACCGCCTCTCCCGCTCGACACCCACTGCTGCCGCCCCCCCCGTTCGCTCGCGCTTCCACACGCAGATCCGGCGTCTCGCCCCGATCCCCCAAATTAAACAAACGTCTTTCTCGTAATCCGCGGAATTACAACCGCCCGTCAAAAGAGCTGCCACTACACAAAGTGCAATTGTTCATCCAAATAGACTTTAAAAAATTTTATCTCGAATTTTCACAAATCCCCCCCCCCCCCCCCTTTGAAACACTGGCATGAGAAGAACAGAAGGCGAGCCCATATGAACGACGGAGGAAGAGCACAGTTCTCTTCCATATCCCCCCCAGACGGACAGACTATAGTGTGGAGAACAGGGCTGCATCCTTAGATGAAGAGCCTGCTTATAGCTTTGAGATGTTTAAGTACTTCTGTTGCAGATTAAGACTATTGAACTGCACTGCAAATGTTAACAGAAATGCTTGTAATTTCACGGTGAAGATGTTGGCAGCAAATCTGAAATAATAAATGTAATTTAATTGTCTGGGGGGGGGGGGGGTGCCTTGGCAATACACTCTGCTTGGATAAGTTTCTATGGATTTATTGATCGAAACAAATCAAAAACATTTTAATCTTTTAAAGACAATACTGTTTTAGAGACCCCCCCCCCCACCACCCCCCCTGAAGTATTGCCATCTAACATTTTCTGCAAATCTGCTTATCCAATGGCCAAGTATTATAATTTTCACAAAAGCAACCAAAGCAAACTTCTAATTCCCAAACATCAAAATCCAATCCAGATTCATTGCAATATTAAGCATTGTAAAGTGGTAAAAGTATTTTAAGCTGCATGTTTTTTGTGCAAAGACAGCAAAAAATTGCTTTTCATTTACAAAAAGTAACAAACAAGTCCTTTTACGCGGCGAAAAAGAACAAAGAAAATACACAATAAATACACTTCAATTGAGGGTATAAATTCCAAGTAATGAAAGATATAATTAGTCTCTGTTGAGAACTTTGAAAGATATGTGGCTTCAGACAAAAAAAAAAAAAAAAAAAAAAATTTAAAGAATTCCTTAAGGCAGGGAGAGGGAGAAAAAAAAGGCTCACCTTCTCCAAGGTAAACATCACCGTAAGACCAAGGATGAGTTCTCAATCCACAACTCTGTTTCCCCCAACACCCCGCTCTCATGCTATAATCACCATCTTCCTTTCAATCCCCTCTTATTCCTGTGGCCTTGTTGCTTAATTACAAGGAAGCCAATGGTGAGTACAGGGTGAAGCCGCGGGGACGCGCTGCAAGGAAAGTCCTCTTTATTCCTCGCAGAACATCTGAGCCCCCTGCATTCTGCACTACAGGGGAAAGCAGAGATAAATAGATGTCCCTTTCTAAAAAAATCATACAGGTAAAAAAGGCAAATAAATGCCCCTTTCTAAAAAAATCTTACAGGTAAAAAAAGGCAGCTGAAAAAACTGCTGAGGACTTCACGTGAGGGGGGACAACACTTTCTGTCAAAATGCTTCATCCGGGACAAACTTTCCTCGGTTCAGCATTACAAATACATACGGGTTACGATACCTACATGCAGGTTACAATATCTACGTGGAAAAATGTTTGATCAACTTTAACTTAAGTCTATTTTTTTTTATTTGCTTCCACGTTCCTCAGTTTGTTAATGAAACAAAACCTAAATATAGTGCACTCGCTTATCTACACAAAGCAAATGAAAGAATGAAAATAAATGCATAAGTAAACACAGCTACTGGGTGTTGTGTCATGTAACTAAAAATATTTTACTTCATTGTAATCAACCTTTCAGTACAGTTTTTAAAAAATGAGGTATATCCACAAACTACTAAAATGAACCCAGTAAAATATGAATAATTCTAAATTCTACATCGGTTTTAAGTACACCGATATAAATTCCTAGATACACGCCATTCGGATTTATCCAGGATTTTAAAGTGACAGAACCTAGTCCTATACACTAGGGCATTGAAGGGGCCCTCACATCTATTTGGTGTACCTGAACCTCCAGCCAGTCCTGCTGTTATTTTTTACAACCGTACCTTCCTAATACACAATTTGCACACGACAAAACAAACCGTGAACATTTCCTCTCAGCACAACCCGTGGAGTACTTTACTTCGGAACAAAAATGTTCCGAAGTAATGTACATCATGTACTTACGGAAACGGCGGTGAGCAAAATGATGGAGAACTGTTTTTTAAACTTTTTGGTCACATCGATCGTGGCACTTCCCTTCGTGACATAAACACAAAAAGACTTCACAACAGTCGCTGCTGAGGGAGTTTACTTTTGAGTGACACGTTATAAAAATAGAAACTAGGTTGGAAAGGTGAAAAGAGGCACGTTACATTAATTAACACGGGGCCTTGCACCTTTTCCAGCTTTTGACTAGGAACGGAGGGGAATCTCATGGCCTCTCTGGAGGTGTGTGTTTGCCTCACAGCAGTCCAGTGTGAGGTCCATGACAAGTGCTTGTGATAAGACGAAAGAAACACTTGCAGTATGCATGCAAATGCTGGGACAATACACACACTGCCATTTTTTTCTTTTTCCCCCCCGCAGAAGTATAGTAGTCTATCCTAATAGCCTATGCAGAGCTGAACAGAATGGCGGAACTTGTTTTGCTATGATGGTTTTACAAGCGAGTAATTCTAAGAATAATTACTACATACATCTTACGTCCGTCCATGACACTAAAAAGTAGGCCTAATGTGCGCCTTTAAATATCGAGAAAGGAGATCTTCAGTAAAAATGTAGTCGCGTGTTTAACAAAAGCAAGGACAGCGTACACAAGTTTAGCAGTGATTCACTTACGGATGGTGACACAGATCCGTTCGGCAGGTATGGATCAGGCAACATCAGAAACGGGTATCCCGAATAGGCTGCCGTCTTGTACATTCCCCCATCTTGGTGTTTTGACACTGAGAAACAGGAAATCAGAAGTGACGATGAGCGTTGTTTTTGTTTGTTTGTTTTTGCTTGTGCAGACAATGAAGGTGACACGTCGAAATTAAGCAGAAATTCAACATATTGGTGTCCTCTAGGCAGAAAGTAAAGATCTTTCTCGCCGATTTCTGATATGCCAGGAACTTTGTCAGCACGAAATGAAACAACTGTGCTGTCTTAACTTCACACAGGTTAGCCACCAACCCGACAGCCCAGCGCATCACGTTTATTGTTGTTCATTTTAACACTAACAAAACACAATTTCCCCCCTCTGTATTCTGCAACAATAAATGAGCAGCATCCGCGTGCTTGGGTGAACGTTTTCAAAATAAGAGGACGAGCGACGCAGCAACACAAAGCGGCCTCGGCTTCCAATGCCAATTTACGCACACTTGACTGGGATTTTATTTTAAATATGCTCGCCACAAAACGATTTTGTTTCTCAACCAAATGCAAGAGGACGAAAGCATGACGTGATATGCAATCCCAGGGCACCGAATAGGGTCACAATTACTGCAGCATTAGTCATCGATCGTGTCACGCATGGATAATCTTAAAACGGGCAAACTACTCCAAAAACTTTTACTGAAACTTTAAATTGGCGAATTACGGAACCGTCTTTCGTGTGGTTTGCTAACACACCTGACGACGTAATTCGTTATTTCAAGTTTACGTGAGTTTGAGTTTTAAAAAAAACCCATTAGATTCTGGAATGCCCTGAATCGTTGCTTGAACAGGGGGGCAACAACACCCAAACATCGCTGCCCGCAGTTTTTATCTTGCCTCTGCTGTGGTATGTAACGTTTCATTAGTTTAAGATTAGATTACTCGCAAAAACATCTGCAGACAAGCGCATCGTTCGCTCACCGTCGTCGAGGTGATCTCTGTGTTTGTCTGAGTAAACTCTCTGTTCGTCCTGCTGACCGCGTCGGACCGCCTGTAAAGATCCGTGAGAAATGACAAAAATATGGTTTAAGTTATAGCAACAACCCATCCATGCATAACGACAAACAAACTTTAACAAGACCCTCTCGAGAAGACAATTTCGGCGAGGAAGGCAGTCTCTCACCCCGGGACCCGCAACGGTGTTTGGATTTTGATTAATCTCCGATTCATTCACCAAGGACGATTTCAGGTCAGCTAAATCCCTTTCAGTGAACGCATTTTCTTGTATTTTTTCATCTTGCTCGCCTTCATCCTTGAAAGAAATCATTTCGTCGTTGGCTCCAAGATCATCCCCTCCACCACTATTTAGTTGAGGCATTTTGCTAAGAACAACAAACAAGAAGTAAACGCTGTTTTTTTCTCCTTTCGAAAGACAGAAAGGTTCAAAACTTTTCGTATTGTTCTGCCCGATTGATACTCTAAGACAGGGCGAATGTATGAAACTAAACAAAAGTTGTTATGCTATGAAGTACCCCCCGCACGTTGAACGTAATGCACCCCGGCAGCAACAAATAGGGCATTTGAGCTCAAGACAAGGCGAGAGCTTCTAACATCAAAGAGCACCGCCTGGTGATTGACAGATTCAATGACTTGTTGGGGGTTGTACAATTGTTTCAGCAAAGGTTTCCGCTCTTAAAGAGACACCGCTTCTTGGGAGAATGCTTGCAATATTCATGAGTTATCGCTGGAGGATAGCTGTTTTAATTCAGCCACTCGTTTTAAGATAACTGCACTTTTTGCTAATTAAGTGAAATTGAACAGTAATTATATATTTATGTTACGACAAATGTATTTTCGCATTTATAATTATTAGTACCGATAAGATTTACTGTCGTTTGTGCGTTTGTGACCGCCTGGCGTCTTGCATAAACAAACAAACACAAAAAACCCGTTGTGAACGTTATTCAATTAAAAAATTTCCCCTCTGAACTTTCGAAGTTTTTGCTCTTAAACTGCAGAATATTCTGTATGTACGTCTCGACACATAGGATGTTTAGTGTGGTAAAATGTCTCCTATATAGCATTTCTGAATATGAATTTCTGTGCAATAAACGTGCCATTTGAGGCCAGTATTTGCTGTTGCTCCTTGTCAAACAGCAAGAGGACCTTGACCTTTTGTGGTACACCTTACCACTGTAAAACTATTTCGTCATTAATTAAGATCATGTTATAAGCATTACATAAACTACTATATGGAGTAGGACCATTAGCTGATTGGCGAGGTTCAGTCCTTGAACATTCACTGAATTCTAAGAGGTTCTAGAACAGGTAATATCTCACCAAATTATCCATAGCCTATTTGGCTTGAATACTGATGCGTGTTACTAATATGTGCAAGGGACCCACATGAATACAGGTCAAATAAAAATCTTTACTTTAATCAGTTTAGCGCAAAAATATATCCAAAAATACACATTTTAATAAGGATCTGGATCCATATTCAATTAACAAATTATCAAAATCAACATACGCTCAAGTGGACCCAAAAACAATACACTCACATGTGCCCTGTCTGTCTCGATTTTAAGCTCAGCTTTTAGCTTAACCAAGGAGGAAGAGAATAGAAATTTGCTTGCTCTCAAATGCAGAAACTCTTGCACATCCAGATACACGGGGCACAACTATCACGTGCAATGAGAGCACTTTATATATCAGCATAAAGCTGTGTATGTTTTCACAGAGAAAACTCTTGCTAATGACAACAGTTTTGTGTCAATGGAAAGTGAAAGATTTTAAAAGTGTATATGTATCTTTTTCAGAATTTGCGAGGCAATTCATAGAGCATGGTCTCCTTCAAATCTCTTTAGCTCCACATTATGTTCATTATGATGGTCATTTTCAGTTAAACCCCTGTGCAAGGGGGGGGGGGGGGGGGGGGGGGGGTGTGATAAAAATAAATGTTCTGGTCTGTCAGTATGGGAATTTTGTAGAAATCTGAAAAGAGTATCAATGATTCCCATCATTTTGGAGAAAAACTGCAACAGATTCACACACACAAAAATAGTTGTGTACAAACCAGCTGCTTTGCAAAATTACATACATTTAACACTGTGGATCAAAGACTTTCGAAAGACTGTTGCTTGTCTAACAAGTAAAGCTGTTGTATCTATTCTTTAGTACATTTATGCATTTTTAATTAAAGTGCAGTAGCCTGGTCTTTTGAGATTTAATTGAGAAATAGTTCTATTCCTTCATGCTGTGACTTCATGTTTGGTTTAATCTACTGCCTTGAATGAAGACCATGAGCCACAGCTGAGAAACAAAATTAAATACAAACAGAAAATGTGTCTGGTATTTGCATAAAGCTGCATATTTATGCAATATCATCCGTGCATATTAATAAAAAGATTAAAACGAGCAGTTTAATATATGCAAATCTAAATTATAAATGAGTTGTTTAAACTCCTTGTTTATTCGCCTTGATTAAATATAGACAGATGTTTTTTCTCAGGGGAAGCTTCGTATACTGATCATCACTTGAGCGTTACTTTAGTTAATTCGCTTCTTCCGTAGCCCACTATGTCTTCGCCGTTAGTCTCCTGTCTGGTGGTCAGTGTACCTGAAATGTTCATTGTTAATTTGATTGTGTTTTGAGTCGTCTTGCGCTGGATTGAATTGTTGCTCTCGTTTCTGACCCCCCAGCAGCCTTATCTGTTTTGACTCTGCATGACTCATTCTTCGCCGCTACTCCTGACTCCGTCTCTTATCTCTTTCGGTAATTACAGTCACGACGTCACGTTTCAGTAAATTATACTTTCTGCTTTGCCTTAGGAACAGGAAACACAAAAAAAGAAAGAAAGGAGAGAGAGAGAGAGAGAGAGAGAGAGAGAGAGAGAGAGAGAGAAGATCAGCAGCCGCCGCCAAACAGCGGCAATTTTTGTAGAGAGAAAAGTATAACGTTTGTAGCGTCCCCGCAGGCAATGGTTTGACAGCAGAGTCCAAATACTGTAGAATCGTTCCCCTGACGGCAACCGCTACACACCTACAGCAGGTATAAATCTAAGGAGTGTGATTAAACTACGCGTAAATCCACTGTGTGAGATTCAGTGTTTAGTACATTGAGATTCATTTCATGTTATTTTTAAAAAATATCCTATTTCATATAACTCCACAGCAAGCCAAAAAAAGAGAAAAGAATATTTAGGAACTCTTGGGGGAAAAAACACTGTTTTGCCATTTATTACCTATGGTCTCTCTTTAGTATTCAGAATTTTGTTTTGTAGAAAAATAGCCCATTTTTGAAGCTTCAGTCATTTTAAAGGGATGAGCTTTTCCTTTAATATATGCTTTTAAACACTTCCATGCCAGCTGTAGTTGATATTAACCACATGCTAGTGGTTATAATTTGAAGAAATCCAAATTATATAGTATTGAAATCCTTATTTATAGTAGCTTAGATGTTGTGCGTGTTTTCAAACATCTGGAAGGCTCAAAAGAAGCCAAATACACTGAAAAGGGCAAATGCATTGAATGTTTGGAAGTAAGGTTTTTCTGCAAATATCTTCTGTCTTTATTTTCCTGTGGAAGACGTTTACATTTTGCTGCACATCTTACCATTGCAAATGCGGCTGACTACAGGGTCTGAATGAAGTCCTTATTCTCTTAGGAAGAAAAGTCATAAAAACAGTAGTCTTAATAGACTTGGCAGGACATTGTTTTTGTGAAATTCTTCTGATTGAGATGAGTCTAAATTAGTTGCACTGAGCTGTGTGTCACCATTTATTGTGACATACATTTGAAAGAATGTAATTCTATTTTGATCTTTTAAATGCATCATCAGTTTGTGTGGCTGTAACTTAAGAGAGAAGCAAAATTATTATCAGACTCTTTTTTTTTAGAAAATGAAAAATGAGTGTAGGGAACACCAGTTTGGCTGACTTATTTTATTCAGCTCTTTCTAGTGAAATGATGGGAACTATGACCCTTATTTCAAAACTCTTATTTCCTTTTTTAATTATTAGAGATAAACCTTTCTGTTCTGCACATGGGATACATGACAGATCTTTAAAAAAAAAAAAAAAAAATGGGATACTCTCTTTTCTAAACAAACTTCAGGCACATTAAAGTAGAAAACAAATTAAATCGTATCCTTTCATTGAGGTCAGCCCACATCGAAGCAAACGGCTCGTAACTCGAGCCATTTGTGCGTGTTTCAGTGCAGCCTCCTTACAGATAGCATGTTCTCTAAAGCTCCATCCAGTTTGTCATGGAAAACCTCACAAACTTGTTCTTGTTCTGTAGAGCCCACGCTCTTTTCCCACAGGGTTTGGCTGATTCAAAATGTGATCACATTCCAAAACTGGGATTTCACGCTGGACATTTGCGTAAAAGGAATAACAAACATTTAAGGCAGTTGACCCAGGCAGGAAAAATGGCCGTATGCCTTTTTTTTTGAGTCACAAGCTTGAAACATGAATTATGATTGCATGCAAAACATTTATGGCTTTGTAGAAATTGAACTGGGCCTCTTTTCGGTGCTTGTATTAACACATCATGCTGTTCAGTTCCTGAAGCATTATGGGTAAGGTCATGTTCGTCCTTTCAGCCAGCCCAAGTGTCAAAAAACTTTTCCAGAGTTTAGTGAAATATCTCTTCATGCTGAGGCGTTGGAGTTCATTGCACGATCTGTATTTTAAAAATGATAAATAGTGCCAGCATACAGGCGCTGAGTAATTGTTGAAAATGCGTGAGGGCTCTTATCAGGGCAATTTTTCAAATCTCATTCTGCGTTGTCATGGCTGTGCCGTTTACTCCTGGTCACGTGACCTGGATCATCGTGACATCGTTTAAATCTGAATTGCAGAGTGTTATTTTTGAAGGTTCCTTGAAAACACAAAGCTCCAAGATATACAGTATTGAGAAATATTGTTGTGCTCGAAGACAGCAATGTCGAGATTAATTTCAGTCCGCCGATAATTACATTTATGATAAGTAAATATTCATAGCGAGGGCAGATCTGTGCGTTCACCACTCATCGTGGGGAACGATCTGTGTTGGGATTCTTTCATATTTTCATGATTTTACTTATCGCAGGCTTGAAATGGGAAGATCTTGTAACACAGCACTGGTTTGTTTGTGTGAGCGGATTTTGCACCTGAAAATCGGGCCAGAAGTGGATGGTTTATTCAAAGGAGATCTGAAAAGGAGAACGGAGTATTCTTAAGCAGTGAAACCCTAAAGGCCAGTTCAGATCAATGATTTGCAACAAGACTGGATGCAACTTGCAAAATTCCAAGACGTCTGATTGTAAACGTTCTAAAGCTGCACTTGGCGATTTGACAAGGTGGGTCTTTTGAGACCCCAGGGAACGGCTTCAGACGCTCAGCAACTAACCAGTTCACACCACTGCAGTTTTCTCTGCAACATTCTAAAACCGTTTCGTCTCGTTGCGAATCATTGATCTGAAGTGGCCTTTAGTGACCTTACAGACTGTATATGGCCTGACGGACCCACAGTGACCCTGCAAGGCTGTATGTGCCGTGCTGATGGGTCCTTAAGGACGTTTCCAGCCTGCGTTGTGACAGGAGAAGTTTGGTTGCCTTTCCAGCTCTCCCACGATTCCCTTATGCAGAGGCAACCGTGTAGGAAACCCAACCGTCCAATGGGAAACAGATCTGTGGCTGTGATTACCTATTGGAGTGATGGCTGTTGATGGCTGTTTGAGTGTGTTTTTTTTATACAGCGGTTGGTATCTCCTTTGCCTGGTTCTCAATGATGTGGGGTGGGGGGTGGGGGGGGGGGGTTTGTTTGAATCATAAGCAGTTCCTTTCTTTCTCTATACGTTCCTCTTTCCATCACTTTGGTACGAGTTAATACTCATTTCATCTGTCCATAAGAGTTAGTTCCAGAAACCTACAGTTTTGTAAATGTGCTTTTTTAGAAAACTCTAACCTTGCTGGTCTGATTTTGAGGCTAACCAGTGGCTTGCATCTTGCAGTGAACCCTCTGAGGTTATGCTGGTGTAGTCTTCTCTTTGTTTTACTCTTTGACACATCTATGCCTACATCCTGGAGAGTGTTATTGATCTGCTCGACAGTTGAAAAGGAGTTTTCTTCACAATCAAAGTATCCTTTGGTCAACCAATACAGTGGTCTACTATTGTTGAGCTCACCAGTGCATGTACCAAACAATTGATTTTGACAACCCGATGTTTTGGTTCTGTCTTGGATCGATTTATTCAAGATTTTTCCACCCAATGATGGCCTGCTTTACTGGCATTGACACTTCTTTGGCCCTCATGTTGAGAGAGAACCGACTCCAAATGCTAATTCCTCAACAGAAATCTACTCTAGGCCTTTTGTTAGCTTTCTCGTGCATGAACTACTGATGTATAATGCACAGTTGGCTAAGAAACAGCTGAGCAGAAATTGTACAGTTACTTTAGGTCCCCCGAGATGGCGGGACTATGTACACAAAGGGCTGAAATTCCTACAGGGCTCATCCGATATGGGTGTGAATACTCGCAAATTAAAGCCGACGGTCTGGACTTTAACCTCACATTCATTGTTTTCACTCAACCATCCATCCATCCATTATCTAACCCGCTTATTCCTGGTCAGGGTCGCGGGAGGTGCTGGAGCCTATCCCAGCATGCATTAGGCGAGAGGCAGGAATACACCCTGGACAGTCGGCCTGTCGCAGGGCACACGCACCACTCGCTCACACGCTCACACCCAGGGGTCTTTGGACCGTGGACGGAAACGGGAGTGCCCTGGAGGAAACCCACATGAACACGGGGAGAACATTCAAACTCCACGCGGAAAGGCTGCAGTCGGGTTTCAAACCAAGGGACTGACCTTCTTGCTGCGCGGAAACAGCGCTACCCACTGCACCACCGTGCCGCCCCATTGTTTTCAGTTCAAACCCAATGTACGGAAGTACAGAGCCAAAACAACAACATTTGTGTCACTGTAATTATGGACTGCACAATATATATATATACAATATGACCAAAAGTATCTAGGCACCCCTTGGTCTGAGGCTATTTTTCATGGTTTGGGCTAGGCCCCTTAGTTCTAGTGAAGGCAAATATTAATGCTACAGCATTCAATCAAATCCTACACGATTCTGTGCTCCCCCAACAGTTTGGGGAAGGCCCTTTCCTGTTTCAGCATGACAGTGCCCCCAGGCACACAATGAGGTCCAAATAGGAAGGTTTTGTGGAGAACGGTGTGAAAGTTCTTGACTGGCCT
This sequence comes from Anguilla japonica, assembly GCA_025169545.1. Taxonomy (NCBI): domain Eukaryota; kingdom Metazoa; phylum Chordata; class Actinopteri; order Anguilliformes; family Anguillidae; genus Anguilla; species Anguilla japonica. Next base: position 2,659,134 of record CM045891.1, read on the forward strand.
GCACAGAGCCCTGACCTCAACCCCATTCAACACCTTTGGGATGAATTGGAAAGCAAACTGCGAGCCAGGTCTAATCGCCCAATCACTGCCCGACCTCACTAATGCTCTTCTGTCTGAATGAAAGCAAATCCCTGCAGCAATGCTCCAACATCTAGTATAAAGCCTTCCCAGAAGAGTGGAGGTTGTTATAGCAGCGAATGGTGGACCAACTCCATATTAACACCCATAATTTTGGATGAGATGTTGGATGTTAGGTGTCCACATAGTATTGGCTATGTAGTGTATACACACACAGACACACAGACACACTCACATACACCACACACGCCACCCAATTCCCCCCCCCCCCCCCCCCCCCTCCCAGCGCACCCCCGTCGCTCCCTCACGAATGAAGATTAAACCTTGGCATAGAGGGAGAGAGAAACCTGTTGTAATCTGCTAGGAGAGAAACAAAGGGGCTCATTAATGTAGAGACTGCGCGGGCCTTTGAAGTTTCGCCAGGCCGTTCACTCCTTGCTCCTTCCACACATACATGCACAGAGAGAGAGAGAGAGAGAGAGAGAGAGAGAAAACATTCATAAAAACATCATCTCTCCTTCCTCTGCCTCCAGCCTCTGTGGTTAGGCAGTGCTTGCTATTTAAAGACGACGCTCTAGATCGAATCAGCGACGTGTGTTTGAAAAGGTGCGGTGCGCGCCTGCAGGTCGCCGAGTGGAAAGTACAGTTTATCTGCCACGCTCTTTCACCACGCGCTGTTTATTCCATTGCCGGTTTTTCTCTGTTTTTTTTTTTTTTTTTTTTTTTTTTTGCAAAAAAAAAAAAAAAAAAAAGAGTAAATTCTGTGTGCGTGTTTGAACTTTCTTTTTTCGCCCTGGTAACCTGCTAGGGTGTTTTGCTGTTTACATTGGTGGGAGAGATAGCTATTTTAAATTTTTTTCACAATGGTGCGGTTGGCAAGAGCCCCCCCCTAATCGCTGCATCGTCCTGCCACAGTGTTAACCACTCTGGAACATTTTCTCAGGGTTTGGAAGGGGGGGGGGGGGGGGGGGGGTTGGGCATTGTCCAGAGCTTCAGGAAACAAAGCAAGCCTTACACCCCCCCCCCCCCCCCGAATATCCCCCCCTCCCCCCAAACTTTCATATCAAGAAGTCGGCAGCCGCCTTAATGAAAAATTCCATTTGAGCACTGAATTGATATACTGAAAACGTGCGCAACACAAAGCACCACAGTGGTCTGACCTGACGTCTGTGAGGATCTGTTCTCTCTGGACGTCACTCCTGCGAGGGGTCATATAACTGCATGTGCTTGGATGTGCCAAAGGCCGTGATTTCACATTTCAACGTTTTTAGTGATGAGCTACGTCTCCGTACTTCGGTAGGTTTTCGTTTATTACATCGCAGAAATAGGATAATTGCTGGAAGCAAACCTTCTTGACGTAGGTCATGTCTCGTATTCTGAAGAGTGTCTGAGAGCGCAGTGAGAGGTGGGCAGTGCTGATATGGAAGAGGGATGCTGGGGGGGTTGGGGGGGGAAAAAACGAAAAAGCGTTTACCCAATTAGGCCGCCGCTCTTGAGGTTTCACGAGCAGATGCTAATGTGAACGCTGAAAGCGTAGCCGCTGCGCTCGCGCGCAGGAGGAGGCCGATGCAGGCCGCCGCAGAGTCTGCGTAAAGAGAGACATCGCTGACCGGTAGGGCGAGCGATTACCTGCCTTCACGATCGCCGAGCCTCGACCTGCCGCTGCCGGGGCCCTCCCGTGCTCTGCGTCGTGCATCGTGCTCCCTGGTAGCTGGCTCCGGTGTCTTCCTGGTTCGCCGGCGCAGGTGAAGGTTGAGGTGCCCTGTAATCGGCTCTGATGTTGCCAGGTAACGCCTGGCACCGTCGCTCCTCCCTGGTGTCTGTCTCCTCTGGCTCGGTGCGCGTTCCTGAGTGCGCCCGAGCTTTCCAGGCTCGTCCCGTTACCCAGCATGCACCAGGAGACACGTTAGAGACACGATAGAGACAACAGCACCAGGGTTTGGGTCCAGCGTTTCTAAGTGTCATTGTAAATGCTCCCTGAATGGCTGTTTGCTGTTTGCTCTTCTGAGTCTGAGTCAGGCGCGGGACAGTTTAGACACAATGTTCTCATTTTCTTACGTGTGACTGATTTGTTTAAATTGATGAGAATACTGCATATTCAGACATATTGGCATATTGGATCAATGCCTTTTGCCAGTGGAGAAATTAAAAAAGGAGATGGTGTATATTCCTGTTTACACATGTGCACACCGTTCATAATCAATTATGGATCAATAATATCACTTACATCTGATACCCCAGTCCTGTAGGGTTTGCAGTGGTGTCTCACAGAATTTCCTTACAGATTTAATTTCTGAATGACCATGAATATTTTACCACTTGAGCCTGTATTTTTGTATTTTTAATTCAGTTTCCATCACAATATATGAAGGTATTTTAAAATGGATTGTGTAACGTTTCATATAAAATGTTATTAATACATATTTTAGTATGAGGAGCACATTTCACTTGCACAACAAGTGCAAATGTATTTTTTTTTTTTTTTAAAGTGAAACAATAAATGAAAGTTCTTATGAAAGGGGCTTCAAACTAACACTAAATCGAGCTGAATGTGTATTATTAAAATACTATAAAATTTTCACAAATGCGATTTAGTTTGAATTGTTTCACTGTCTTTAGTTAATGCCTTTAGATTGCGTTTTACACTCAAAAGCTCTGTTGGCTCAATTGCTTATGTAGTCTGTTTTCAATTCTTTGTGTTTTTAAAATCATAATCTATTACTGTATTCAATGTATTAATTATTATGAACGGTCATTTATGGGTGCAGATTCCACTTGACTTAAAAGAGAACCCAGTTCAAACTCCCTCACTTCTGTGATACTGTAAAGTCTGTCTTTGCCTCCAGGTTATATTACTATTGGAAATGGCAAAACAAATATTTTAAAAAAATGAATGAAAAAATTAATTTTTTGAGTGTGAGCGTGAGACTGCAGTGATTTGTGTGAAAAATGTATGTATAGTATAAATGTATGTATAGTATAGTATAAAAATGTATGTATAGTATATGTATAGTATGTATGTATAGTATAAATGTATGTGTAGTTGCTGTTACTGAAGCCGTTTGTAATGCAGTGGACAACAGTGATTATCAGGGGAGCTGGACTCTGTGTCAGACACTGGGTCTATCTGGAGAGCTGGACTCTGTGTCAGACTCTGTGTGTCAGGGGAGCTGGACTCTGTGTTAGAGACTCTGGGTCTGTCTGGAGAGCTGGACTGTGTGTCAGGCACTGTGTGTCAGGGGAGCTGGACTCTGTGTTAGAGACGCTGAGTCTATCAGGGGAGCTGGACTCTGTGTCAGACACTGTGTGTCAGGGGTTGCTAGACTCTGTGTTAGAGACGCTGAGTCTATCAGGGGAGCTGGACTCTGTGTCAGACACTGTGTGTCAGGGGAGCTGGACTCTGTTAGAGACTCTGGGTCTATCTGGAGAGCTGGACTCTGTGTCAGACACTGTGTGTCAGGGGTTGCTAGACTCTGTGTTAGAGACGCTGAGTCTATCAGGGGAGCTGGACTCTGTGTCAGACATTGTGTGTCAGGGGAGCTGGACTCTAGAGAGACTCTGGACTCTGTGTGTGTGTGTCAGGGGTTGCTAGACTCTGTGTTAGAGACGCTGGGTCTATCAGGGGAGCTGGACTCTGTGTCAGATACTGTGTGTCAAGGGAGCTGGACTCTGTGTCAGACTCTGTGTGTCAGGGAAGCTGGACTCTGTGTCAGACTCTGTGTGTCAGGGAAGCTGGACTCTGTGTGTCTGGGATCAGACGGTGGCGTGAGAACAGCAGTGACGCAGAGCCTGGAGCTCAGTGCTGATTCCTGCATCCCTCCCTTGCTGAAGCCAGAAGTGGGAGTGATGTAGGGTCATGTGACAGGAAATCCGCATGCCACTACAGTGAGGGCTGAAGAACATGAAGGAGAAACACACACATACACGCTCACACACACACACCCTACACACACACACATACACACACTACACACACTCACACACACACACACACACACACCCTACACACACACACACACACACACACACACACACACATACACACTCACACACACACCCTACACACACACACACACACACCCTACACACACTCACACACACACCCTACACACACTCACACACACACATACACACCCTACACACACTCACACACACACACATACACACACATACACGCTCACACACACACCCTACACACTCACACACACCCTACACACACACACACACACACACACACACACATACACACCCTACACACACTCACACACACACCCTACACACCTCACACACACGTACACACCCTACACACACTCACATACACACCCTACACACACTCACACACACACATACACACCCTACACACACTCACACACACACACTACACACACACTCTGCACACGCACACACACTCACACACACACCCTACACACATGCACACACCCACACACATACACACATACACACACTCACATACACACCCTACACACACTCACACACACACACACATACACGCTCACACACACCCTACACACACGCTCTCACACATACCCTACACACTCACATGTTCACACCACCCCTACACACACTCACACACACACCCCTCACACGTACACACCCACACACACTCACACACACACATACACACCCTACACACACATAAACGCTCACACACACCCTACACACACTCACACACACACCCTACACACACTCACACACATACACACCCTACACACACTCACACACACACACTACACACCCTACACACACATACACGCTCACACACACCCTACACACACTCACACACACACATACACACACTCACACGTACACACCCTACACACACTCACACACACACACACACACCCTACACACACTCACACACACACACACACACCCTACACACACTCACACACACACATACACACGCTCACACACACACCCTACACACTCACACACACCCTACACACTCACACACACACACACATACACACACTCACACGTACACACCCTACACACACTCACATACACACCCTACACACACTCACTCACACACACATACACACCCTACACACACTCACAGACGCTCTCACACACCCTGCACACACACACACACACACACACACACACACACACACACACACACACACACACACACCCTACACACTCTCACATACACACCCTACACACACTCACACACACATACACACCCTACACACACATACACGCTCACACACACCCTACACACACACACGTACACACCCTACACATACTTACACACACACACACACCCTACACACCCTACACACTCACACGTACACACCCTCACACACACATACATACACGCACAAAGATATGCACATACATAAACATATACACACACACAAACACACATGCACAAACATAAAAAAACATACAAACACACACACACACACACACACGCAAGCGTGTACACGCACACAACGCATGCACAGACACACCTGCACACAAGCACGCACACACACGCACATAATGCACACACACTCATGTTGTGTTGTGTTATTCATGATGTCTGTATAAAGAAGCACCATTCACAAACCAAATAGTTTTTAAATGGTGACGTGACCAAATATTTTATTTAAACGGATATTTACTATATTGCTGTTTGTTGTAATGTGGTGTAAATCAAGTCCAAATTTTAATGAAGGACAAATGGTAAAATGAACAGGATGAGATCAAGATGAGATCACTGGTATATCAATGAGATTTATAGAAAAATATATTTCTTACTTCTGGTTTGAAAGGAAGGGGGGGGGATGGTTGTTTTTTTAAAAGAGTGATCTAACCAGAACCCTTTTTAGTCTTATGAAACTGCTATTAAAATCGTGCATTCAGCATGGTCCCTTTCTAGTGGTAAGTGGGTGGGTGGGGTTTTGAGTTGACGGTTAGCGGCGGATTCCAGGATCAGTTTTTCCACTGCGGAGTGATGTGGCAGTGGAGGAGAGGATGTGGATTCTCCCGATGGATCATTGTTTGGATTCGGCGTCAGAGTTAAAAACCGACACGGGACCCCTGCTGAGCGCCTGGGGTAATCGGAGCAGAGTGTGCGGCGCGAGCGGCATAAGCCCACGGTTCCCGCTTAAAGTCAGCCTACAGAGACGCGAAGGTGCCTTAAGTAATAAAATATGTTCCACTGAAGACAGAACCGTTTGGGGAATAACCCACGACACGTAATGATCTCGAATAGCGAAGCCATGTAAAGATCTCGAGTCGGTACGAGAATGTGTTTTTTAAAAGCACTTTTGTATAGAAAATGTGTCTTTTATTTTCGCAAAGATTAATTTTCTACGGGTGAAGATTGTTCGCGTCCCAAAGTTAGGTCCATTCTCAATACCACGCCGGTCTCCTGAGGGAGTTTTAAAAAAATGTTATTTATTTATTTTTATTTTTTATCTTAAAACGTGTGTTAAAACTCAGATTTTGGCTCTAGGCTAAGGAGTAAGAACAAGGAACAGAACACGTGGAAAGCACATTTATAAAACGAACCATTTTACAAGTGCTATTGATTCAAGGACATAAATTATTTTTCTCCTTCTCTCTCTCACTCTCTTAGATATGTGTTCACTTTTGAGGGGCTGTTTTTTTTTTTCAACCATAGTTCAAAGTTCAAAGACATGAAGTCACACATTTAACAGTGTATTTTTAATCCAGTGGCTCAGTCTGTGGATTTGGTGCAGTTCGATTTTTTTCAACATCTCAGCTCAGTTCATTTCATCATAAAAAAAATAATATTCAAAAATTGTGCAAAAACAGGAAATGTGTGGCTTGTAACTTTTTTGTATACGAATATATTTTTTTCTTTTTTTATAGCAAGAAGGAAATAAGCCATTCACAGGAAAGCAAAGGTACTTCATTTATTTAATTTGTAATGAAAATGAAATGTATAGTAACAGATGAGTGTGCACACAAAATGATTCATAACAGATAAATTCCACCAAGAAGCATAATGATTAATAACCAAATTAATGACTTGTGATCTTGCTCAAATTCAAGTAATTAGGCAAATGATTATTATAAAACATCACAAATCAATCTGCAGCAGAGGTGGAAAGAGGGGCTTGCCAGTCATAGGATTTTCTAAAAATGAAGAAGAAAAAAAAACTAGACTTAAAAAAAGATTTTTAACAAGCTGCCAAAAATAGTCCTGAAAATTGTCACAGGAACATGTTCAGCCACTATTGCCAAATGGCTGCCCATGTTGTGGTAAAAACTGAATAAATACATTTATGTTGGCCCATCTTTTACACAGTAAAATGAATTAAAACAGAGATAAATCAGCTCTTACAGGGCACATGTAGTCCCTACTGACACTGGACATTGATGTATTGATGGAATGAATAACTATGACAGAGTTGAGTTGAAGATGAATACCTAATCAGCAGTTTATGAAATCAGCTTAGTTAAGCATCTCAACCAGTTCTGATAAATATAAATATGACGTTAGCAATGATTGTAAATCTTTAACTGTAAACTGTTAAAAGATGTTTTAAAAAATAGGAGTGAGCATTGTCTGTCAAAATGGTCTTTGAACACTAGCAAAAAGCTGACAGAAAGATTAATTTTGATGTGTGTGAGCCAACATAGCCTCCAATGTTGTAGCAGTCTGTAGACTGTCACACGACTCATGCATTACCTTGGAACAACTTTAAACTGAAATGTTTAGACTGAACTGGGTTTGGTGTTTTTTGGTTTTGTTTGTTTTTTTTTTTTTTTTTTTTTGCACATGTAGAGTATTTTTGTTGTAAAACGGTAACACAGTAAAATAAACCCTTACAATGAAGGTGTCTTTCAAAACAATTTTGGGTAATTCACTTTAATCTGAATATCCCACCATGTTTGGATGTGTCTAATTTTCATATCATGCATCGATCCTATTGGGGGAGGGGATGAGATATGGTCTTTTCACAGAAAAAATTATGAATTAAGATGCTATTACACTATATATACTGCATAACGTGTTGCGTATCGTTTTGGTCGATTTTCCACACAGTTGTGTTCATGTAAGCCCAGTCTGAAGTTGTTTGTTCTATTTGATTGTCAAATATTTACTCTTGTTGTTTTCCTTTTTAGCTCTTCTGTGGTCTACAAAATGTGTAATGGACATGTCCCAGGAAAACTAAAGTGAAAATGCGCAAAATATGTTTTTTATTTTGATGCTTTGAGAAACAGAAAACAACTTTAAGCCCCTTTAAAAAAACATTCATACTCAGCAACATCCAAACAGTGGGAAAAAAAATGATTGTATCTATACTACTACTATTCTCGCTGACTCTCCTTTCTCACTTGGATTTAAAAAAAAAAAAAAAATCCCTTCGTTTCAATAATGTAAGTAAGCGCAGAATGACTCGTGTTCAGGAATGTATCTGTTTACCAAAATGTATGTGTATAAACAGTCATTACACGGTTGTAAACATGTAATTACATGGATTAATTACCCACGCAATAAAACTCTCCGTCATTACTGTGGGGTGGCAGTCGAAGCTGAGCTCACACCCTTCAGGATATAAAAATATACAGAATAGAGGGTGTTTGTTGTGGCCCTTTAATTAGGATAGATATTTTCGTTCCTCAAAATTTTGGTACAATGCATACAAAATAGTACAATATAATTAAACATATTGCTTACTGAGAAGAAGGATATATATATATATATATATATATAGTCGACTTAAGTTTTTCAGTTAAGTTTTTTCTGGTATAATTTTTTTTGAATTAGGACAGAAATATACTTTTCAAAGGTATACAGGATACAGGATACTTGAGTAATACATACAATATTTCTGGTAAGATGAAAATACCTGATAAAAAATAGAGACTTAGGCTGACCCCTTGAGGAATGTGATGGGATTATAATTCAGCGTATGGTTATGAAGCTATTTAAGTGATTTAAATGACTTACTGAGTATTTACACTTACTCTTAAAAGCCTTCAAGACAACCACTTAGATTTTAGGGGTTATATCTTCAATGAGGCTGACAAATAAATAAAAATGACTGTAAGGGGTTGTGGAGGTCAAAAACACTATTGTTTCAGATTTCTCCTTAGTTTGGGAAGCTGATGAATAGAAATGATGTACATCATTATCAGTCTAAGGAACAAGAATGAGAAGGGATACATTTGTAGAAATAACCTAACTTCAGACATGAGGCTTTTTCTTGGGTAAATCCTCCCCAAACCAATTAGAACCAGTTAGAACCAGTTAGCCCCTAGGAAGCGAAAACAATAACAACACATCTTTAATTTAGTTTATTTACAGTGTTGAATAAAGTAGTTCCCTTGGCATTCTGCATATTATCTACTGTAAAAACTGTCTGCTTTCATAGCCAGAGCCAGAAAGTCCAGGGGTCGGAAAAATTGTGATTTTCACATGTGAAAAGGTGGTGCGGTGGGTAGCACTGTTGCCTCACAGCAAGAAGGTCGTGGGTTCGAATCTCGGATCGGGGCCTTTCTGTGTGGAGTCTGCATGTTCTCCCCGTGTCCGCGTGGGTTTCCTCCGGGTACTCCGGTTTCCTCCCACAGCCAAAGACATGCACGCAGGCAGATTGGAGACCCTAAATTGCCCATAGGTATGAGTGTGTGAGTGAATGGTGTGTGTGTGCCCAGCGATAGATTGGCGGCCTGTCCAGGGTGTATTCTTGCCTCTCGCCCTCTCGGATAGGCTCCAGCACCCCCAGCTCAGGATAAGCGGGTATAGATAATGGATGGGACATGTGAAAAGGCAAATTTAACATGTGATTTTTTTTTTTGTAAGCGACCCCGTCGTGAAAGTCAAGCATGTCTCAAGATTTTAGCAGCACGCACCCTCGGCAGGGCGAACATCTTTCTAGGAATACAACAAACTCTGCTTTGAGGCCAAACAGCAAAAGGTTATTTTAAATGAACATTTCCTGTGAACGCTGCGTGATACCATGCATATGACACGCATATAAATATATTTACATCTTGTGTTTCTCGGACTACTTTCCTCAATTTCACACAAAATTAATTTAAACAGGATTAAAATGTGAATGTAAAAAATCAGGAGCCATGAGAATAGCCCATTCTGAGCCGTCTTTGAAAATCCTTTTATTGCATATGGATATTATACATATGGATTTGATCCCTATGTTAATAATAACATTGTTGGCACCCACGTGGTGTCATGGTGTCTTAAGAGAAGATAAAGGAACATTGCACGGGGTCTTGCTCATACCGGAACCTGAGCTTTCCTTATGAAGACGCTTCATCCCACATGACAATTTTGTGATGAAATCATGCGCCCTTCACAGACAAGAAATAAGTCAAATGTACATTCATTTGGTCTCCTTTTAAAATGTCATTGTCTCTGCATCGCGTCAAAGCTATGTATTAGTCATGGCATGCGAATGTTACGTCACAAGCAATGTGAATGTGGTGAGTGTGTTTATCTGTTGGCACAACAAGCTATAGCAATGTCATGGAATGACTGAATTGCTGCTTTGACGCAGCCTAGTTATGTTTATGTTCTGGCTGTGTTACACTTTGATGCTTAGAAGAGCCTGGACAGTTGTGGTTTCCTAATCTTTGTCATTATGTGGCTGAACAAGATTACTATGGATAATATTTTCCAGACTCACACAACTTTTAGATTTAATGTATGGTCAAATAATAACCTTATTAAACATAGCTGTGGAAAAAATACAGTTGTCATGAAAATCACATGCTATTTTAAACTACAGCAGTTTAATTATTAAACATGACATTAAAATGCATAAACAGCTCTCAGATATTTTAGGTCTTTTTAAAAAAAAAAAATTAAATACATTATGTTCCACAAGTTAACTACATTTCCAAACTCTTCATCTCAACCCCAGAAACCTTAAAGACCTTGATTAAACAGCATGATATTTTACTAGATGGTCTCTAGTCTAGCCTCCCTCCCCAAATTCCAGAGGCTGTTTTTTTTTTCAGTGATGGAGTCTTAGGCGTATAGCTTCCCTATAAGCATTCTTATGATAGTTATTCCTCCAATTCTGGTTGTACATGTGCTATCATTACCCTTCCACTTCCGATTGTGACATCATCACCATTCCAAATGTGACATCATCAGTGTTCTAATCGCATTCTAACCACAACCACATTCTGCCCACTTTCTAACCGTGTTCTTAAATGTAGTTCAGTTACATTCGAACCACATTCTAATCATAATATAAACCGCAATCACAAAAACAACAGCGTTGCCAAGCAATTGGTGCTTAGTCCACTAATTAAAGAAATCTGCAATGTGATTAGAAAGTGTTTTTATTGGGATGTACCCCAGCGCATATTCCTTGGTCTAGTTTAATTATGGCTTCAGGCTTGATTTACTGGTGCCATTTTGATCTTCTATCTGTTTTATAATTGAAAAAGTACTCGAGAACTTTCATAATAGTATCTTGAAGCTCCACAGTGTTGCTACTCTTTATGTAGTATTTAGGTGTTGAGGTGTAAAAAACATACATACTTAGGTGTACATTATATTTGCAATTTAATGTGTAAATCTACATGTCATATTTTCATAGTTTATTAAGTTATGAAACAGTACATGGTGCTTAAACATGATCATCGTTTAAGGCTTAGTGACAACAGTGAAGGGGTTAAAACTCCGTAATTTTTCAATTTCTCAGTGTGATTATTAAATAAAAATCCCACATATTTTTTATCTCCACAATGTCTAGGTGTGGCCTGAACATTTCCACAGAATAAGATGTCGGTTATAACAAAACCACAATCTTATAACAATATTGTGAAACATTGCAGTGCCGTTTTATTGCTTGATAAAGTTGAGATATTTTTTTTCTGGCCATTGATAGTTTGATTAAAATGCTCTCTATATTTCCTTATTTCTCAATTATAGCAAAATGTATCTGATCCCCATAAAACCTTTAGTAGATCTTGGTGACATAGCCTCAACATTAAGAAACTCAGGGTCTGGTGGATTTGTGTTTATGAGAATTGTCACAGGACAGTTTCTTTGTCGGAGTTTTAACGCCACAATAAATCTGCTTGTTGAGTCTCTGCCTTGCTGTCTGACTGTTTGAAAAGAAAAGGGATAATTACGCTAATCCAAAACAAATAAACATCTGGCGTTCCATGAAAGGCTGTGGGAAATGGTTAGAGATTTAACTGCTCGCGGAGTCTTTGCCTCAGGCTTTGATGGTTTAGCGCTAATCTGGCGGCCTTGACTTTGGATGGAGACGGGACGGGTAGCTTACATCCGACGGGTTTCTTTGGCTGAGGGGAGAAGAACGGGGCACCGTTCTCAAGTTTAACTGCCATTTCTGTCAAGCCAAGGACAAAAGCCGTAATATGCGTTGACCTACGAGGGTCAATAAACCGACTTAAAAACACATATTACTGATGGATATGCCTGGATCAATTGTTTCAATTGTGCCAGGGTCATTTTTGCTTATATGGAAGAATGTGTACTGTATATGCTGAAATGCTTTCTGTTGCTTTCTTTTCTTTTTGTTAAGAATTGTGGTATGTATCACTTAGCAACAACATACAGTTCTAGGTTAGTGTTGCTGCTAAGTTGCTGCATTCTCCTGTATCAGAAGAAGGGGCATTTGTGCAGAGGTCGCCGTGTTTGATTAATCTATCAGTGCAACACATGCAGGTGTTCCAGTCTTCTGCAACTACTGCACAATTTCCCCTGCTGAAGGAGAAACCATCGAGCCATTTTCCATAAGTACACCCTCCGCCAATTTTAATGCGCCATGATTTCCTTTATAGAAATGCAAGCTCAAACATGCTGAATTACCATCTAGGAAAATTAAAATCTAAAAATCAGGGTTTAAATGTGAAAATGCTTCTTTCTTATTTTTTAATGCTATGATTTGTGATTTGTGATTGTGGCTTTCAGACTGTCAGGAAGCCCAAATCTGCTCCTGATAGCCTGACAATTTAACATACTGTGCATTTGCATTTGATAGCAAAATTAACAATAGTGGCAAATTATGCCTTTGAAGAGCAGGTTTAAAAAAAAAAGTTTTTTTCAAAGTTCTAGAAGTCAGTGTTCTAGAACATCGCTTTCAATCACCAGTAGTGATTATGACATCAGTGTTAGAACGTTCAGTTGAGAACATTCTAATCACATATTTGTGATCTCGCACCTTAAAGGGTTAGAGGGGGTTTAAGCAGAAAACCTGGTTCATGCCAGGCTCATATAATCCTGCGTGTTCATGCGATCTCTATTTTTGTCCACATGCTACAGTCTGACGGACCATTTATCCCCAAACCCCCGGCAGGATTCTCTAGATCAGAGAGCTCATACACAGATCCTGCAGGGCTGCTGTGTCTGTGGGTTTTTCTGACGTTTCCACACTTAAGCCCTTAATCTAAGTCACTGATTGGCTAAAGACCCTGGCTCTGTGCACCTTATTCCCAAGGCCTGAATTGGCTGCAGACTGAAAGGAAATCAGAAGCACCAGCAGAGACTGCGTCTTTCCAGGACTGGAGTCTGATACCCCTGGTTGTGATAATCCAGCATTTCTAAGTGCATTGGCTCTGTCTGCATCCTGACTGCGTATCAGCTGATATTATAGCCAGATATCCACTAACTCCATGAGTGCACTTGAGGGAATTGCTTGTATAAGGTTTGATTTAAGATTTAAGCATATAGTGCTGTATCACAATTATTTCAGTTGGTTTACATCAAGGCTGCCCAATCATGTTCTTGGAGATCTTCCGTCCTGTAGGTTTTCAGTCCAAACCTAAAAATGCACACCTCATTCAACAGATAGAGATCTGCACTGAGCTGCCAGTTAGTAGAATTAGGTGTGTGAAATTAGGGTTGAAACGAAAACATACACGGCGGTAGATCTCCAGGAACAGGGTTGTGCAGCCTTTGTTACATCACATGATGATCATCAGTGGATACCCCAGAGGTTCACCAATCTATTGGAAATCCATTGCACCCCATTTCAGTTCTTTTATAGAGACATGTTACTGTCGGCAACTAAAATGAAGCCAGGGGAAAGACTACTATGTTCAAACATTAAACAAAAAAAATGGAGCCTGAAATTCAATGTTGGAACTACAAACTGCGTGTAGACCTTAGCCTTCAGGCGGAACAAAACCCTTCACTTAGACGGGTTAGTTCTGTGCAAAATCCTGATGAGACCTACGGGTGAAGCGTCACTGTGACAAGCCGCTCGTTGCTTGATGAATGCCAGAAACCACAACAAAAAAACCCTCCAGTTCTTTTCTCCCGGAACTCCTGGTCTCCACGGCGACACACTGCTCTTCTCGTTGTCTGGGAGGCTGCCGCACGTTGGATCTTTCTTAGCGCAGCCCGATGCCGCGTAAGCGATAATAGCTTCTTTCCGCCATCAAACAATATTTCTTTGCTGTAATGATTAAAAAGCTCTTGAGTGCAGAACATTACGAGCCATAAATCTTGGAGAGCTGAATAACTAAAATAAAGGGATTAGCGCGGAACCATATACATATTTATGTTGGCATGGGCGTGTAGGGGTGTTCTGAATTAGTTGCTTCTCACGGTAGATTGTTCGCCGGTACAGTACGTTTATTACTCTTGGGAAGCATCGTTCCTCTCCCATGCTTGATTATAGAATCCCCTAATTTGCAGTGGCACCATGAAAAACTCCGCACTGCCAAATTTTCACAGATTACAGGGCAAGAGCTGACCGCACATTTATCAAGTAATTATATTTGTCGCGATTTCATAATTTTTTTTTATGGAAACTGTTTGTGGGGGTGCGATAGACTTGTCTTTATCTTCACAACTGATAAGGCCTGCTCGTCAGGTGCTACGCGTTACGGAAAAAACAGCAGAAACAGAAAAGGTCATACGAGAGCTGGTGCAAGAGGAATAAACGTGCCCCCCCCCCCCCCTAGTAGCTGCCTGGCTATGTGTGCGTCGTCTCTTCAAAGACTCGCCGTCGTCTACGGCTGTGCAATTCTGGGTAATTAAAGAGCTACAAGCTGCAATGTCTGTCAACTTGGCATTTGAATGTTTCCAGTCAACAGCAGCTACCTTGAGCAATCGCATATTTTCATGTGGCAAGAGACACAAAGCTCATTTCAGACGTTTCTTTTTACACTTTCCATTGAAGGTCAAAGTATTACAACTGTGCGTTTTGTAAGACTATAAGCGGAACACGTTTCATTGATTCTATTCTGTTCAGAACTAAAACTGGCTGTTTAACATACTCAGTAATGCTTATGATAATATTCTGAAGTTTATCATTTTGACTACAACAGCACACCAGATTATTTCCCCCACAATTTATACTTTGTAATAATAAGAAATCACTTAATGTAGCTTTGGTGACAAAGCTAAGGTACCATTAAGAATATGTTTTGCAGGTACAGTATTTCCCATTGCATAAAGGGAGATAGTTACCACCTTGCTATCTCAAACTGAATCTGTTAAAAGATGCCATTAATATTTTACTGGTGTTTTAGTCCATTCTACACACTTCTGAATTTGTCCTCCTTTGTTCAAGTTAATCAACCAAGTCACCTGACAAAAGAAATCAAAATCAACACACACACACACACACACACATGTTGTCTGTATGCAACCTATATAAAACATGATCATATTTGTTTGTTGTTCTTTGAAAATGAGGAAAAATGTGTGATAACCTATATTTACATATTAGGTTCATAGCATTTATGGTTTTTAATTGCAGAAAGAAACGGTGTAAGCATTCCCAGTCTCTTAACTGATGTTATGGGTGCACAGTGTCCTGGATCCAGTCTTCATTTGACCTTAAACTTACATGTCAATAAACACGTTCTTTTTTCTTCTTCCAAAACAGTTTGCTGACTTCTGAATTTGCACAATTCTTGGTTGCATTGAAACATATTACACTGTTTGTACATTAATGGGGAAAGGAAAATGTTTATTGAATCCAGGACACTGTAAATATCGGTCTTGTGTGGGGAAAATACATAAATAAACATGTGAAACAGGAAATCGGTTGATATAAGCACTGCACCACTGGTTAGAAAGCACAGACATCAAAGGCCATGGATACATGTTGGTACGCATCTACATATCTCAGATACACTTAGAGAGAGAGAGAGAGAGAGAGAGAGAGCGAGTTTGTGTTTGTGTACTTTTAATAATTGAAAAAATATGTGCAAATGCTCTCAAGAATCTGACAGGCTTATGTCTAAACTATTGACCATATAAAATAACATTTTAGAGATACCCTATCATACTGTTACATTACAAACTTCAAAGGAAGCAAATAGGGTATTAGATTTGCTTACTGATAAATTTCTCTGAATTGTAATGAACAAAAATAAACCTTCAGTTTGATTCATTTTTTATTTGTATAGCACTTTTTACAAAGGGCATAATATCTAAATTAAAAGACCATGGGATTACCCTGTTGCTTAGTTATTGATTATCCTATTCAAATCACACGGAAGGAAAAAAAATATGCAGGGTATTTCTGTAGAAAATCAGTCACCACAAAATGGAATATACAGTGAAATATCCAGTGTTAATTCAACTCTTTAACAGACAACGTTTTTTTCCCACATTCAAGAGGGGGACCAAATGTTATCAGTAAAAAATTGAATTAACACTGTTGGAGCTAAATTAACACTGCACATTTTACTGTGTATGAATGGACATTTCTATGGAAATAGCACCGTACAAATTGTTGTACTGGGTGTAGTTTACAGTTTTACGCAGCCTCTAGTTATTGTTGGACTACACATTTTTCTTGATGTTTACGTCATTTTTCAGCGACGTGAACAACACAGAAGAAAATGCCTCTGACATGCTGCAGAACAAACTGCATAACGGTTTCCCTCTGCTGTGATTCATACACACGCATAATACGTACATGTGTGTAAGGATGCACACATCAATGGATGAATAGCACGTCTCTAAAATACTCAGTCAGGGAAATTAAAATGACAGGAACTGAGCCGAGAAGACAGATGACTGTAGGGTGATGAACAGACGCCCTGTTATGAATCGTAAAAAAAGTTTTTATCTGCTACATCTCCGTTGTGATGAAAAATGTTCTCATGGTACATCCAAAGATACAGGCAGTCATGTGGTCATGTGATGTTGTTTGGGCCTCTGAAAGGGTTACGTTTGAATTTTAATTTAGAGAAACCAATATACAGTTAAGCCCAAAATTATTCATACCCATGCCAAATTTTGAGTTTTGAGTGAATTTTTATTTGACGAATAGGTTTCTTCCGGCTGGAAATGACATAAGAAGGTGACAAAAGACGGTAAAAAAAAAATGTGTTAGAGATATTAATGAAAAATGTTACCTATTTCTATGTTTAAAAAAAAACAAAAAACATTTTTATAAAAAATGCCATGTCCAATTATTTTGGACATAACTGTATATATACTGTGACATTCTGCCCTTAAAATGTCTGTGGGCATCAGCTTCGGTAAATTGACCGTTGGCGCTCTTGTCCGCTTCTAAGGCGGCCTAATCCGCGAAGGCTCAAATAAAATACGGCGAGAGCGATGCAGTGGGCCCGGGCCTAAATTTTATTCATGCTCCCCGACAGATGGAGGAGATTAGAAAACGAGCAAATCGCGCTTGGAACTGGGTACGGGAGTCCTTGGCGTTCCAAAGTAAACACGGCCTCACTGTCCTCGTCTGCAATGTACTGTGGGAAAAAACCTACGTGGATGATGAGTCTAGAAATGGGAAACGCTCTTGTGAAATATTGCAACGTGTTTTCTACATCGCCTTGCGAGGGGTCTTCCGCTCACGAGGAGGCAGATTGTAGACCCCTGGCAGAGAAGAAAATGATCGTCTTGGCGAACTAGAGAGCACACCGGGTAAGATTTCCAACTTAGTTACTTAGTTACAGTATTAGTTACTAACTCAATCTTAAACGTACTGGATGACTCCACTACGACTGTTGACGATGACCAGTGATTTCCAGGCGGCCATCGTCCTGCGCATGGTCAGTAGAGGAGTATTCATGTTTTTCTCTGGGATTCTATGGTAATCTGAAAAATGTGACTTCCTGTGAAATGAAAATTATATCGATAGTAGCTTCAGATTTTTGAAGGCTAGTGTTCCTCTGAAGGCCATCATATCTACTTGGTATTAATAATAATTTTAGTCAAAGACCTACAAGATCATCATGATAATATACAGTAAATGTATATAACAGGAGCAAAACAATGAGAACATGCTGTAGATCCACAATATTCAGTAACACAGTACAGACAAATGAGTCCCATGTTTTCAGTAAAGCACTAAATATAAACACTGTTGAAACTATGATCACCATTGTTGTAGCACACGCAGTGTTTGACCAGTACCTTTACCCTTACCCTCATGGAAAATGTACCTATGTAATACTAACATGCACTTAGAGTAATTAATAATCAGGTAGAATTATTTATTAGAGTAATACAGAATAATTAATGAGAAGAGCAGTGTTGCTTTATGGTTTAATAGCCATGTGATGCCTGACGCCATGTATGAGTACCATTGAGTAAAATCAGATTTCGTTTCAGATCCGGAGCTGCTGATGGTGACCTGTTGCTAGGCTTTTTTTATGTACTGACATGCAGGATGATCAAAGGTTTTGCCCCTAGGTGCATGTGGGGTTCCTAAATGCATGTGCGTCCCCCCCCCCCCCCCCCCCCCCCCCCCCCCGATAGCACCTATTCACAGCTGTAAAGCCGCAGATAAAACATTTTTTTTTAAAAGTGAGAGATTTTCAAATAACCCAAATGACGACACAGTAACGGGGGGGGGGGGGGGGGGGGGGGGGGGGGGGAACTCGCCCCGTGGCCATAGCAACCGTGCGAAATGAAAGGTGCTTTTTTAAAATAATAAATAAATAAGTGAAATTCCCCCCTGCTCTTTGGTGATGTCTCGAGGGCTGGAGTTGGGCCCTGTTAGCCAGCGAAGCCTCTCAGAGACGCAGTGCGCTCTCCAGCCCTTTGAAGTGCGGCCGGCCCGGGAGGGAGCATGGGGAATTCGTTGATTACATGATTGCATGATTACATATTCAGTACACAAGTGTTGGGGGGGTTGGGGGGTGGGGGGGGGGGGAGCTGTGAGGATTGGGCCTTGGATGTGACGAGGGTCTTCTGTACCAGTGATGTCAGCTCGGGTAGCTTCCGCTCTTCTTCTGTGCTTTGTTCTCTGCCCGGTCGTGATTGACAGGCCAGTGAAACATGCAATGCTTATGGGCATAATTCATTTTTATATTCGTGCTAAAACTTAAACGTTGCAGAAACCAAAATCTTATGATTATTTGATTTGATTTGATTTATTTGCACTCATCATATAAAAATGACAAAATAGAACAAATAGACTTACTTAAAACAATACAAAGAGGACTGTTGTGAAAAGTGAGACGTTAAAATGAGAAACAATTTGTAAAGTATTGAGTCCAAAGATTACCCATTAAGCCAGCAATAGCTGGCCCATTTTCAATGGGGTCCTAGACTGGACTATTGACATAACTAAATATACAACAAATATACAAATCTGGATCTCTTCATTAAAAAATGTCTACAGTACAAAGACACGCACGCACGCGTGCACGCACACACACAGAGAGTGATTGTATGATGATTTTTCCTAGCCAGTGTTCCTTTCCCCAAGCGGACAGAATGTTCATCCTGGTGAGCTGTCTGTTAATGGTAACTACTGCATGTTCTCACTATGCATGAAGGGCAATAAAGAAGACATAAAATGTACTTTTCACACTAAAACACTGGCATTATAGAAACCTAAATCTGATGATTTGTATTTTTTTTTTTTCCAAATGTGAAATTATTTGTCTTTGCCAGTGTTTCTTTTTTATACGAGACGTATGTTCAACCTGGCGAGCCGTCAGTTCATTCTAACGACATGGTATCATTATGCATGAAGGACAATAAAGGATAAAGAAATCCTACTCTTCATTGTACAGTACCTCATACTGAGATTGAACAAAGCAACCCTGTTTGTCTTTTGGAGTAAGTATTCCTAAAGCAAGTGATACGGTTTTCTAAGCATGTGCAAGTAGGCTTGCTAATCTCTGTTTTTGATTCACACCAGATAAACTGTGAGTTCTGGCTTTGATATCGTTATAAAGTTATAAAGCATCTCATTTCACATCCACATGTGTCTAAAACACACAACTTGTGACCAAGCACTGCGGAGCGTGTCAGTGAGCAAGTGGAAAACATATGCTCCATTTCATTATTCCTCTGAACAATTTGTTCTCAGTCTTTTTTTTATATAGCATATATCAGAACACAGTACGTCTGTTGAAATGAAAAGTGATTAACTTTTTTCCGCTTATGTATAAAGATTTACAGCGTTATAGTGATTATTAATATTATTATTATTATTGTGAAAAAGCTTGTGTTTGTAGGAAACATTACGCAAGTAATCAGAAGTAGACCTGTCTTCCTGCCCTCCACCACATCTGTTGCACATGCAGGTGGCAACATCATAAATGTGCTCACATCTTCCCCTGATCTGCATTCTCCCCCGCCCCCCTAATGTTTTTTCTCTTTACCCCTGCTCATAATCATAGATATAAAACTGTACCAGTATCTGAAAATGATAGCTTTCTCTCTCTCTAAAAAAAAAAAAAAAAAAACTTTATAAAATTTTTGAACACGAAAAATTATTAAAAGCTAAAGTGCACAATCGATGTGATGCCGGCCTTGAACCTAAGACCGCACAGAGGCAGCTGAGCCTCAAGCCTTCTCAAACCTTCCAGTATTTACCAAAGTTCAAACAGGAAGTAGGCTTCTTTTTTTCCACAGTGTTTAACAGCTCCTCAGAGGTTTCAGGGTGAAATGAACAGAAAGGAAACCAAAACCCTTCAAAAACACATTTAGAGACATTTCTCTCGTATGTGACGTCAGTTCCGATATGCCGGGACAGAAAGTGGAGGGGCTGTTTCATTTTTTGTTGTTGTTAAAAGCGTGGAGAAATGAGAGGGAAAGCTTTCAAGGCTGAATTGGAGTACTTTTTTTGTGTTCTCTCTGCTGACACGTCAGCTCGCAAAAGCATCCATACGATATTCTTTTGAACCCTCAGAAGTGTGCAGGTATCGCTTTCTCATCTGTGGCCTTTTGATGGTCACTACAAAATGAATGAATTTTGGTTCTGTATTGACAAAGTCATGAAATGTCAAACGCTGAAGTAAACAATAGAGCCTTGATGCCCCTGTCCATTTAATTATCATAACCTCGAGGGCAATACAAAGTTTGCTTATCACTCTTCCTCCTTAAAGTCAATGAACTGAATTTCTCATTCAGGGTTACCAGTGAGGTAAATCAAACCCGGTACCATTCATAAGCAATTCTTATTTCTTATTTATTGTTAAATTAGCATCTGTAAATATTTGTCTGCATCGTTCTGTTTAGTTGTTATCAAAAACTGTGCCGAAAGTAGACTCAGAACCTGGAAGCAGCAACATTCTAGAATCACTGGAATAAAATTTGAACTGGACCTGTAATTTGTGAACTTGTTCAAATGAACCAGAACAAAAATTCTAAAAGTACAGCTGCACAGCTTCCTATCTGAAAACAAATTTTTTTTAAAAAGTATAACAAAGCAAATGACCAACTTTACCATCATATAGTTACATTATCATGCTGCACAATCACCGTTACTGATGACTATAATTACATATTACTACTACATGTTTTACATTTACGCAGAACTGTTTTGATATTGAAGCAAAAACTAATGGTAGCTGGTGATGTTATTTAAAGGCATTCATGATAGAAGCATCTGGATGATGGACATGTGTCTGTATTCTCAAATTTCATTCCAGATTTGCTAGTCGGTATATTTTCAATTTGGATGACTATTTCACCAGTAGCATTGAGCAAATCAAAATGTTCATTAAAATTATAGATTGCAAAACACACTCTGATATAAAAAATAAATATAAAACAATCAATTAAGCATTAATTATTCACTAGTAATTTAAACACAAACCAAATGAATTAAAAATTCTCAAATTACTTCAAAAATTACAGTAAAAATTATGCTTGTATTTTTAATTAATTTGAATTTCCAGTTCATCAGATCATCATCTTCTCTAGTTCTGTCACTGTGCTGTTGTGTAGATACATATGATAAGCATCTTGTTATTGTGTAAATTTCAATATGGCTGTCCAGTATGCTATTTCAGCATGGCCGTCCAATATGGCTATTTCAGTATGGCTGTCCAATATGGCTATTTCAATATGGCTGTCCAATATGGCTATTCAAAATGGCTGTCCCCGACTATCCATTCCACCATCACTAGAAATGGGTGTTCCATGGTGTTCCACCATGCTATATGCTCTGTTGCTGCTCACTTCCTTCAGTCCCACGTTTAATAACTGCCCACAATCTTGTTTTATTCTGGTCTTTTTCTATTGTCGTGAAAATGAAAATATATCAGATATGAGTTGTTCAGAGAAACACACAAAGTTGAAACCATTCCGGCTGTATTGCGCATTCTCTGTTAAAATAAACAGCACCTACATGAAAAAATAAATAAAATAAACCAAAAGCCACATTTGGACCATATTCAGCTAACTGTCAATAGCCAATGTAACAAGCCGTCATGGTGTCATTGGCTGAGGAAAAACAAAAACAATGGGTGGCTTTTAGACCTCGTTTGAACTGGTTTTGAAATGATGACACAATGCTTTATTTGTCCATATGTTTGGGATTATTGCATCTGTTTACCATTTATTTATTTACTTTATGAACTCTGCCTTCAGTTGATTAGCATTTTGTCTCGTTGCGCTCGTCTTTGGGAACATGATTGGCATTTGGTGATAGCCGTTTGAAGTGAGAAATGGTCTGCTTTGATCTCTGAGGATGAGAGCAGCGTTCAGATATTACTTGAAGACGGTCTAAGAATGAACACCAAAAGCGTTTTCAGTGAGGATGACGAGCAACAAACATAAAGTAGTTTTTTTTTACAAAGTGTTATTTTCAGGAGTCATTTCAAAATGCTTTCAGTCTGAAACAAAGGTATAAGTTATATTGTGTTTCAAAGCTCTAGCCTACTAATGGAATTAATAAATACTTACAGCTTCCCAGGTGGCCAGGAAAATAATGGACTACCAAAATAAAAATGAGAATTCTTGCTTTTGCTCATTACAGATATTTTACTTGTTGTAAAATTAAATGTATTCTTTTCCTGTAATTAAACTTTTATGTCACCCAAAGAATAAAAATATAAAAAGTAAAATATGTGATAATTAATATAGTTTACTTTGAATGTCATAATAGGTATAGTCCAGCTTTATTATTTTATAGCTGCATACTTTTCTACAGTTCTGTGATCATGCATATTAAAATGACTAAACTAGATTATTGGTGAGATATATAATGTATGTAATTATTTATAATAAAAATACAATAATATATGCATGATTATTACACTATGCAATATCATAATAATTATGATATATATAATGCAGTATACTTATGCTATAATATATTAATAACTTCTATGATGCTATTACAGACTATAACTATATAATCATATCAAAATATGACATATTTTAACCCCTACATTAACATGAACTGTATGACTATATGTGCATGGTTTCCTGTCCAGTTGTTATTTGTACATTTGTTATTTGCTTATCCTGTGTGTATTGACTTTAACTTTTTATAATATATAATAATAATAATAATAATAATAATAATAATAACAACAACAACAACAACAAAGCATATAAAAAGACATTTTGCTACATTTTCATGTTAATTTTATCCGACACAAAGTCAAGTGCTGAAACTCAACCTTATGCAAAGGCATAGAGATTACTTTTTTTTTTTTTTTTACCCTTGAAGGCTGCTCTTTAATATCAGCTTGTAACCAAGTAAAACCAAGTATATAATATTGTAAAGGCACACATAAAGCAATTATATTTGTTAACTAAGTATTACATCATTGCAGGAATAAGCCGTTTAACTGAGCTAGGCTGTTTCCGTTGATTTGGAGAAAAAACATTTATCCTGATAATTTGATAAAAAAAACTAATTTTTTATTTCAATTTTGGAATGATCTTAAAAGTTCAGTTGAACTTCACTGCGGAAATGAGACAAAAACTACAATTACAAATTGTTACGATGACGACACTGCCATCTACTGGTTTTTGCTATTAAATGCAGAACCCCTCCGAAGGTCCAAAGTTCCAAAGGTAAAGTTACAGAAAGCGTCTTGTCTTACCTCCCGAGTTCATTTTTGTCTTGCTTTTTTTCGTCCTTCGTCCACTGTATGCGTCTTGCGATCAAATGTATACGATCCCATTTCTTTTGCAGCTGCACATAAATGAACTATGAACAAACTAACAATACTCGACAGTTGCAAGAGGATTCGTTGCAATCTGTTGACAGCTGCACGTGCACTTCTACAAAAGGAAGCTGGAGGGGTTTGGCTGGCTTCCACGCAACCACATCCCTACTCTTCTCTCAAAACATGTCACACTTGTCAAGAAAAAGAATGTTAACCCTTGCCATAAACTTTAATGCAAAATAGTCAATGCAAAACTTAAAATTCTTGATAAATAGCCTAAATAAATTCATTTAAACCATTAAATATTGATTAAAAATTGCATGATTATGCCACTGACCTCAAGTATCAAGAAGACAATGATGCATTTGGTTGAAACAAAATTCCTCTTAATACGAAATGCTAAATTTGCTTCTGTCCTAGATGAAAAATATTGAAAGAGTGAACGTAAATATGCAAACAATTGCACCCAATACAAAATTAGTTTACGGTCAGTAACAAAAGATACAGACAAATCAAAAATCTCAATTCACCGAGGAGTCACAAAATCCTCTAGACAGTCAAAATTGCATAGCTGCATGGAAAACTGCATGACGTGCATCAAATTGGTGACTTGTCTTTGTGTGGTAACTTTTCTTTCCATATCAACAGATGCACCCCCACTTTTTAAATTGGCTATTTTCTGCGACCTTCAGAAATGATACGACGGAAATGAGAATGAACAATACAGAGAATTTGTTCCACAGAGGTGAAAAAAGGATGTACAAGGAGCTGTGAATCAGAATCAGAATCAAAATGGCAGAGACTGAAAAGGAGCATGATAAGAAGGAGGAAGAGAAGAAGAACCTGGGGTTCTCCTGTGCCCGAGTGACGGGCCAGCTACAGCCAACTGATGGGGACTGAAGGGGTTAGAACCCAGTAAGAACCCAGTGAGAACCCAGTAAGAACCCACCCATCCATACATCCATTATCGGGGGGTGGGTGGGTGGTGGGTGGTGGGTGGAGTCTATCCCAGCACCTATTGGGCGAGAGGCAGGAATGAACCCTGAACAGGTTGCCAATCCATCACAGGAAACCCAGACAGAACCCAGATGTGGAAAAAGGTTAAATCAAACTGAACATGTGAGAACAAAAAAACAAAAATAAAATAAAAATAAATTATCTGAAGGTGCATTGTGGGAGATCTGAAACCACAAATCTTAAAGGGAGGCAGGGGGACAGACACCGGTACATAAAATTAATTAGAGGAGAAACTACAGGATGCAACAAGATTGAGAGGGTTTTTTTTATTGAAAGACAAAAAAGTACAGGAATGCAAAGCGTGTCTTAAAACACCCCGTGGAACACTATAGAACTATAGTATGGGCTTTGATATTTAATTGAATTGTGTCCTACAAAGAACCAAAATGTCTGCTTATTTTACACACGCTATCTTCAGTTTTCACTGTGAATAAAATAAACAAATGAGAGCATTTATATTTCTTGTGTAAGTTTCTGACCCTCACAGCAACTGTAGCTACCCTGCAAAGTTTTGCCCGAAGCTACAAAGGTGTACAGGTTTATCTGCTTAAAAAGCTTGTGATAATAGCAACTGTGTCCATTAGGAATCGGGTGGATCATTTAATTAATGTTCGCTTAAATAACATTTAGAATTACAGTTCAGTCAATTTATGATTATGAAAGGTTACACATTACACAATGTATAATATTCTACTTTATTATATTGTAAAATCTATTATAAGATCCTATAAGAATGTGATGTTTATTTTCACCAGTAATAAATTACTATAGGATACTAAACACATGTATTATAAGACTATTGTACACTAATTCATGCATACACTATATCATATGAAATATTCTACAATAAAAATTATAGAGTAGGATACAAATATTACACAAAACCATGTACATAGGATGCAATCCTAGTTTATTTTCATAAGTAAGAAGATGATGTGTACAACATGGGAACTCATTTTACACCATTATACTAGAACCCATCCACACTGCAGAAAACAGAATTATTTAAAATAAATTCAGAATAGATTATTCTTCTGAAAGACTCTTTTACCGCAGAATGACAAACATAACATTCATTGGTTGTATTTTTCCTTATCAATTAAAATGTCCAAATTTCCATCTTTGCAGAAATACATATGTGTATTTTAGGTAGATATACTTTATATACTTTATTGAACCCTGTGGGGTAATTTGTCCTCTGCATTTGACCCATCCTTAGTTACCTAGGAGCAGTGGGCAGCCACAGTGCAGCGCCCGGGGACCAACTCCAGTTCTGAGGCAAGTGCCTTGGTCAAGGGCAACGGCAGGAGCGCACCTAACATGCATGTCTTTGAGTGTGGGAGGAAACCGGAGTACCCGGAGTAAACCCACGCGAACACGGGGAGAACATGCAAACTCCGCACAGAAAGGCCCCAAGCCGAGATTCGAACACACGACCTTCTTGCTGTGACCGTCTTCCAGCTTGTTTTCCTCTATGATAAGAGGGAATGTGAGTACGTACATTTTTATTTAAAAAGGAAACATCTGCCCAATTGCTTGCTCATTAGCTAACTAATAATATGGTAAATCCCAGCTACGTGTAGGTGATATGCCTTTTTGCCATTCATTTTATAATATGAGATCATATTCAAGTAGGCGTGATGCAAAGCTACAAATATATTAGCTTGATGTTGGCTGATATGATTCTGGTAATGCAAGCTCAAACCCATTTTTACATGCTTTTATCTGGGTGTGTCTATGGTAACAATGAAGGGAACCCTTCATAACTCGCAGTTAAAACAAGGGGGAGTGGCCGCTCTGCACGTCTTACGTTCCTCTTGCTTACGCAAGGCTGAAACGCCTCCCTTTATCTAGTTGACAGAGTGCATTCCTGGCAAGAACTTGCAACACTATAAAGGTACGTTGAAATTCAATCCGATAAACAATTGTGGGCTGCAGTTTCGATACTGTGGCTGGCTGTTGGATTTTGACCTTGATAGAACTGCGGTTGGAAGTCGGTGCGTCCACGCGCAGTGTGTGGATGCAGCTCGACCACGAGATGCTGATGCACTGCAGCGCGCGGAACGCTTTTGTGCGCAAGGCCTTTGCGTATTAAACGTCCTGTAATTTATAGAGTATTCTACCGTGTTAACAAACTACCAAGCTACGTGCTTAGCTAGTCGATAAAAACTCCTGGATGCGCTCCAAAATATGCATGTAATTGTCCACAAATTTAACTTTAGCAGATGCCATAAAAAGTGAGTTGCCGAACTGACTACGTGCTAGCTGGACGAGCTAGCCATGGCCGTTTCTATTCAGTGGAAATAATGACGTTTTATTGCATTCGCTGTCTAGCTTTGTGTGGCCAGCGGGGATTATTTGTCGATGCCGTTCTAGCTAGTTCGGTCGTTCGTAGGGTTGCATTTATTTTAAAAGCGAACAAACGTGGCCGCTGTAATAACTAACGTTAGCTAGCTTGCTAGTCCGTTATTTTTTTTTTGTCGTCAATGGCCTGTCTTAGTCACACTTTTCCTTGTGAACAAATGGCTAACGCAAACTGGACAGATGGCGCAGGCGGACTGAATAAACAAAAAGGGCTTGCGTGGTACAGCCGTCCAGCTGGTGTCCCAACAAGCTAACGAGCTTGCTAATCGGTTTTTGGGGTTCGGGTGCTTGACTTTGTCAGACGTGTTACAGTCGTTTACAGCGCTGTAGCTGTTAGTTAGCGAACGTTAAATCGTTCACGAAAACGCCACCAGTGCGCCAGTGTCCCTTTTGGCAGGTGACCTCTAGGCGTCTTGGAAAAGGTTGTGCCACACGCCGACGGGATGCACCTTCACTCGACCATTAAAAATCAGCGAAAAAAAATGGTGTCTTGATTACCGATTCGCCCAAACACGTGGAAGGTGTATGTTGCCCTGTCAGTAAACATGTTTAAACACGTTTCTTAATGTAATGCTAACGCTGATGAGGTCATTTTGACGCGTAGCTGTTATAGTTTAACTAGCTATTGTCTCGCTGGATTAAAATGTTATCTGAGGGAGAAAGGTATTGAAGCCGTCTATGATTGTTTTACGTTGTGTGTTTGTGTGTTTGGGTATTATAACATCAATTATGGATATTAATATTAACCAGTTATTCTAAAATAATTGCGCAAACGTGCAGTGCAGATATAGGCTAGACTGAGGGAACTGGCCCAGAAATTTTCTCCCGGCTTATTTTATAGATTTTTTTTTTTTTTTTGCATTTAGTTCTTTTTAAGTGGCTGAATTGTAAAATGTCCCGCTACTGTTTCATTGCACTTGGCTAATTAACCCTGCCATGGTTAGGCCTAAATCACTGTGCTTTCAGTAAATGTCCCAGTCCCCAGTTTGTGACGTGTGCACACATACTAAGGTTCAGCATGCCCACACACCCAGGTCCATATAGCATGATGATGAGAGTAAGTAATTTCATGTAATAAAGATGGAGATTTCGTGTTGTGTACTGATCAGTAGTTAATTATTTTCTCTTGGAGTTTACTGAAAATTACTATTTGACAGCTGTTCTTTTAAAAACAATTCTTCCTGGGGGGGCCTGCCCCGTGACCCCCCCCCCCCCCCCACCCCCCCCCCCGATCCCTCCCCATAGAGTCAAACTAAAGTTGTGCCCTTGAAGCCTCCCCCCCCCCCCCCCCCCCCCCCCAACAACCAGAGAGAGAGGGGGGTGTCGTTGACATTTTTGCCCTTCCAAGTGTTTTTCCCACAGCTCCCAGTTCTGTTTTTGTTTTGCTTCTGTGCCTGACATTAGTATGACTTCGTAGCTCTCTCTCCTGCAGTCCTGGCAGGACGGTGACTGTCCTGTGAGCTCAGCTGTGATCTTTAGATGTCTGACTTACACAACCCCCCCCCCCCCCCCCCCCCCCCCCCCCCTGGCGCTCTGGCGCTCGGACGTTGCGTAAGGCCTGGTGAAACTGCTGCTGAGCAGAGTGTGCCGAAGGTGACTTCTCCCCTCCATCCAGAGCCTGAGGAGTGTGCCGAAGGTGACTTTTCCCCTCCATCCAGAGCCAGAGCCCCCGCTCTCCCCCATGGGACAGGACTGTTTCCTGTTCCCCCGCTCTCCCCCATGGGACAGGACTGTTTCCTGTGCCCCTGCTCTCCCCCACGGGACAGGACTGTTTCCTGTGCCCCCGCTCTCCCCCATGGGACAGGACTGTTTCCTGTGCCCCTGCTCTCCCCCATGGGACAGGACTGTTTCCTGTTCCTGGTTATTTTTCTCCTTCCTGGATCGTACGCCGTTGCTTAACCCCGCCGTTCAGCTTCTTTACCTGTTTTTGCTTGAAAATGGGAGCTGAGTTGGTGACCCAGGTTGAGTAAAGGACAGTGTTTATGAGTGAAGAGTACAATTGTGTGACCCCCCCCAAATCAGAACCCCCTCCCCCCTCTTTCCAGGGTTCTCTCCTGCTGGCCTTCCTGAATCAATAGGGGTCTGTTGCACAATAGCTGGCCTGCGTAGTGCATGGTTTTTTTTTTTCTTGTGTGTGTTTTCGGTGTCCTGGTTAAAGAGGTTCTTCTCTTCTTTTCAGATCATGGCAGTGCCACCTACTTACGTCGACCTGGGCAAGCCTGCCAAGGACGTCTTCACTAAGGGATACGGTAAGGAAGATGCCCTCCCTATTTTATTACTGTTAATTTATATCAGGGCTCTACAGTGCTCCCAATTTAGGAACATGTGCTCCTGAAAACTGATGTGCCAACAGGAGACATAATTTCCATAAATAATAACAAACATAATAATCCATAAATTTTTAAACCTAGCAGCACACATGCCCCTTGGGTTAGCGTAGAGCGCTGTATTTTTTTCCCCCCCCCCCCCCCCCCCCCCCCCCCAGTTCTGGAAGTGCTTCTGTTTCAGGAGGGCTTGCAGCAGTCGGAGGAGAGGCGAGAGGAGAGGCCCATCTCTTGCAGTCTCTTTATTACCGTACTTATTAACTGAAGCGGTGCAGTGCCCTGCGGTGTGCTGCTCTCTGGCTGGGATTCTGCTGAGGCGGGGGCCTGTTTCTGCCGAGTGGAGTGGATATCCCTTCACCGGGGGCCCGGCCTTGTGCTGGGGGGGCGGCTTGGGGTTCACATCAATATCACGTGAGCAGTACAGCATTGGGGGGGGGGGGGGGGGTGTCGGACTAGGCCTCGTCTCTGGAGAGGGTGGCGTGGTGCCCCAGAGGATTATGGGAAGCTGGACATTTGCCAAGTAGTGGAGGCTGTTTCTCTCTGCCCTTTGCATTGCTGAAAATCTCATCAAATGGCCGTCAGTATTGGAATGTCATATTTTTTGTGTGGAATGGCAGTGATAAGGGAGGTTTTGAGTGCTCTGCAAAGGGCTTTACTTGGCTGCATATTTATGTGGACTGCCTGATTTGGTGATTGATTTGATTTGTATCCTGAAGGCCTGGTTTTCACTGTGTGCATTTAATCTACTTTTCTGTAATGAAGTCCAGACTCGGGTCATTAAGTCAACTGCCTGAATGATGGGTGTGTGTGTGTGTGTGTGCGTGTGTGTGTGTGTGTGTGTGTGCTGGTATGTCTTGTTTTGGAAAATTTGCTCCAGTGGGTGAATACTCTACGAAAAGCAGTAATTGCAGTTTGTCTGTTATCACTAGATCTTATTATTATTAAATTTGATTTTGGATTTTCTTTTCTGTGGAACTACCAAGTTTATATTTTAAATTCTTATTCTCATTTCCTGATCATTTTTAGGTATTCTATTTTTTTTTTTTTTTCATTTTTAGAAGTTCATCTCATTGTAAGCGATGCGGTGTCAGTTGAAGTTGTTTGGGTGGCTGGTCTGACTGAGTGACTGATTTAGGCATAACTGCTTTTAATCTGTCTTGCAGGTTTTGGCCTGATCAAGTTGGATCTGAAGACAAAGTCAGAAAATGGACTGGTAAGATGAAATTTGAAATGGAAACTGTGTGTTCCTGAGAGAAACTGATGGAGCTGCTGATTGGCTCCACCTGAAATCTCAGCAATCAGAGTTTATAATGACGTGTTTATCAGAGCAGGGTTTGCCCCATGCAGTTTGGAGGCATTTTTGTGCATCCTGATGTCAAGTGTGAAAATGAAAGCTGGTTTTGCGTTCTGGAGCAATAACATTACAGGCATTTAGCAGACGCTCTTATCCAGAGCGAATTGCACACACCTATGTGCACTGAAGCCATTGAAAGCACCTTGCTCAAGGGTACAAAATTGAACCTGCGACTTTAGGTTCAAAGGCCAGTTCCTTACCTGTCACACTACTCTGCCGCCCTGAATAACGCAGAAAGAATCACCTGTTCGGTTCAGGTGGGGGTCACCTGTGCCCCTCCTGCGTTTGTCTCACCTGTTGACGGCCGTCCTCCCCTGTCCGCTCGTTCTCAGGAGTTCACCAGCTCAGGATCCGCCAACACGGAGACCAGCAAGGTGTCGGGGACGCTGGAGACCAAGTACAAGTGGGCGGAGCACGGCCTCACCTTCACAGAGAAGTGGAACACAGACAACACCCTGGGGACCGAGATCACGCTGGAGGACCAGGTACGTCCCGCTGCCCTGCCCACCCGCCACCCGCCCATCTGCCCCACCCAGGCACCTAATCCACCCACCCAGCTGATCACCTGCCCCACCTAACCCACCTGCCCACCCCCTCACCTGCCCCACCTAACCCACCTGCCCACCCGCTCACCCGCCCATCTGCCCCACCCAGGCACCTAATCCACCCACCCACCTGCTCACCTGCCCCACCCCCCACCTGCCCACTTCCTGCAGCCGCATAGTTCATTGATTACTGAACTGAGCTTGTAACCAAAGACATGCATGCCAGGTCAGGTACACTCCTGCCATTGCCCTTGACCAAGGCACTGGCCTCAAAACTGGAGTTGGTCCCCGGGCGCTGCACTGTGGCTGCCCACTGCTCCTAAGTAGCTAGGATAGGTCAAATGCAGAGGACAAATTACCCTGCAGGGTTCGATAAAGTATAACTTGAACTGGAAGTCTCTGGCCCTGAATCATGTGGAAAGGGGATGGTGGGGGGATGGGGGCGCTGCATAGCTGGTGAATATGAACACATGAAGCAATATGTCAGCCAGATTGCTTCAGTTACTGTGTGGAATGATAGTGTTGAAAAATAAGAATTTGAGCAATGAGATTTCCTTCAGATAAAAAAAAATGTATTAGAAGTATTAATACACTCAAAGTAACGTGCTTGTTTCCTTTCTGGTAAATAAAGTGTTTTAGAAGTATTGATACACTGAAGCGTAACATGTTTGTTTTCTCTCTGTCCAGCTGGCCAAAGGACTCAAACTGACCTTTGATTCTTCCTTCTCGCCAAATACTGGGTAAGGTTGGAGATAATGTCAGTCAGATAACGTAATGTCTGTAGCAGATAAGTGTTTGCCTCTGCTTTAGAAAACACGCTCACCTCCCAGAAAATTCTTTGGAGGAAATAAAGATTTGTAAATGTTCAAATCAGGCTGGTAACTTCTTTGATTAAAAAAAAAAAACAATTTAATTCTACAATTTTACTGAATTGGTTTCAAAAGCTGAGCCAATTTTGTGAAGCAAATACAAAAGACTCCAAGGAACTTGTATTTGTCGGTAACAACAGTTTCCAGAAGCAGTAGTCTGTGCACTGTTGCTTTGGGGTTCAGTCGTCCGTGCACTGTTGCTTTGGGGTGCAGTAGTCTGTGCAGTCTGAGATCAGTGAATATTTGAGGTAAAGTGGTGATGTCACTCACGGCTGATGAAACTTGACCTTGAGCCGCTTCGTCACGTTTTTTTTTTTTCCTCAGCAAAAAGAGCGGGAAAGTGAAGACGGCCTACAAGCGCGAGCACGTGAACCTGGGCTGCGACGTGCACTATGACATCAACGGCACGGCCGTGCACGGCGCCGCGGTGGTGGGCTACGAGGGCTGGCTGGCCGGCTACCAGGCCACCTTCGAGGCCGGCAAGAACCGCGTCACCCAGAGCAACTTCGCCGTGGGCTACAAGACGGACGAGTTCCAGCTGCACACCAACGTGTGAGTGCGCCGCTCCGTTGCCCCGGCCCGGACCCGCCGTGCTGCGCCCCGCTCCGCCCGATTGGCTGAGGGGCTGAGCCGACGTGGGCGTGGGTAATACTTGGTTGGCGGACCTCCGGGAGAAACTTACAGTTGCTGCTGGAAGTGGGGTTGGGGGGCCTGTAGGGGGCGATCTTCTCTCTGGTCAAATAAAACCCAGTGCCCCTGTGCAGCGATGGGGACGCTGCTCTGTAGGAGAAGCGGTCTTTTGAGGTGTTAAATTGAGGTCCTGACTCAGTGTGGTCTTTTAAAGATCCCATGACGCTCCATCGCAAAGTGTCGAGGGTTCCCTGGTGTTTTGCCTAAATTCCCAACCTGGCTCTCTCACCCTGCCACCTAATCATCCCCTGATTTAATTGGCTAATCAGTCTCTCCCTCTCCACCTCAGCTGATGTGTGGTGAGCGTTCTCATGCAAAATGGCTGCCGTATATAAGTGCTATTATAATTGCGGCAAATAATAATAAGCGATGTGGCCGGACGCTGGAGGCCCACCCCATCTCGCTGCCTGTCTCAGACTCCCTGGCTCACACTCGTGTGTGTTTTCGCACCCACACCCTCCGGGATTATGGGATTTTCCAGGGATGTTGCTAAGTGAAGAAAGCGAGCTAATGCGTTCAGTCTCCTGCCTGGCGCGCCGCGCGTTTCCCTCTGTGATCGAATTTGACAAGTCCGAGCCGAAAACAGGCCTCTTGGCGCCATGGCAACGCCTGTTTATTTAATTTGGATTGGATTTTCAGAACGGGGAGATTTCGTTTCTTTTTTCCGCTCAGAATTCTGAGCTGTTGTACCTCAGTTAATTCTGAAATGATGGAAAGAACATTCCACTGGCTCTGTAGTTCTCAGGTCTGCTCTCAAAGTGTCGCACCTTTGGTGACGATCAGTCCTTCGACCGCCGAGCGCTTTGTGTGATTGACAGGCTCGCTGCTGAGGTCATGCTGATGAAGCTCTAAAATGGTGGAGCTGAATGGAGGCTTCATCACTCAAAGGGCATGAGAGGTGCCAGAGTGAGAGAAATACTCCCCCTGCCCAGCTTCGGAGCCCCTGAAAACACTGGAATGTAGTGGCTAGTTAAAGGGTAAAAGAATTAATGGGAAGGTGTCCAGTGTTGGCAGTGAAATATGTATTCATTATCTTGTACAACATTTGGTTTTTAATTTGTAGAATGCAGAAAAATAGACATGAGGTGCCTCTTTGTTACTAATTTATTTATCATTTATGATGTGAGTTGTCATAAAAAGTGAGTAAGTAGGATTACTTGGAAATAAAAAAAAATATCATTTACTTGGGGGAAGGGGTGTGTGAAGGGGTCAGAAAGGTGCCCAGAAAGGCTGTCAGCCCGAGATGACGTTGAGTTTTTTGTTGTTGTTTTCTTTCTATTACAGGAACGACGGCACAGAGTTCGGCGGCTCCATCTACCAGAAGGTGAACGAGAACCTGGAGACGGCGGTCAACCTGGCCTGGACCGCAGGGAACAGCAACACCCGCTTCGGCATCGCCGCCAAGTACCAGATCGACGCCGACGCCTCCTTTTCGGTATGTGTGAGGCGTGGAGGGGGGCGGGGGGGGGGGCTCGCTGTGATCTGTGTGGAGTGCAGTGAGCCTCAGTGTGGGGGGGGGGGATGGGGGGGGGGGGTTAAGGGGACCCTACAGTAGCTCTATGAGAAGGATAACAGGCTCCTGGTTTGACCACAGGAGTGGCTGTTGAGTGTTGAGGCAGATAATATGCTGCTGACTGTAAAACTCACTCCAGACTCAGCTTAGATTCATTTTATATTAAATTTAATGTTTTTTAAAATATTTTTTATATTAAAACTGTAGTTGTAATAGAAAGCCCTCGCTGCCATTCAAAACCACAGTATTCGCTTCATTGATGCGCGCATTTAGATGAAATTGGTTTCAAGTCAGTTGGCTGATCCTGTGTTTTAGAGAACAGCCCCAATCCCCACAAAGCACCGTATGTATGTTTGCATTTCTTTTCCCAAGAGGACAGTGAGAACGTCTGCATGATGATGTTATGGCCAGAAACAGGGGCTGTCGATATTTTTAAGCCGTGGTCTTAGAATCCATGAATTTGGATCCTGGAGGTCTGACACGTTATATTTCCTTCTGCCCTTTTCAGGCCAAAGTGAACAACTCCAGCCTCGTGGGCCTGGGCTACACCCAAACACTCAAGCCAGGTGAGTGGCCACAGCATACAGCACAAAGAGCTGCAAGTGTTCATTCTCCAAAGCTTCTCCAAACAGTATTTTCATTATCTAATTATTGGGCCTCTGTTTTTAATTGTATTCCCCGATTTCTTCTTCTCTTCTTCCAGGCATTAAGCTGACCCTCTCTGCTCTCCTGGACGGGAAGAACATCAATGCCGGCGGACACAAGCTGGGTTTAGGACTGGAATTTGAAGCCTAGGGAGATCTAGCTGTCAAATCCTCAACTTCCAGATATTTTACTGAATTAGGTTCCTTCACAACTTGTGTTTCCCTGAGCAGTGTTGGGGCGGGGTGCATTACACTAGATGACACATGATCCGTTATTTTTTAAGGGACAGCTGAAAGGTAAAATATATTGGAACGCCGTGCCCCAGTTTGGAGTTAAGGAATGGGCAAGAACTAGCTGGTAGCTTGCTGGTATATAATCTAATAAGCGTATGTAAGAGAAATGTAGTTCTTAGATAGTGTTCTGAAATGTTATGAAGATACACTCTCATTCCACCTTTTATTTATTTGTAATGTCATTTTTTATTTTATATATTTTTTTTGGTACGATTATGGGAAAATGCCTGGATGGAGATGTCTGTCTGATAAGCATACACTTGGTCAAAAAGCACTTGGAAAGCAGTCCATTCATTTGGGAATGCATTCTGCTCAGTGTCCACTAGGGGATGCTGCATGTGTCTCACACATGTCACCAGTGTTGTACCTTGGTTCTACCTAATTGTGTTCCCTGGCAACTGTGAAGTATCCCCACACTGTTGTGACATTCCAAGCCAAAACCTCCCAGCAGGCATAGAAATGTCTGTTACAGTAATAGCGTTTTTGAGCAGAGTAGTTGTCTTTCACGTAAACAACAGCTGCTATCCACGGCACCAGCATTGGTGTACAGATATAATGCATTTGTTTCACTTGTATTTGTGTGTGTGCTCGGGCGTGCGTGCGTGCAGTTTATGTGGATCTCGTCTTTCATTACAAATATAAAGCATTATTTTAGCACAGCATCTTTGTCTTCTTTCCCACTGCCTGACAAGTGGCAGTTAAGTTCTGTCAAGTACACCAGGACCAGACATTTGGAAGGGAGGAATTCTTTGTTACTCTCACACGGCACCTCTTAAAAGAAATGCGTGAACTTGTATCCGACATGTTGTCTTCCGTCTTTGATGTTAAAATAGGAACAGAACAGGGTGTGCTTGACAGTTTTGTTTTCCCTGAAAATAAATAACTTTATCTTAACTTCTGGTCCCTATTATCTTTTTCTCGGGAGCCCTCGGCTCAGTGTGTGGATTTATGAGTCATTTATGCGCAGACTGCCTCTGTGCTCTTTAACACCACAGGTGTCAAACTCCAGTCCTGGAGTGCTGCGGTGTCTGCTGGTTTTTGGGTTTCATCTTGGCACAAGTGTTTCAGGTTATGTCTTTGATTGGCTTAGGAATCCACACATCTCGTTCTCAAGGCCTTAATTTGGAGGTGATTGAAAGGAAAATGCAAAAACTTGCAGATGCTGCAGATTCAGTTTAACATCCCTGCTTTACAGGGTTCACACATGTCAGTCAAGGCTACTCAACCGCAGGCTGAAGTGCTTGCAGTTATTTGCACCAACCATGCACTACACCACCATATTTCACTTATGAGCTCACTTCCTGAACCAAGGAGGGAAAAATAATTAGTGAAATCTGGTGGTGTAGTGCATGGTTGTTGCAAATGCCTGCATTCACTACGGCCCACAGGACCTGGAGTTGAGCCGCACTGGCGTAGATTCCATAGATGTTGTTTATCAGGGGTAAAGAACCTGGTTCCCAGATGGCTGAAGCCTGATTTCTGTTAGGCGTAACCATAATAATGTAACTGGATACCGGGCGACGCCGGGAAACCGGCAAAAACGTGCTTCACAACATACTTCTGTGACAGATCAGCTGCTCACGACCAAAATCCACAACCGGATAAACGTGTTTCTAACATGCGCCACTGCTATTGTAGGAAAATTCTGAGACTCCCCATTATTGTGATGACGTCACATGTTAAAGTTAGGGTGTTCCCATCAATGTTGATCAAATTGGGGTAACTTTCCACACTGACGTTATCACCTAAGAACTAAGAAAAAAATCACGTTGGTGCCAAGAAGGTCAGATAGTCACAACATCAGATGTCTGGAATAAAACCATTATGGTGCCAAAAAGAACAGGTGGCTGGTATTTTTAAAAATGTATTATGAACGCCACTTACGGTATCTAGTTCATTTAGATGCTCGTCACCGGAAATATATTCTTCCTGTATGTCCAGAAAGCTAAAGACTAGCTTTTCAACCTGCTCATCACCTAATTTAGTTTATTCAAGGAACACGGCATGATTCAATTATCAGTACACCACTGATTGCAGAGATTTTAGTTGTTTTGCTCGTAACTGGCAAAGGTAGGTTAGTAATCAGGACAGTAATCAGTGAACCGCTGAACCAAAATCTCTTCGTGAGTTTGAGTCTCACTCTGCCCTGATTCTCTTCTCCTTGGACGTTCTGTTGCCCAAGGTCCTGCTTCTCTGCACATAAGAAAAAAGAAAAATGTAGCTCAGCTAGGTATTTGAATATGGAGAGGCCAAACTTGCTTCTCTGATGGCTTTAAAAGATCTAATGAACTATTGGACTACATTCATATATTTCAAATAACACTTAAGCCATAACACACGCAAAATGTGATAAGGTTTTTAAAAAAAAATTGTTTATTAAACGTTTATATTTTCTAATGAGCTTGAATTAGTCGGA
The DNA here is from genome assembly GCA_025169545.1 of Anguilla japonica. Classification (NCBI taxonomy): domain Eukaryota; kingdom Metazoa; phylum Chordata; class Actinopteri; order Anguilliformes; family Anguillidae; genus Anguilla; species Anguilla japonica. Next base: position 2,697,518 of record CM045891.1, read on the forward strand.
AAATCTTTCTGCCACGGCCCCTAGAGGCAGGCTCTCCGCGCTTGCGCAGAATGTACAAATTCAAGGACTTCCTGGTTTTTCGATTTGCTTGAACTGCGCTCGTAGGGGGAGGGTCTCTGACACGCAGTGATTCTTTCAAGATGGCGCCATGCAGGAAGATGGGACAGAGCTTGAATAACTACTGTATATTCTCTATATTTACCTTGGCATTACTCTTTTCTCCCCGCTGCCAGTCGGCACCGGCAGTAAGCGATGGTATGTAAAACATTTATCGCTCGGAATACTAACTAGTTAGGATATTTAGGACGAGGTTCTGCTAGCCATTCTAGCTAGTAATAGCAAATATTAACTGGGTTGCTGGTGATCAGCGTTATCGCCTTTTAGCTAACCTAAATCACAGCTAGTTTACGGACGTGAAGCCAGGTGTTTTATTGCCGAAACTGTACCATGTATAACATGACTTAAAACGTAGTTCTACTTAAAACGTAGCTTTTATTTATCACGACACCCAACTGCGACAACTAGCTAAGTTAGCTGTGACGCTGACGTAAAGTCAAACTTCCTTGTTGTTTGCTTCGTTGTTGATATAAGATAGCGAAACTTTCTTGCGTTGGTGTGCTAATTAGAACACCCGACTGAATTTACCATGGGTGTGACTTAACGCTTGTTTATTATGTTATTAATGGCCAATAATAGCTAAAAGAGAAGAGTTGCTACGGCTAGCTTCAAATTGTTAGATTACTGGCCACCGGACCCGTCTGACACGTAGTGACCTATCTGTCAAACCGGACGGGGAGCGACCATCTCTAATATCAACTGGCCTCTTCCACAGTTTAAAAGTGACCTTACTGATCGGCATAACGAAAGGAAGAACAATCCAATAAATAAGCAGCTTTTCTACTGATTATAAACATTTAGGAATATGGCTTCTTTTGTAACTGTCATAGTGATGTAAACTAATGTGGGCTGTTTTTTTAAAAAAAATGAACGTCTCAGTGAGTTGTTTATTCCAACCAGGATCAATAGCATTGTCTTAACAGCATTTCTTTGATTCTGTGAAATTAAAATCACCATATCTATCAGCGTTTACAGTGTAAAGTACTCAGAGGGAATTCTCTCCTAAATCATAAACATAATATACTGGAGTAAAAGTGTTCCTGGCAGTATTATCAGTCTTTGATAGTTCTTCCAAGGCTATAATTGAATATATGAAGAAATGACAACAATATGACCAGTATATTCAAGTACATTTTTTTAACAACCACCATATTTATTATTATTTGCTTACTTGTTTTAACATTCCCGTACTAAATTAAAATGTATGCATCCCACGGTGCCACTAGCCTGCTAGGATTAGCATTTGGGGGGGGGGGGGCACATTCAGGTACAATGGCTTCAGTGTTTGAACAGGCAAGCAGTTATGATCAGCACTAGTGCATGTTACAAGGACCATATTCAGTAATCGGTAGTTTAGGAGAACGTAGGGCTGGGGGGAACATTTTTTCATAGAAAAGGCTGACTTTGTGGTGTAATTTGTTATATTTACTGCAGTTGCCATTTTCCATATTAAAGAGTTCGTGAGATACGTTGCCCTTTCACTAACCCATTTAGTGTGCCAGGGGCCCTGTGGGATTGTTCACATTACACCCATCCGTCCTGTTTAAACGGTTCAGTTGAAGTCCCAATGCGCACCGAACAGCCTTTAGAGGCACGCGAAAGGTATTCAGGTTAGAATCCTGGGTGGTGCTCATTGCATTGTACTTTCAAACAAAGCCTCAAACCCGAGCAGCTTCAGTAAGTAACAATATCCGGCTGCATGAATAGGCAGATCGTTGGTGAGACTATTTGCCACAGCCAGTATCCTTGGGTAACTGGTGAGAAGATGGGCCGTTCGGTGTTTTGGTGAGGAGGGAGAATGGAAGTCGAGCCTTGGTGAGACGTGTCCTTGTTTAATGTCTCCCTGCCCAATATTTGCACAGCTCAGCGTTAGTGTCTGTTGACTTCTTCCCGGGTGCTGGGTGGATCACATGCTTGACATTTGCTGGGCGTGCGGTTGCATTTCGTCGGATGATATCCTGTAGAGATCTGCTGCTGCTGACGTCCTCTGTTCTGCTGGTAGTGGCATGGACATGTGTACATGTCTACGGGTAGCCGGTCCTTCACTGGTTCTAGAACGAGGAAGTGCGATGGACGGCGGTGAGACGGGCTAAGCATTTCCGACCAAAAAGAAAAAACACGCAACCTTTAACACTGATGAAGAAAAATCAAGTGAAAATTAACAAAGTGAACATTCCAGTTTTTTCTTGATGAAACAGTGAAGGTTTTTGTTGGTGAAAACCAACCTGAAAAGACGTTCAGTGTTTTTGTTGGCATGAATCTTAAGGAACGAATCGCTGCGTTTGACTGGTCGGGCCTCTCGCTCTGGCGTATAATAATTTGCGGTGTTCTTCACCGGCACGAGCGACGGCCGCTGTTGCGTTGAGCGAAGCCGTTGGGGAGCGAGCCCGCAGGCCCGCTCGAGCGGGATCGCGTCATTGGCTTAGCGGACGGGCCGAAGCAGGGCTGTAAATTAAAGGCAATGCCCTCTTTATTACGCTCCTCAGTGGGGTCCTGTGCTGTGTGGATGCTTTGGGGGGGGGGGGGGGGCAAATAAAGATTAGGCTCTTATGTAGTAAAACAAGGTTCCTGTGTTGCCATGGCTGCAGAGGAAGAAATGCTAAATGTTTTTATTTGGTCTAACAGGGTAGCTATGCTATTTGGAGAATTTGAATGCGTTTTGCTGAAAAAATTTATATTGACACAAGATGACTTGCCTTTTTAAGCCTGTGGTTCAATAGCCTGTTGTTCTTTATCCATGACGTGTAGTGCACCATAATAAGGCATCTGTTCCTCCAAGTCACTTTTCCCGACTGGGTATGCAGAATATGTGTCCCATTCTAGCATTTAATATAGGATAAATTCATCAAGCGATTTTGAAAGTAGCAATTTATTTGGTGGTCAAATGGATATAGACCTACAATGGAAAATGTCCTTTAAATGTAGTTATTCCTCTTATTGTCACCTTTTTAATGTCATTATTAGAAGGAAAGCTCAGCAGAAGTATTGAAATTCTGGCCACTGAACTAAACAGCAGATGATACACACTCTGGTTCCCTTCACAATGACAGTTATTAATACAGATGTGTAGCGTTTTAAACGGTGAGAGAGGTGAAATTGTTTCCTCTAAACGGCTGCTGTTAAAGAGTTGTTAAAATGTGGACTATTTTGATCTGCTTTAAAAGGTATTTGCGCATCTCACAGCTCTTAAAAATGCTTTTAGCATTAATTTCCCCCCTATAATTGCTGATATATTTATTATCTGTGAATAAATACAGAAAGGAAAGGCAACTTCTCAGCAGAATGGGGAGAGGATGTATTTTTCTCCTTTATAATCGTTTTGCTTTACGCTCAGGGGTCTCACTGGAACAATCCTCTCCTGAAATTCCCGGCCCTCCCGTGAACAGCTCGCTGCAGACCACGCCCAGCGACCCCGGGGTGCCGGCACAGCCGAACAGCCCCACGGCGGGAAGGACTGAGGCCGGGCCCGGGGAGCGACTGCCCAAAACGATCACCCCGCAAACGGCACCGACACCGCCGCTGCAACCAACGCCGCCGCCGCCGCCGCCGCCACCACCACCTCTAAAGCTTCCGCCACCGAAGCTCCAGCCGCCAAAGCGGACGCCACCCCCGCCCCTAACCCCGACCCCACCCCCGTGAAAGCCGCCGACTCCCCCTCCGAACCGTCCGCTTCCCCCGCCAAAAACGCCACCTCCCCCGCTGAAGCACCCATCTCTCTCACCAAAACTGCTGCCTCCCCTGCTGAAGCACCCTCCTCCCCCGCCAAAAACGCCACCTCCCCCGCTGAAGCACCCGCTTCCCCCGCCAAAACCGCCACCTCCCCCGCTGAAGCACCCGCCTCCCCCGCCAAAACGCCACCTCCCCCGCTGAAGAGCCCGCCTCCCCCGCTGAAAGCGGCCTCCTCCCCCGCTGAAGCGCCCGCCTCCCCTGCGAAAGCAGCCTCCTCCCCCGCCAAGCCCACCGCCGGAGCCAGCTCCCCGGGAGGGGGGCCGGCCCCGTTCCCCCAGTCCTACGAGGACACGTCCCCCACCTCTCCGGGGATCGGGCAGGACGTGTACGAGGATGAAGAGGAAGATGACGACGAAGACCTGGACTACGCGAATGCCCTGGCGGACCCCCGGAGCAAGTCGCCGGATCGGGACTGGGCCCTGGACCGGGCGGGGAACGACGATGACGACGAGGAAGACTTCATCCAGGCTGACAAAGACCTGATGGTGCCTCGCCCGGCAGAGAATGCTGGGAAGGTGGGCGGGCGCATGAAGGTCGACACCCTCTACACGGTTCAGGACGAGGACTCGCATTTCTTCTTCCACCTGGTCATCATCGCCTTCCTGGTGGCCATCGTGTACATCACCTACCACAACAAGAGAAAGGTAGGATAGCCCTGTTAGCCTGCCGGTGAGGAGAGGCGCTATATTAATGATCTGTTCAAGAAAAAAAGGGGATTAATTCAGAATACATCATTCTTAATAACAGTAATCATCATAAGAATAACAGCAATAATAATAATTGTTATTACTGATATTTATTTTGAATTACACCCTTTTTCCTTTTTTTATTATAAGTGATTATTAATATAGCGCCTTTCACTCTGTGTCTGCCGAGATGCTGCTGATGTAATGTGATGTAATGACTGACGCTGAAAGGGTGGAAATCCTCTGCCTGTGTGGCGGTAATCACACCCAGGGGGGGTTTGAGAGACAGGGAGGAGTTGTGCAAAGTCCTGCATACAGTGATAGAAGTGAAGGTGTTTTTTTTAATTAGAATTAATATTTAATCTTTTTTTTTTCTAACGGAGCGTCGCATTTTTTGTGAAAGCCTGTTAGGTGGGTGAGAGGCGTGTAGGGGAAGGTTTTTGACTGACCTGTGTCCCTCTCTCCCCCCCCCCCCCCCCCCCCCCCCCCCCCCCCAGATCCTCCTCCTGGCACAGAGCCGGCGCTGGAAGGAGGGGCTTTGCTCCCGGAGCGTGGAGTACCACCGGCTGGACCAGAACGTCAGCGACGCCATGCCCTCCCTCAAGATGACCAACGACTACATCTTCTGAGCCTGGGCCGCAGCAAAAAAAAAAAAGAAACTTTTCAAATTCTCTGTATAACAAAAAAAAAAGCCAATCAAAAAAAAAAAAAAAAAAAAAAAAAAAAAAATGTGCGGTTCAATCTCTGAGATCTTAACCCCACACGTGTAGTCCAAGGCCCTGTTTTACAGAGCAGGATTCACTGAGCTCGCCGATTTACTGCACCGAGTAAAACCCAGAACCCTCTGCAATCCCTCCCTGGAACACGGACTGAAGTAAAAAGAGCTGTTCTGGGCTTTTACTTGCCGTAGGTGTCCAGCTAACTCTGTAATCCTGCTTTGTGAAACGCCCCCCTCCCCGGACAAACGGTCTGGTTGGAGGTGCGCGGGTGGTGCTGTCGCCCTGCCCTGTGCGGTCTGTGGGGTCTCTGTGGTGTCCAATCACAGCCTGGGTTGTACTGTTCTGTTTCCCTCTGGTGTCATGTTCGTTTTCTGAAGTTCCTAACAAGCGCATATTAATAATGGATAGTCGTTTGGCCTTCTGTGGGAAAAATTACACCTTACAGCCTTACAATTCTGTTCAGATGTAGGTCACTTTATTGCAGATATTCTTTTATTTTGTGTATGTGTAACGGGGAAATGTTTATAGACGTTTCTTTGCCATATCTTTGTAAATATGTAGTTGAAATCAGTGATGCTTGAATTGGCCAGGAGGCACAGACACTGGCCTTATCGATCCACCCACCGATAGAGAAGTATGTTCTGCAGTACACTTACTCAGATCCTGAATCAAAGCCTTTGAAATTCACTGACACCCTCGCATCTCTGAAGCATTACCGGTGTATAGTTGGCATTGAAGGTCGCGGAGAAGTCGATTTATTTCCTATTTAATCATGGGGGTGGGATGAATTCCAGCTATAGGGCTCACATATACATTGTTGCTGTTGGATGTGAACAGACTTATGTGCTCGTCAGTTTCTCCTTTTTTCGCGGCAGTTTGCAGTACACTAGTTGGATCACGCCAACGTCGGTTGATTTACGGTCCACGACACCTTGCTTACGGACACTATGCAGTGACGGTGATTTGAAGGCTGGCCCTTTTTAAATTTGGTTTTATGGCTTCGGTGAAGTCAGAGCATTGCCACTGTGACATTTTTTTTTTTGGAGATGGAGACCCTCTTAACAGTTTTGGAGAGACTTGTACTTGACTCCCAGTCATCCAGTAAAGTTCGCTTGCCACTCCGTATTGAGGTGGGTGGCCAGACTTGTTCCCAGGTACACGGTTAGCTGTAGTGTACGCAGACAAACGCTCTTCAGCAGTGAGTCTCCTGGCTGGAAGAAGCGACTGAACGGCTGTTTTATTCCGCCCTGTTTCAGTTGGCCCCCGAAGCGTTGTAATGTCATCTCCATGGCAACATTCCTCAGTTCAAAATTGACACTTTCTGGACCTTTTAACAAAAAAAAAAAAAAAGGAAGGTTTTTTTTTTTTCTTTTAAAAAAAAATAATGTGGCAGAGCAATTGTAAATACAGATTTGCAGTGTAAAAATACCATGAATATGATGGGTTTTCTCAGTTTAAGTGGATGGTCATACAGTGTGTTCGCATGGGAAGAAGGTCTTGTCGTGCATGAATATGTAATATAGTGTAGCTTTCTAAAAATCCATTAGCCTTTGGACGTTCGCCAGTAGAGAAGTGTTCACTCGTTCGACGATAAAGCACAACTGTACACTGGGCCCTTACATGTCTGTCACTCACAAATACTCTTTATTTTTAATAAATGTATGTTAAATATGTTCTGTGTGATGTGTCCTTGTGTCCGCGTCGTGATGCTTTTTCTCTGTCCTAGCTCTCGTCCGAGGAGAACGTGTCACAGACGAGGGCACCGCGTGCGTATCTGAAACGGCGATATCTGGATGGCACTGTGTAGCAAACCTCACCGCTGGCAAAAAGCTGTTAAAACCATATGAGGTTGCTGAAGTGTCTTGATGGGTGTATATTGGAACTATTACTGGACAGAGAGCCAATCATCGGACAAAGGTCCGTTCAGTAGCACTTGAGAAAGCACCTGCTGTCTCCTTGCTGGCTTCAAAATTAGCTGTGACATCACAGTTTTTTCTGATAGACTATTTGGCGAATTGCAATAATTGCTTTGTGTGGATGATCTTCGTACTCCGCGTAACTAACATGGCCTACCTTTCACACATTTATAAGGCTAGGTATGTTTTTCAGGTTATGTACCTTTTATCAAAGGTTCCTGCATCCGTTGCAGTACATTGTACAGTACAGTAACTCCCCTCCCCCAAGAAACCCAGGCTGTCTAGGCCTTGCGGTTTCATTTACAATTTAAGCAGGATTCAGGGCGTCAAATTTCAAACATAAACTCTTAAGCTCCCCTGCGGACACTGATGCCAGTCCTGCTCCTGTAAGCACTGTGCCCCAACGTGGCCCACTGCCAGCACAAGGGGAGGAGCCGAGCAAAACAACAAACTCTGTTTTATATTCAACACTCAAGCAAACAGGATCCAGGGGAAGATTTTTTTTCCACAGAACGGACAGGGCCTCACCACCGTGGTTCGGCCCCTTGAGATTGACAGCCTGGCTAATTTATTTTAGCCCCGTTGCACAGCAGCTAAAGTTCCCAGTTTATGAGTCGATAAAGAACCTCCTGTGGGTGAAAATGAGAGTCACAATTTTCGTAACCAAGGACATCTGGAACGGAAACAAAGCCGGTGAATCCCCCGAAGGTCCGCCAGCCCTCCGGTGGGGTTTTTTGTGGCGTGATGGCGGTTGTGTTGTGGCACAGCATTGTGGGAAGGTTGGCCTGCCAGCACAGTTCTGCAGGTTTGAATCCCATGTGAGTCACTGCTGTTTCACATCACTGAGACAGGCACAGCCCACTATATATGCAGCTGTATGAGTAGACACTAAAAACATAAGACCATATAGGATCATGTGAGTAAGGGTATCTGGCTGCTTAATAAATAATGACTGTTATCTACAGAAAGGGAATGGCCAAGCAGTGCAAAACCATGGCCAAGCAGTGCAAAACCATGTGATTTAACAGTACTACAGCCTCTGGACCTGCTGTGGGAGAGTCAAAACTCCACTGAATCTACTGAACACTTCCGAAGGTAATTCATGCATTCATTCAGTTTCAGAACTCTCACTGCGGGAGATGGACGGTAGTATCTTTACCTATCCTCATTGTCTTTACGATGCGTTGTTACTTATTAATGGCCGTGTATGTATGAATGTAATGTTTGTTTGCGCGCGCGCGTGTGATATTAGTTTTTTTTTAGCGAAGATAGGTATTATTTTGATTCCGGGAATTGAAACTCTTCTTTTTTTTTCAGTACAGGTGCAATGTGCCAGGTAACCACTGGAGGGAAGCAAAGATGCATAAACCTGAAAAGAAGCCGAATTCCCCGACTGCAAGAGTCGTCCGGCTCCTGATGTGGTGATATTTTTTTCCCCCAAGCACCAGCTAAAGAAACCAAAGTCCCCTTTTCAATTTAACAAACACTGTTGTATCTCTGTGCAGCTGTCTCTGGTAAGCTGGTGTTTTTTTATTTATTTGGTTGTATGACATCAGTAAAGCCTAAAACCCAATCTCACTGTGACAATACAAGACACCTGAGAAATAGAGAGAGGCCCTGATGGCTTTAAGAGTGACTTTTGTTGGACTTTGTTGTTGTAGCGTTGCGGTTACAGGAAGTAACACACAATAAATGTGTTCTGGGGCTTGAAATCAGACAAACACATCGACAATGTGCGTTCAAGTTGGAGGACATCTGATATGTACATATATATTAAAATGAACCTTTCATCTGAAACTTTGTGATGGCATATCCATGGAGCTGTTTCAGTTTCTCTATCCCTCCTCTCTCTCATCTTTTCCTTTCCGTTGAAGGGATAGTTCACTTTCTGAGGTTCTTAGAAATGCTTTATTTCTGTTCTAATGCGTATTTTTAACTTGGCACTGTTTTTGTGTGCGATGATGGACGACTTTTACGACTTTACAGAAGCGTCTAATGACCTGCTGGCATTACACTGGCTGGCGCAGGGCACTCGGGGGTTTGTGGTCTAAAACGAAGTACACGTGAAGGAACTCCTCAGCGGCTCGTGCTGGGATGTTGTGTTTCCACATTTGGCAGGAGTCGCAGTGACTAAGTAAGGCTTCTGCTGAACCTGCCAATGTTCCACTAGGAACCGCGGCTAAGTCTGCGAGAACGGCATCAGCAACTTGGGAGTTTTATTTATTTATTTATCTTTTTTTTTTTTTTTTACCTCAATTACTCGCTGTTTGGAGGTTCAGGCCCGGGTTATTTACTTTTTTTCTCCAGTTTTTTTTCTTTTGTATTCCCACTATGAAGTATCTTTGTGGCAGTGTTTCTGTTTTAAAAAAATGCTATGCACATAAAATCGAACAGCAGTGAACTGAAAGCGCATTCTCCTCGACCGTGACGTCCGTGCATTGGTCCAAGATGCAAGGCGAAACAATGTGCAATGTGCAACTCAGTGGGACCTGAGCAGGTAGTTTCATCATGAACAGTACTATTCAAAAACTGTTGTGGAAACTGTGGCCGGTCAGGTGTTTCCTTTATTTTAGTTCGTTACCGCATATTATTATCTTGCTTAGTGCCATAAGTATTAGCAGTAGGACTAGTAATTGTATTGGCGTACTTTACATCCATCTTAATGAGGACGACTGAAAGACCATACTTACAAATCGTTCAATACATTAGTAAGGCAAAAATGAAAATCTAGTAGAAGTTTATAAACAATTATCATGCCTTCGTTTTTCTCATTTGTTTTATGTGTGGTCCATTCCTGTAATTGTTAAGCCATACCATACCATGCTATAGTTTTATAATATATTTGTTTCTGTTACGAGTCCAGTTCTTCTCATCTCTGTAAATGACTTTGAATTGCAAATGTATGAACGGCCGTATACAACGGAAGCTATAATAACATTAACCTAAAAACAAAGTCGCTGTGTTTGTCAGTGCGTGGCCTGTCTGGTATGACTGGGATGTGGCTATGCTAGGCTAATGGAAATGTGGCATAAACGAGTGATATCTGCTACAAAGCAAACGGGGGAGGCCTCAGGGGGCTTCTTCCGCTTTATCTCGTAGAATGTGTAAAAGCGAAGCACCTCTTTTGTGTTCAGAGGCGACACAAAATTGGGCTTGATAACAAGGATGCGTTGGGTAAACTCATAAACCGCCCTTTAATCTGCAACGCGCTGGGAATTTTAAACGCGTTTCCGGGAAGACGTAGCTACTGTTTCCCCAAACCTGACAAATTCAGCGAGGCCGATAAATGTGACGCTGCAAACAAAATCGCGGTGTCAGACAACATCTCTGCCATATGCCAACGGTTCTACTGCTGCTGGGGCTTGTGCTTCCTCGTTTTGATGTCACATTTACTTCGCATTTTGTACCCTCACGAAGTTGTCCGTCACCTAGAAGTGACTAATGTAGGCTACCTAGTGAAAACAGCTTTGATACTTGGCATGGATGGAGACAGGAATGTTATATTATTTAACTGTAAATAACAAAGACAAATCGAGACATTTAGCAGCTTGGTGATTATCCTGCAGTAGGCCTATACATACTATTGTATATGTAGCCTATTGCTGGTAGTCTTTTTTATGATTGGGTTTTTTGACCACTGGAACGTGTGACTTCTTTTGGTTGAAAGCTCATCTTTTTGTCATAAGTGATAGTGAAGGGCTTGATAATAATAAATCACATTTACCATTAGTAGGCCTACTTTAACTTTCATGCTCATTTGGCAAACCAGTTAGACTCTACACGCCGTGGTTCACATTTCTGAGCTTCCGGCATTACAATACAGTCACTGTACGTGAAGCATGCCACACAGTGGGCCTATTTGGTTTTTAATCCCTCTGACTTTACTTACCGGTTTTTAGTGTGCATATTCCGCCTGCATTAAGTGTGTAATATCATGGTCGAGCACATGCAATTATCGCAAATTGCCCGCAGTTTCTCAGAGGTCGTGCCCTTATCGCAGAGGTAGCGCTCCCGTGAAATAACGTCGCGTTCTGCCACTCCGTCAAGCAGCGAAATGACTGAACGTCAATAAGGCCATTTGATAAGAGATGATTTATGGCTATTGGTAGGATCCCAGTGGAATACTGAAATTACCCACAGGGCAATTCGGCGAAAGCACGAAACGGAATAGCATGATTGTTTGCTTCTGGAAACCAGATCAATTTTGTGTCTTGCTGCAATTACCGGCCATCAGGAGGTGAATAATTACTCTAATCTCAACAAAAATGTTTTCACCATTCAAAAGCTACGCACATTCACAGAGCATATGCTTCTTTAAATCGGAGGGGAAAAAAAAAACATTTCTTAAAATCTGTGTAGCAATTAGCGATATCAAAATAAGGCAAGCAATGCCAAGTACACATTTGCCAATTTTTTTTTCTCAGATGAAAAACAAACACTTTTGCCAAACAGTGTTATTCATGGTTTCTTGATTCATTCACTGACTTGGTCCTGTGTAAAGTTGTATATTCTGTGTGTTCAAAATACTGTCTGTTGACATGTTTAGCAGGTTTACATGTGTTCAGAGTTTACGTGTGTTCAGTAGGTTTACATGTGTTCAGCAGGTTTACATGTGTTCAGAGTTTACGTGTGTTCAGCAGGTTTACATGTGCTCAGAGTTTATGTGTGTTCAGAAAGTTTACATGTGTTCAGAGGGTTTACATGTGTTCACAGAGTTTGCATGTGTTCAGAAAGTTTACATGTGTTCAGAGGGTTTACATGTGTTCACAGAGTTTGCATGTGTTCAGAGAGTTTGCATATGTTCAGAAAGTTTACATGTGTTCAGAGGGTTTAATGTTTTCACAGAGTTTGTGTTCAGAGGGTTTACATGTGTTCAGAGAGTTTGCATATGTTCAGAGAGTTTACTTGTGTTCAGAAAGTTTACATGTGTTCAGCAGGTTTACATGTGTTCAGAAAGTTTACATGTGTTCAGAGAGTTTGCATGTGTTCAGAGGGTTTAGGTGTGTTCAGGTGTGGGAGCTGTATGTTTGTGAGGAGAGAGAGTCTGTGGCTGTTTTTTCTATTAATGTGGGAAACCTACCTTCCCACAAAAAAAAGAAATATTGTGAGAGCATTATTAATTCTTTTTTTGGAAGAGTGGGGGAGTCGGGGTGGGGGTGGGGGGACTGTACAGCTCAGTCATCCTTAATGTAGGGTGGAGGATTGGGCTGTTTAGCTGCAAACTGGAATTGGCCCCCGATGTTTAAACTCGAGCCCTAATGAGACGATTGGGAGGCTCTGGGCGTGCAAATGGCCTCCTCCTTCGCCATAAACGCCACATCTGCATATTCATGAGGCTCCGCTCCTCTTCACACAAAACTGGCACTTCAGTGAAAACGGTCTCTTGGCGTCCTTGTCATTTTTTTAAACATTCATTCATTCTTACGGACTAAAGCGCCTCCCTTCTCACTGAACTGAGTCATGCTGCGCCTTGGCATGGATGCTTAGGAAAACAACCCCCCCCCCCCCCCAAAAAAAAAAAAACCAAAACAAACAAACAAACATGCGTCTGCACTTACGCTGGGTCAGCTGACCTGAGGCTGAAAACGGGCCAATGGGAGGGCTCCCCAGGCAAGCCTGCCGAGCGGGAGAAGGATTGTTGTAAACAAGAGAGGAAAATCAAGGGTTTTCCCATCTGCTTGATCCCACCTACCCAGTTACATTAATCTGTTGAGTCAAATGGGTTTGGGCTTTGAGTTAAATGGAACTCTGCTTGTTTTTATATCTATTTTAATGTAATAGCTGTACCACTTAGGGTCACCCTCCAATCAATCCCACACACACACATACACACACACACACACACACACACACACACACACACACACACACACATACACACACACACACACAAAACGCATACATACACATACACACACACACACACACACGAACAAACAAACACTCACACACACTCTCTCGCTCTCTCTCTCTCTCTCTCTCCATTTCCAGTACCTTTTTCCTTCCTTTGTTGTAAAACAACATCTCTATAGTGCTTTTTTCTCCTTTTGCTGTCAACCCCTTTGCTGATATCATACATCATCTGCTTCCCACATCCTTCCTCTCTTCCGATTGGCTGTTTAGCCATACTCACTTTGCTGCGCCACGCTGTATTTTATTTGTCAGTTTAGATTCGGCATCGTGGCTGTGATCTCATTACTTACCCCATTAGGGCTCGATTCTGGGCTGTCACCAGAATTTCACTCCCTACTTTCCTCCTTTTAATGTGGTTGTCAGTTGCTTCTCTCTCGCCTGCTTAAATCTTTTTTCTTTGCCAATGATATCGGTGCCACCATCTTAAAGCATGCTGAATCCATTTCCTTCCCTCTCTCTCTCTCTGTTTCTCTCTCTGTCTTCTTTTTATCCCTTTGTTTTTGTGTCAGGTTGATCGAATCTTCGCTCAACTTTGTTTCATTCTGACTCAACTTTCATCAGTCTAACTTACGGTTGAAAACACTGGTACGTGATCAATATTAATCTGTTCCAAGCTATTTCTTGTTGTGCTTTATTGAGGTCTTGGGTGTCTTGTTATTGCTGTAATGTCAATGTGTTTCTTGCCACTGTTCTGTTCCCTGACTACTGGTGTATGACGTGGTGCCTAAAAACATTTGTTCTATTATTTATTTGCGTGTTCTGGATCAATGCGCCAAAACGGCAACAGATGTAATTTCTCCTGCTCGAGATCGAAGGGTCCTGCCTATATTCTCAAGTACTACAGCCCCTGTGTTTGAGTTCTCTCTCTCTGTCTTTGCAACTGAAGATCTCAAAGTGGAGATTCTGGGGAGTGAATATGCAGACAGTTACCTGAAATCGGGCAACACCTGCTTTCTCCTCTATTCACCTCACCATCTTCATCCCTGTTCCTACAGACCCCACATCACTGCTTCCTTCGGAGTTTCCTTCTCGTGAATCAGTTTTTTCTTCCAGTCATAGACTGTAGTTTGTACAAAGAGAGTTTTTTTTGCTGGAGTTAGCAGAAAGCAGGGTTAGCATAGTTGAATGTGAAAACAGTTTGTCTTTCAGGTTTATGATGACTGCCCAACTGCCAAACAGCACAGCATAGCACAATGCAGTACAGCATTGAATAGCTAGCCCAGCACAGCATAGCCAGCACAGAATAGCGTAGCTAGCACAGCACAGAATAGTGTTGCTAGCACAGCATAACCAGCACAGAATAGCATAGCTAGCATAGCATAGCTAGCGCAGCACAGAATAGCATAGCTAGCATAGCATAGCTAGCGCAGCACAGAATAGCATAGCTAGCACAGTGTAGCACACCAAAGTACTGCTAGGACACCACAGCACCACAGCACGGCACAGCAGATCATCTAGAGATACAGTTAAAATTGCATTTAATTGCATGCATTAGTCATCACAGGGGTCCTGACTGTGTGCTCCAGCAGCTTGTACACAGAGTATATTCCTAATGTTGTTCATTAACTACAAGCAGAGTGTTGTTGATAGTTTATGCACATTGCTTGTACACACAGTATATTCCTAACATTGTTCATTAAGTACAAGCAGAGTGTTGCTGATTGTTTATACGCCGTTGATGACACTTGTCTCCTCTGCCAGAGTCATTCTCCATTATGCCTGGTTTCAGTCTGTGAACACGTTTTCCTTATTTTCCTTTATTTTTTGTGCTCCAGTGTTTTTTCGGATTAAAGTACTGTTCGGTCCAGTTACTGCTGCAGAATTGGAATAATGGAGAACGGTGCGGGACTGTGAACGAAGGGTCACCCCGCTGTACCCCGAAACGCTTTGATGGAAAAAAAAGTAATAAAATGCAAATCGAGGGTTTCCGCCGCTCCTTGACTGATCGTGTGCCTTTTCAGCACGCACAAAAGCGCATGTAGTAAGCCGCTGCCTCATTATGTATTTATTTTTATGAATCAGTATTTCTGAATTGTGCTGCCAGGTTGGTGACCTTTCGAGTCTGCTTTCAGTGGCTCTCTCTGAGCGAGCGAACGCTCGCCCATGCCGGGGCGAACACAAAGAGGCGCAGTGTTTGGCACAGGGCGACTTCCAAAACCCTGAGGTACGCTGAGCTCTTTTTTGTTTTTTTCTTTGTGTAAGATTTTTTCAAAAAAATTTCAGGTGGATTTGTGGCTTGCGCCCTGTTTTTCAGAAGAAAATCGGTTTGCCTTGCATGAGGCACGCCCAGGTGGCTCACAGTCACACTCTCCCCCGTGAAATTGTTGCATTTTTCATAATGTTCCGTCACAGATTTGCCGTTTGTAATCATTTAATGAAAGCAATTGAGAGTAATTTCCTTTTTTCAAAAATCCCATTCTGTGAACTGGCCGATCGTATAATTAGAGGTCCAGCTAGGATTAAATCAAGTGAGATGTTACTTGGAAAAGAAATGCATTTGTACATTTGAGTAGGTAGGACTTTAATGAGGTCATGAGTTTATCACATAACACGAGCAATTACTTTTTAATATTAATCAATAATTAATATTGCTATCAACCCATAAGTAGGCATTTTTGTGATAACCAAAATGAAAGCCGACAAATATTTTGAGAGAGGGCACCCTTTAAATGCATGAAAAATAGAAAACATAATTGCGATAAAGCATGCATTAAACAGAATTGGGGGGAGTGGTGGTGGTGGTGGTGATAGCCATGTAGCAATGGTGCGATCCAATGTTATCACAGAGACAAATTGCACCAGCCAGATTAAAGCGAAGACCTTGAGTGCTTGTACTCAGGACTCCGCTCTTCCTCATTCGGGAGCCTTCACGGTTTCTGGGTCTCTGATGGCAGGAACAGCCAGGGAAGGGGCTGTTCCTGTTCCACCGGAAAAGTGCTTTTGGGTACAAGGCTGGAGAATCAGGAGCCCGCAGGAGACGGAGTCTGGACCCTGACGGAACATTAAAGGCCATTGATTTGATTGTGTTCCATCGCTGGTAAAGGTTCACGGAGAGAGACCCCAGGAGAACGGAATCACCTCCCCCCCCCCCCCCCCCCCCCCCCCCCCCCCCCCCCCCCCCCCCCCCCCCCAGCCCCACACCCCTGCCTTTCATCTGCGTAAAGAACCGCAAGCCTTTCATGGTCCTTTTGCATTGCTTAAAATAATGAGTCTATTCATGGTGTACTCTAACTCTGGGGATCGAGGAAATTGGTTTCTGAAAGAGGTCTGGTAGCTGATGGGTCTGTTGATTACACTCCACCAAGAAAGCAGCATTGAAAAGGAAAGTAATGATTAAAAAAAACGCACAAGAACTAAATAACACAAATTGTATTTAAGCCAACTTTTGTTTCAACTCACGACGTTTATTTGCGCAATACTAATATGCCAAATTACTGTGTTCAAGAACTGCAATTAATTTTTTTTTTTTTGCTACCTCTGAAATGCCCTTTAATGAATACACGAATAAACATTTACTTCAGAATGTTTGCTCATATAAACACTTATTTCAGAGCAGCCTTGTAAAGCCCTTTCACCCTCTAGCTCTGCTTTGCAGATGAAAATTACTTTGCAAAATTAACACTGAGAGAGGACAGGATTAAACATTTATCCTAAACAACAGGATTTCTGTCACGGTACAGACGATACACAGTTTCTGGCCTTGTATGATCTGTAGTTGTCATTTTGTCAACAAAACTATGGTTTGTATGTTCTTATGTTATGAACACATCACAGTAGTATTCATAATGGTTTTTTTTTTTGGTTTTTTTTTTTACTAAAGTGAATTTGTTGTACCAGTCTACTCAAAATTAAAATGCTAATTATTTGTATTTTTTGCATTTTAATTTAATCTTCATTTTACCAGGAAGACCCTGTTGAAATCCCGATCTCTTTTTCTAGGGGCAGCAGACATAAAACACAAGTTAATAAAACAATTGGCAGAAACAAAGATCAAAAATATCTGTCAAATATTGATCAAATTAAAACATAATATAATGACACCTGCAAAGCAACCACCTCCATTTCCAAGCACTTTACATTCCCACCCGCTGATAAAGACTCAGTTCTAACATCATAACAATGATTTGGGCACGAACAAATAATTATTTTCTTAAATATTGTTTTTATTAGCGAAGACCGGCAGTTCTCATGTCGCTCAACCTGATTGGCTGAAGCGGGACTCCAGCTGTTTTAAATTACAGCATGCTGAGTGGCAGCCAGGCACTCTGACTCATTGCCTCTGTCAGTCAAATCAATAACGTGACAGGAACAGGATGTAAAAGCGGAGGGTAAAAGCAAACGCAGCCTCCGTCCTTTAACACTTCTGCCCTTTATTAGAGACCTCGCTTTTGCTACCGGCCTTGACCATCGATGATAATGCGCGCGACGCTTTCTGGTTTAATGCGTTCGCCGTTAAAAAAGCAGGAGTGGAACGCGCGCGTGCATCTAACTGCTGCCTTCTGCACGCACTCAAATGGAACGGTTAAAATGAAAATCTTTAATCACCCGAAAAAAGGCTTCTGTTCAACATCTCATTGGAAAAGCAATACCGGTAATTCTTCTGTCTAATACCTTCGCGCTGCGTTAAAATGGCTGTTTCCTTTGTGGTTCCCTGTGTCTCGCGCCTGGCTCTGCCGTTTTGCTAGCGGGAGGCTGTGTTTCACAGCCCAGAAAAGGGAAATGAATGCGTGCCCTCGCGGGCGATGTGAGTCCTCCCTCAGCCGTTCTCTGCTTTTATGGGCCCCCTGTCTTATTTGCAGTAACTGTCGCCCTTTTGGCATAGAGCATCATAAAATCGGACAGGCATGCCTCTGCATAGCTGTGACCTTTGATGACCTTTCCTCCCCCCCACACCCCCGCTCCCACACACAACACACATGCGCGCACACATACGCGCGAACAAACACACACAAACACACACTCCATGCACACTCACACACACACACACACTCCATGCACACTCACACACACACACTCAGTTCATTTTCACATTATCAAACACCGACGGCAGTGGAGACCAGTGCCTTTCGAGTTCCTCTTCACAGCACTTGGGTCTGCAGGCCAGCTGATGAAATATGTTATTAGGGGAAGTGCTAATGGAATCCGTGCAGGAGGAGAGACCCCCCCCCCCCCCACCCCCCCTCTGACACCTACCTGAATGTCTCCTTTTGTTGTCCTGGCCCCCCCCCCCCCCCCCCCAGACAGAAAGTGCTCCTTTTCCTCCGGCGGCTTTGTTGCAGATGCTCAGGCAGGGCGGCAGGAACCGGTGTTGCCCATGGAGACCTGCGTCCGCGTGCGCTCCGGTGCCGCGGAGGAGGAACCACGGCAGCGGCGGAACAAACGAAAAAAACCACGACGATCCTGCAGAGATACGCGTGGAGAGAAACGCGCGATATGAGATGTGTGAGAGAATAAATGTAAATAAAAAACGAGACCTGGACCTTTTCTAACCCTGTGGGGGAAAACGCGGTCAGAGACCTGCTTAATCTCTAATCAATACTCTTTCTTATTAGTTACAACCTGCCTCCGTATATCATGTTACACTTACAGATATGGGAAAGCTGTGCTCTGCGTAAACAGTGAGGCAAGCACGTTTATTTGTTTGATGTCGTGTGGCTCTCCAAATTCATGCTCACACGGGCGAGAACATGCTCACACATGCACATACGCACACGCAAAAGCCTGAAGTCTAGATGAAAATGGACACGCAACTAATCGTTATTCTGCACTTGCACAGTGATACGGAATGCAATGCAGCTTGTTTTACAAAACCTTAAACAAAGACTAAGATATACACTTTATTTAAAGTTACTCAGTCACACCTGTATCTTACAATGTAGAACAGAAACGTCATGTTCAATCTCATTTTTATTCACTTATTTTGTATAATTTGGCATCTCCAAACCCACCCAGATTTGGAGTGTCCAATTAGAGAATTGTGACAAGCTCATATACTCATATACGCACCCTGCTGCTGGCTCAGGAAAGTGAAAAACACAGCACCCCCCAGCTGTTCCTTTTCACACTGCAGCCACAAGCCACGCGCGTGTAGAGCAGGGGCGAAGGAGACCTAATCATACGCGTGTGCAGGCCCTCCCGTATATCCCTCAGTTGACACATAGACGATCACGGGCCACGGTCGGCTCTGGCGCCGGCCGGATTCGATCCGAGACCACAGTGCTTTATTCACGCTTTCCAAAGCGGCGCTTTGACCGAATGAATCATTTTTAAAAAACGAACAAATGAAAAAGTCAGGGTTTTTAATTCACGCTCTCCGCAAAGCTTCATCTCAAGCCTTCGATTTGGCCGATATTGGCGCTGTTATGTATCTGAGCACCAGACTGCCTTAATATGGGTAATATCACCCACATATTTGTCTGGACTGCTCCCCTTCAGACTCATCAGCTCACTGAAGAGTTGGTTTTTTTGGAAATAATTATTTTTTCCAGTCAAGTCAGTGTTCTTGAACTCCGTTGCTTTCAATTACCAGCAGCGATTGTGACATCAGCACTAGAATGTTCAGTTAAGAACATTCTAATCACGTATTTGTGACCCCGCAACCTTTTAAAGGGCCAACGCGCGTTTATCTCAGAGCGCCTGTAGTGCTCACGTACCACCACAAGAGAGCAGGCTGCTGTCACAGGGCGGCTGTCTGTCTGAGGTGAGACGGGGGGAGGGGGGGGAGGAAAAAAAAAAACTGCGGGAAAAAGACAGGGTGAGACGGGGGGACGTACGACGGCTAATCGACAGCAGGCGTCCGCTTTGCGTTGAAGCGGTGACAGCCTCTCCGCATGACTCCACTTACGGAAGGCCATTCGACGCTCTGACGGCCTTCCGTATCCGCCTGCTGTGTCGTCGCGCGACGTCATCCCGCGACGTCGTCGTCGTCGGCGACGACGCGCGGCCCGTGTTCCGGAACCCGGGGCCCCCCGGAACGAGAAGCCCCGCCTGACGAGGGGCTCCGTCGGAGTGATGATGCTCTCTTAACAAGACGGCGCCATCGAGTGATGCTGCTCTCTTAACAAGACGCCGGGGAAAAAAAAGGCCTTCAGAACGCGGAGGGAACAGCTGCTGCTTGTCATCGGCAGACGCTGAGATACGAGCCGGCGCCGTTTCCATTCACGCTCTCTGACACAGGTTTTTTTTTTTTTTTTTTTTATTTATTTTCGTCTCTTCTTTGTATCTCCAGACGATTTCAGACTTCCTTGGAGTTAAGGCAAGTGTAATCAGTCCTCCATCTGAAAAATGGGTGTCTTTGGAAAAAGCAGGCCAGTTGTTGTTTTTTTTTATCTAGGAAAACGGGAAATAAAGAAATACCACAAGAAGGTGGACAGACTGCCGAAAAGTGTGCTTGATCCAGGCAGGAGGAGCTCATCCTTATGCATACTCATGCAGCGGCACACTTTATTGGCCCGTTCCTGCAGTACAGCTGTTCTCAAACAGCGATTTACATAATTCTGGATGATTTTGCATGTGGCGGTTTAACTGCATAAACACTGATGTCTAAATCTGATGAGGTAAACAGATTTTTACTTTGGCGTCATAGTGACATTTGAGTGAGAATGAAAACCACGTGCCATAAAAACGGGCTGAATCGTTATCAGCACCGAGAAGAGAACTCTCAGTTATGTCAACTCACAAATCATGCCGTTATGCAAGTTTTAAAGTCACGTTTAATTGTTCAGTTAATTACTACAGAATATATTTTTCGGTTGATGATTATCTCTGTCATTAATCATTCAGTCTAGTGTTCACGTTCTGAGTTTCTGCTGCTGCATATTTTACTCCCGTGGAATGACTTAGAAATAGAGGTGAATAAAAAAAAAAAAAAAACCTGACTATTTCTTGTGTCCTGTTAACATCCTAGGGATTCGTTTACTTGGCAGGAGGGGAAAGGATTTCTCAGTCTTGTGAAGCTCCTTTATCCATTAATCTATTAATCTCAATATAGGCGCACAGATTATATTTGTGAACAGGTTGTCTTATAGCGCTGGTCTAGACCGATACACGTTGGAGCCGGAGGCATGTTTGAATTGAAATGCAAATGAAGAGATTGGAAAGTTGAAACGCAATAAAAGGATGACACTGATGACAAAGAGGTGGTGCCAAAATAAGCATTGTCCATACAGTATCCCTCAACATATTTACAGGAGCTGGAGACTTGCTTTCTTCAAAGTTCAAATCCAAGTTCAAAGTTATATATATTTATATAAAAAACATAAAAGAAAATGTATGAATAAGCTGTAGAAAAGATATCCACAGAAATGGTGACTGAGGATTAATTTAATCCTCAGTGTGGTTAAGACCAGTGTGGAAATTGTTTTTGAGTAAACAGTATTAAAATTGTACAATCTAGTTTTTCAGCTACATGACTGTGTCATTGGGGCGTACCCCGAGGGTTACCTGGTGCTGAACCTGTTCTTAAATTTATCTCAGACACATGCAATCTCGTGCACAAAAAGCACGCCTACAGTAATGCAAGAAACTTTAGCACTGAGATGAATGGAAGGAACCATATATTTTTTGCTCGTGTTACCACAAGCCTGAATTCGAGTAGCGCTGTCTGGACATCCCCAGAAGGATCAGATGAAGCTGTTTACAAGTAGTATATGTGATCAGAACATTTAAAAAAAAAAAAACACTGAAAAAAATGACAAAATTTGGCGATGAGTATAGTGTGTGTGGAATTCTCTTGGCCTGCTTCTCTGGTTCCAGGTCTGGCATCTCTCCAGTGTTGTCCGAGGCCTTAAGAGCTTGTCAGAATATTTGCCTGCTACCACAGTGACGTGGCTCCCTGAAGATTCCTTTTTATTATCGAAATGCACAGAACAAACAAGCAGAGACAAGGTTGTGGATGCGATTTTTAAAAAAAATATCTCACTTCATCTCTGTATTCTTACCTGGTCTGTGAAAAGTCCTTTTGCACTGTCTGCTTCCTTCCTCTCCTCGGCCTGAATATAAATGTGCTCTGTATGGCTGAATATGAAAACTGTTGCCATGACTTGCTGGTTTTGTTTATACGACAATAGCAGGTGCCTAATAAATGAACCTAATCAATTATGGTATTATTAGAATAAAAGTGTGCTGCAGCTTCCTCTTAATGCTCATCATTTGTTGAATGATTAAACATGATTTTACTGCATAAAACAGTAAAACAAGGTTTTGCTGGAGAAGGACGCATGTTGTGTCTTCCCTTAACTAGTCTAAAAAGGAGGTTGTACTTTGTGAGATTAGTTTCCCGCTGGATAATTGTTTTGCCAAGTTTTTAGAATGTGTTGTATCACAGGTCATTGGTTGCATTGAGGGAGTGGCACAGTGGTGCAGTGGGTAGCACTGTCGCCTCATTGCAAGAAGGTCCTGGGCATTTCTGTGTGGAGTTTGCATGTTCTCCCCGTGTCCATGTGGGTTTCCTCCGGGTACTCCGGTGTCCTCCCTCAGTCCAAAGACATGCAGGTAGGTTAACTGGAGACTCTAAATTGTCCATAGTTATGAATGTGTGAGTGAAAGGTGAGTGAATGGTGTGTATGCCCTGTGATAAATTGATGACCTGTCCAGGGTATATTCCTGCCTCTCACCCAATGCATGCTGGGATAGGGTCCAGCACCCCCCGCAACCCTGTCCAAGGATAAACGCGTATAGATTATGGATGGGTGGATGGTTGCGTTGACCTGCTTTCAGTGTGTCCAATTGGAGCCCCACCTACACAGGACCACGGTCAGGACCACAAACTGCACCTGTGCAAATACTTTGAAAACGAAGACATTACGGCTGAAAACCATGAATCTGGCAACCCCTTGGTGCATTCCCCCCTTCTTCTGTCCTTCGATGGTGGCCATCACTATCTCCAAAGACTGCCGCCTGCCCACCTGCCACAGGGAATTCCCTCTCAAATTCTGGAGCTACAACGATATCTGAGCCATTAAAGAAGGTAAGTGACAGTGGGAGTTTACAGCGCTTTGATTCATGATGAAGAACTTTGAGTCTCAGGACTAGAAAGGTGAGCATTTTTTTCTCATCTTTCCCCCCAAGACAAAGGCGAGAGTCTTCCTGGATTCTCTTGCATTAAATATTAAATGCACATGCATATTTTACAAGGCCCGGAGACAAGATGGTAGGCAAATTATAAACAGCGCTGGGTATTTTCAACTTTTTTAATTGCTGGGAGTTAATCTCTCTCTTCCACATGACCTCTGTAATAGCTTAAATCACTAAATGTAAATATGAGCCATGGGTGTTTCCTGTAGTGGTGAAAGAGAGAAAGAGACGTGATGATGTAACTCCAGATATCAGTGCAATGCCTCCTTCTCATTTGTGGGAGTGATGAAATATCTGTTTTAACAGCCCACATGTTTTAATGATGTTTAACCAATGAACACAGGAAGCAAGCCTGGCATTAACCTGTTAGGGTGTAAGATCACAAATATGTAATTTGAATGTTTCTTCTGTAACTCACCATTCCAATGCTGATGTAACAGTCACTGCTGGTAACTGAAATGCAATGAAGTTCCAGAACACTTAGAACTTTGAAAAAAGCAAAATACATTCCAAATGCTGCTCTTCAAAGGCTTAAAAATCACACAGTACTGTTGTATGTATGACAGCTTTGGCACTTTCCTGTTCAGAAGAAGGTGCACAGCTAGCTTGCTTCTTTATTCATAAATCCTGTGAAAGATTTAAAATATAGAACTATAGCCTCTGAATGATAAGAAGTGCACTGTCAGAGTCGTCCTGACAAAACAGCTTTGTAATGCAGACCATAAAATCAAAGTGGAGCGATTTAACTTTTTAAAAAGTAACTTTGATGCCCATGCCTACTCACAATCTACAAGGGCTGAATATTCACACATCATTTCTGAAAAAAAAAAAATTCCCAGATTAAATTTTGATGATTTAATAATGATGTGAAGGATTGCTGACCAAATTCTAACATTCATTTTTATGCTTTTTCCCCGTCTCCGTGGATATGAAGGGGATGTCTGCATAATGTGAGAATTTGAACACACTGGGAGACGCGTGTGGTTACGTGGCTGGGGTAGAGTCGAGGCGGTGAGTCACAGCACTTTGTCATGCTGGTCTAGTTTATGGGCGGTAGTAGGTCTGGAAGTTGGTTGTGGAAGCGCTGTATGCCACAGCTCTGGTTTTTTAATCATGTCCCTGTGCTGTGTCTTCCGCATTAAACAGATGGACGCCGACAGTAAGCGCCAATGCCGAAGACACAATGCGATCGTTAGCTATCTTCCGACAGTAGTTCACGCGCAGGTGTTTGAAGGAGGTGCGAGGGTTTCCCTTTACATCTCTCCCGTGGGCTGTGCGCTGTGATGTCATCACCCCAATCAGCCTGTTTACCCGTCTCCTGGGACGGGGGCCTTGGCGCGTTGGCGCTAACTGAGGCTGAGACACGGGGCAGGGTGTGGGGCCTGTCGAGCGTCTAACGGAAAATCACACGGGCCGAGCACGTCTCCTGCGGCACCCGGATGTGGGTAGTCCGGGCTTTCTCGACAGCTGTTTGCGTTCCCATTCACAGCCTCGGCGACGGATTGAGCCGGCATTCGGTATAAATTGGCTAAATTAAGCCCTAAAGGACCGTAAGACCTGAAGCAAACTGCACTCCGAAAGAACAAAACAGTACAAAACAGCTCAGTTGCTCTCTGTTTATCTCGCAAGCTGCAAACGAAGGTTAAAGCCAGTTTTTTTTCTCGTAGTGACGGGAAAATCAGTTGGAACGTTTTGATAAACAAAAGGTGGATGAGGACCAAATATAACAATTTAAAAGGTATTAATGAGAATTAGTGAGAAAGTATTCAATTTAATTCCTTAACGTTTACTTGAAAAGTCAATTGTCATGTTTCCCCCTTACAAAATATGTTAACAAAAGTCAAAGTTTTTATTTAAATATTGATTTAATTTGACCATTGTTATTACTAAATTAGTTATTTAGATATTAGCTAGCTGCCTGTCCACTATTTTCAATGGAAAGTTCATTTCCTTGTAAATTTGACAAGTTCACCAACATTAACAAGCACTTTGGAGAATATCAGAAGGCGGGGCCGCAGTTTTGCGTAGTCTCTGGTGCTATGGCCCGCCTTCTGATGTTCTCCGAAAGTAATCTGATTGGAGAACGAAGCTCAAAGAATTTAGTGGGAAATTGGAACTGCAGGTGCTTGCAAACTGCATTGAGATTGAGAAGACCCTCAGACCGCCTGATTGAAACAAGGGGCCTGTATATCACGAGCTCGCAGCATTACTCGTTAAAACGCTGAACGTTTTTTAAAGTGAGATTAAATGCGCCATGAAGGACAATATTTCCTTTGCGTGTTTGAAGAGTTTTGTTACTAATCCCTGTCTCACTCGCTTGCAAGTTATCCAAAAACTACATCTGGCTCATGTTGTTTTTGTACGTTTTCCCAGGTAATTACCAGCGTCTAACATTGTTCATTTGCCTTCTGCCAAACCGACAACCAGTCAACTAGTTTCGCTTGTATGTTGCTAAATTAATATTAGCTGGATTACCATTGACATCGCATTTTCCAACCTTATATCTAACATGTGAATGATAGCTAGTTTTCTAGTTAGGCAATCTGAATGTTGTCATTCTCCATTGTTTTCTGCTTAGTAGTCGTGTGAATTTGAAATGTTATCTTGCAACATCCTAATGGCCAACGTTAGATAAATTCGCTGGATTTCTACCCGAGCAGTCACCACAATGCCAACATAGATAGTGAAAATGATTTAAACTAAGATAGTAAAACGTTATTGATGAAAGACTAACAATCTGTTCAGGAAGCTGTAACGTGAGCTGACTTTTGTCCATGATAATTCACTGTTAATTTTGTGCTTTATGCTATGGTATTTGTGACACTGCCTTCCTGTAATCATATCTGACAGCTCAGAGAGGTCCCAATATCAGAGGAGACCCTGATGGATTCGTAAAGTAAAGATTGACAGGTGAGTTCTTACCTAACCCACTTTTTTTTTATTTATTCATACAAGTGTATTTAAGTCACTGACTGAAGATGTCTATAGTGAATTTATTGTGAGATTCATTCCGTGCGTTATCTTGAAATCTTAAATATGCTGTATCATAATACATATAATAATTTACGTTCATACATTACGGAGTTATACAGTCCGTGTTCATACTTTTTTTTTCCGTTAATTCAATGCGGACTTGATCCCCCCCCAACTTCAGCACTGGAGAGGGGAGGGGTGGCAACAGTGCTCCCCCAATGTTAAAATGTAGGCCTTGAGGGTCCATGACATTTTGGCACCACATATTACAGTACCTTATCGGTGTGCAGAGGTACAGTCCCATTGGGAATGTTCTGAAATGTACGATACTGTGAAAGTGAAGTCAAGTTATACAAATTTTCATTTAAATGTCTTATTGGAATTGTTCCTTGCATTATTCTAGCCTTGAGGTAAGAGCCTGTTTTTTTTACTTATTTTATTTATTTATTTTTTTTAAACAGGCTCTCACTTGCCACTATAATGACTGGTAATCAAACAAGTGGAATGTTTTTTTTAACAACATTGACTTTCTGAAAGATGCAGCAAAATAACCCGTCGTAGTGGTTAACCGCTCCCAGAAAAAAACGCTACCCTTCTTGAATTTCTTAAAAATGAAAGCGTTACATAATGTAGGGTAAGTCTATGCCATAAAAGATGTGGACCATTTGTGTCATTTATAAACCAAAGCTGTGAACCAAGAATACTGTGGGTCGACAGCAAGCTCAGGATGGTCTTGCCGGCTCCTAGGACACAGTGTCAGGGAGGGAACACGGTGTGTAAAAGTGGACACGCAGTCCGCGGACACGTAGGTCATTTTCGACATCCCCGCTCGACTGAAACTTCCCCAGCTCCGTTAATTAGGGGTCTGTCAGTGTGCTGAGAATTTAATTAAAACAAGTGTTTTATTGTGAGCATGAAATTTCTGTTTCTTCTCCTCATCTTGCTGGTGCTTTGGAACTGCCAAATTGTACATGGACCCAACATGCAATTATAGCTTAAGAAGTTTATTTTTTTACAGTTTTTTTTAAAATGTGAGATAAGTTATACTTTATTGAACCCTGTGGGATAATTTGTCCTCTGCATTTGACCCAAACATAGCTGCTTGGGAGCAGTGGGCATCCACAGTGCAGTTCCCGGGGACCAACTCCAGTTCTGAGGCCAGTGCCTTGGTCAAGGGCAACGGCAGGAGTGTACCTGACCTGACATGCCTGTCTTTTTGGTGTGGGAGGGAACTGGAGTACCTGGGGGAAACCCATGCGAAACGAAGGGATGACATGCAAACTCCACGCAGAGCGGGGCGCATCACAAGTTTGTGTTTTCGCTAACATCTTATTTCCATGGCTTAACAATGAATATAAAGAGAAAACTCTTTTCACTGTTTGGGTTTGGATATACCTACTGTACAAAATACACTGTGTTTGTGAGCGAGCAAAGTGCTTTGGAGGAATCGATGTGATAAATTTCGAGACGTGTTTATGGTACTCACTGTGTGTGTGTGTGTGTGTGTTTCTTGTAGAAATATTAGTGCTGTGGACTGACGGGTGTAATAATAGCAGGGTTGTTGAAAGAAGCACCAGGGACCCGACTCCTTACTTAGCGCACGTTCGCTCACTCCGCTGTCGAGCGTCTCGCTCTCCCACTGCAACCTGGAGTGTCGTTTACTGACGCGTTTCTCGTGAATGAAGAGCTCTTGTACCTCCTGACGGATGTTAAGCCGATGCCCCTCCCCCTTTCCCACGCCGTTACCGTTTCACCTGTCCCTCATGAATTATTCATGAGCGCCCGTTCCTTTTGGCGGGAAACGCGTGCGTGGTCCTCCAGTCGGGCTCGGGAGGTGGCCGTGTCCCCGATAAATAAATAAATTAATAAGTTTAAAAACTACGGTCGGCTCATCGGTTATTCCGAATTGGCTGAGCTTTGACGCGTGCCCGCTGAAGGTTGGGGGGGGAAAGAGCGGTGTGTAGATGTGTTCCTCTCCACCGTCTCCGCTGCGTTCTCTCTCTCTCCAGCGTGTGTGGGTGGGCGGGCGGGCGGGCGAGTGAGGGGGCAGGCGGTTGGGCGTGCGGGCGGGCGAGGGGGCAGGCGGTTGGGCGGGCGGGGGGGTGGGTGTGCCGGCAGGATCGCCGTTTCGCCCAGGCTGGGGCTGAATGCTCATTGTGTGCATTTGCATAGCCTGCAGATGGCTAAACAGCTGTTCGTTAAAGGAAGTGTCAGTTTATTTTTTGAATTTATTTATTTTTTTTTTTAGAGAATTTGCTTTTGTGACAAAACAAATTAAGTGACATCAGAGAAGGAGGAGGAGCTCCGTCTGGGAGGTTCCGGAAGGTTCTCCGGCACATGAGGCGGTGGTGGAAGGAAGTTTGGGATTGGGTGGGAGGGGGCTTTTTCTGCCAGGGGTGGTGGAAAGGGGGGGGGGGGGTGTTTGGGGACACTACAACTGTTCACCCTTCCACAGGATCTGAATGTGAGCAAGAATTCAATGATAGAAGTAATGAGGTGCTTGGTAAGTGTCAGAGAGAGAGAGAGAGAAAGATACAGAGAGGAGAGAGAGACCGACCGACCGAGGGAGAGGGAGGGAGAGGGAGAGGGAGGGAGGGAGGGACCTAATTCTGTATTCTTGTCCTGGGAAGTGGAGAGGGCAGACAAACCTGTCTGTGCCTCTGTGATGGATGCGGTTTAAATAAATAAATGTTCACCAAAAATATCTGTGAACACTGGCTTTGGTTTTTGGCTTTAATTCCTTTTCTGCCAATGTTTCCTGCAGAAAAAAAAAATCTTTTTGGAGAATATAATAATAATAATAATAATAATAATCATCATAATAATAATCATAATAATAATAATGAAAGTAAGTGAATCATTATTATGGATAATCATTCCTTAAAGGAAGGTTTAAATGTGACCTTGGTATGACCTCAGCGCTCTCGGTGTCTGCTTCCCTCGGTGCTGCTCAGCGCTCCGCGTTCTCTCTCAAAGCGTCGGGAGGAACGCTGATCCCTAATCCTGGTCCCGGGGCTCTTCGGAAGCCCGGCTACCCGTCATCCGGGGATGGGGACGGGGGTCAAACGGCTTTTTAAAATGGAGATGATGATGAATTCATTCCGGCGGTTTGTTGTTCGAGCGGAAATTTATCGGCGGCGGAAGCGGATGTCCGCGGGACGGAGATCTGGCGCCTCTTGGCCGCGCGGCGGCTCTGTGCAGCTTTTGGCGGCTCGTCCCCGCGAACGCCGTGTTAGCGAACGAGCGCGTGCGTAGCGTAGCGGTGACACGTCTACAGCCAGCGCTGTCGTCCGTGGGTTACCGCGGTAACACGCCAGTAAGTCAATCAGTCAGTCAATCAAATTTATTTATGAAGCACGTTTAAATAGAACCCACGTTGACCAAAGTGCGGTACAGGCAGGTAAAATCACAGAGTAAGAACAAATCACAGAATAAAAACAGAAACACTGAGTAAAATCACAGAGTAAAAAAAAAGGATCAAAACACAGCACAGGCACAAATCTACAGATCACAGGCACAGGCGCAATGGAATCACATCAGGAGGATCCAAACGCTACAGAATAAAAGTATGTTTTCAGCCTGGACTTTAGGGATCAATGGAGGGGGCAGATCTAATTGAGTGGGGGATGCTGTTCCATAGTCTAGGGGCGGCAACAGCAAAGGCGCGGTCACCAGGGGGCAGTCCTTCTCTGCACGGGCCAAGATCAAACCCCCCCCCCCCCCGCACCTCAGCGCAGTACACATGCAACACAATACCATTGAAGCAAGATTCATTTAGAAGTTACATTTTTTACAGCTTTAATTAAACACCCAAATCTGTTTAACCCCTCCAGTGTTATGCAAAGTAATTTAATTAGACGCAGCTTGAGTGGGGGGAAAATATACGTTATATATATTCATTTGTGCGTTACTGCAGCTGTGAAAGCCGACTGTTTTTTCCTCTTCTCGTCGTTCTTCCTCCCTCCCGACGTTCTCCACACCACCCTCTCTCCAGAGCTGAAAACCTCCTTTCTTATAGAAAAAAAAATGTAATTCACACGAGTGTGTACGTGGGTGTGTGTGTGATGGAACATAACCTCGCTGGATTGCTGTGCTGTTTGGTTAAAGCCTCACCCCATTTCTCTTTTTTTTCCCTCTCTCTCTCTCTCTCTCTCTCTCTCGCTTGCTCACTTTCTCTCTCTGCACTCTCTCTGTCTGTCCCTCTGTCTGTCTCTATCGCTCTGTCTACCTCTGTCTCTCTTTCTCTCCCTCTGTCTCTCTCTCCCTCTGTCTGTTTCTGTCTTTCTTTCTCTTTCTCTCTCTCTCTCTCTGCGCTCCGAATATGAACAGTCTTTAGCGCACGCTGACCTCCCTGATCCTCCCATGACAAGTGGCTCTCCCTTAAATATGCGGACTCAATGAAAAGCATCAGACATCTAATTAATCACCGTGACACCGGGCTCTAACGAGGCCTAGGTGCCGCTGCAGCGCGGCGCAGGGGTGACAAACACTGATTGCCCTCCCTCATTTCCTATTTAAAGTTCCAATATAGCGGAGCATTAAAAATGCATTAAAAACCTAATATTGAGTCTGAGATCCGTTCTGATTGCACGTGCGCTTGTGTAAACTCCGGTGGGATTGCAGTGACTCACCTGCATGTGGTGAGTGAGACACCGTGTTCTTGTGTTTCTCACCTTTTTTTTTTTTTTCTTCCCTTTTTCTCGAGCGCGTAGGTTAAGTTGGAAATGCGGAGCGATAAAATGATTTTTTTATTTAAAGACATTGGGATTAAACCCGTCCTCACCCTCTGTAAAATCACTCGTGGATTCACGGCGGCAGAGTGAAATGGGTTTTAGGGGCTGGCGGAGTAGCACGTTAAGCTGAACCGAAAGGTGGCGGGGATTTTCCCAAAGTCTGCTCTAAAACGGGCGCTAGGAGGATGTGCCCTTCATTTAAAATATAATATTTGGAAAAAAAAAAAAAAAAAAAAAGGTGTCCTGTCTGTACTGGAGAGCCAACGCTGACCTGAGGGCCTGTGTTTTTATGTTTTTTGGGGTGGGGGGAGGGGGGCGGGGGGGGGTGGGTTTGGGGGATACTCAGCATCATAGACTCCGGTGTCCCTCCTAAGAAGACACTGTTTTTTTTTTGATGGAATTGCCAACATGTTTCCACTCACAATGTGTGAGCAGGATTCTCTGAATGACAGAATTGTT
Organism: Anguilla japonica; assembly: GCA_025169545.1. NCBI lineage: Eukaryota > Metazoa > Chordata > Actinopteri > Anguilliformes > Anguillidae > Anguilla > Anguilla japonica. The sequence goes on from CM045891.1 coordinate 2,728,837, forward strand.
TTGAAATTTTTGTGAGTTGCTTGGCCAATGGTGATCTGGCCAATGTTTTAATTATTTAATTATTGAACTGCAAAGTACAGGGTATCAAACGCGGTGTGCTGATGTGTTACGCATGGTTTGTTTTGTGTGCATTTCTTCGTTGGTTAAACTCAAGGCCAGAGGGGGGCTAGGTTTTTCGGTAATATCACGATGTATAATTGAATGCATATAAAATTGGCCTGGCCCCATCAAAATGAAAGTCTATACATACCGAATGTATTTTTGATATATTATAACACACCGGCTTCAGAGCTGTTGCTCCTCAGGTCTTCCACGCAAACCTAATGTTTTATTCACGGTGCACAGTTGCAGTTTTCTTCCCCACAGTCTCATACATGGTAATGAAAAGTCGGTGGAAAATCCGATCAGATATTTTAACAAACTGTATGGAGCTCAATGCCCATGCCCTCCCAAGACCTGGCAGAAAAAAAGTTCAGCCGTTTTAATTTGTTTGACAAGATACGAGTGTCTTGGATGACAAAAGCATCTTACGGTGAAAATATTTTTTAAATTATTTATTTTATTTCTATTGAGTGTAGCTTTCAGCGTAGCTGAATATATGGTTCTTGAGATTAAGACCAGAGACTCGTGTCATGACAGAATTGAATAGTGGTTTGGCAAGAGAGAAAATGCCTCTGTCCCTTCAGATATAAATCATTTTAAGGTACATGGCACATTTATACAGAATTTTTCAAGGATTTTCATTTATTAAGTGCAGCTGACGTGTTCTGTACGTAGAGGGACCTAAAGACCACGGACTGAAGAAGCACATTCTCTCTTCTCTATCTATTGATCAGTGTGTCACGCTGAAACGAGCCCCTTCTCTCCTCTGGACATGAACATCGGTTCCTAGAACACTCCTGGCATTTGTGACAGACACTCTCTTTTGGCAATAATTTGTGTCAAAATATTAGTTTTCTTTTTTATTTTGTCCCACAAAAACTTCATTAAAATTCACTGAACACATTGAATCAGCAACTATTACCATAGCGACATGATGTTAATCAAAGTTTACGTCCATATGTTAATCAAACTCATTTACATCCATAGATTAATTGTATTAGAAAATGTCTCGTTTCCAAATTCAAATAATAGTACTCTCATACTGTCTCATCCTCTGCTGTTATACATTTTTTTGGGGGGGGGGGATGGGGGATGGGGGATGGGGCTATCTCACCAATCAGTGGGCCCAGTGATCGAAGGAAACCGTTTATGTACCTCTGAGGTAGCTAACTGAGGGGGCGGGGCCGTGTTTTAACAACCATGACCGTTGGACCTCGGAGAAGTGGAACGCAGCGCTCGGCCGGTTGATCTATCATATCTGGATTAGTTCTGCCCCACGCGCCCCTGTTTTGTTAAGTCGCTGTGTGTTAATTAACATTCATCGTCCTTGATTATGGAGCGCGGCGCTAAACGATGGTCAGATAATTGCGCTGTTTTTGACCTCCGCTTTATCCAACGCTGTAACGGCTTTAGTGATGCTTCATGAAGCCGGGCTGCGGATCTTTCTGGGTGGTAATCGCGTTGGGAAGTTAATGCAGCCCATCACACATTAGCCCATTACACTGCGTTTGTTTATGGAATGAAATGGGCTGTGCTCACCCACTGGAACATGTCGTCCGTGAGCGGAGCGTATTGAATGTTTACGTTTTTATACAGGTGTGCCAACTTGTTGCTGAACTAAAATCGCGGCAGCGCAGGAGCGTTATGAGCATTATTTTGACGGGCCGTTTTATGAGATGATTCGGATAAAATGAACTGCAGTTTCTTTCTTTTCCCCAAAAGCTTTATGAAACTACCCAGACTGCCGAGTGATATTTTACACAATGAAATCTTTCATCGCCTTTCCCTCCCCATTTGAGTTTATAGTTCAGACAGTTACATCTGTTCCTGTCCCAATATTCATGATACAAATAATACAGATAAAAAAATACAATATTTTTCTTATTTAAAAATTTTTATGCTTATTTTCTTCCCCAACTGAAACACAGAGAAAAACAAGGAATGTACGTTCAGGAAAAAAAACACGTTCAGTGTTCATTCTGATTACTTTTCAGTTCATTTGTTTAATGCCTTCCCTTTGTTGCATTTTATAAACTCCTGCCATTTAAAGAGGGAATTAAATGCATCCCATTAAACAGTCTAGACTTCAGACTGTATTAAGTCGCACGGTAAATTATAAATCAATAACTTTTTTGCATTCCACTTTGTTTAAAAGTAAGCATTTTTATTCTTCTTGCGCTGAAAAGACTTTAATGGGTTAGACTTTTTATTAGACTTTTAGAATTCTGGTGGTTAAGAGGTTTTGCGCTAACAAGCAGTGTTCTCATTAACAGATTTTGTTGCTCCCTTGTGAGAAAATCCTTGTTCTGTAACGGGTCCGAGTCTCAAGAAACCTGCGGTGTCGCTCCAGAACTGGGGCGCACATTTTACAACAGCATTCCGCACAGTTTCCTCTTTCGCACTGCAAGTCCCATCATGCACCTGCATTTGTACTAATGATTAACAGCTGGGGAGGCTGTACTGTAGCATGTCAGATACACAGGCGCGTAAAAGCAGTGTCTGTTTCCCCCAGCTCTGCTGGTCTGCTCGCGTAACAGATGTCGGGAGCGGTCAAAGACAGGTGCTTCCATCGCCAGAGGTCTCACCTGTGATATTTCAAATTAATCCCTGACACTCGGCAGCAAATGGCTCTATCAGCTCAGCCTCCCTTCGCATCTGGGCCTGGTCCCACAGTTACGCACAGGCAATTAGGCTTTTGGCTTCTGGGCCAAAAAAGAAAAAGAAAAAAAAGCACAATCGCATGTTTATTTTTTGTAAATTTGCCTGATTTTTTTTTTTACCTGCCAAGGGATTACAGATGAAATTTAGCTATCAAGCTAATTCTGGGGCAGTTACTTACTACTGTCCATTGTCCCTTTCAAATAAGGAAATAAATGTTGCTGGTCATTTATAAAGGGATTAACAATGCGTTTCCTCATCAGTGTCAGCGGCTGGGGGTTGGAGAGGGGGGTGGGGTGTGTGTGTGGGGGGGGGGGGGGTCAGGGGACGGGCCAGACCACGAATGGTTCGAAAGAGTTATTGTATAATTTTTTATTTGTCAGACACCTGTTTCCCAGGTGAAGCTCGGTGTCTTGGGTTTGTGAGGTCGTGAGCACAGGCCCTGTGAACGGAGCGGTTTCCCCGGCTGTGGGCGGCCCTTCCGTTGCCGGGCCACGACGCCACGCTCAGATTTTTTACGGTTACTCGTGTCCCTACGGAAACGAAGATAACGCAGCGCCCATTTGCTTTTGTAAATCAGACGTGTCACAGGAAAGAGAAACCAATTATGCAGCGGAAAATCCACATTGCGAGCGGGGGAGAGAGAGACACAAATCCCCCCCCCCCCCCTCCCGTCCCGTCCTGGAGGGGAGAATCCCGTTTGGCGGGAATTATCTCAGCGTTTTGTCATCGATTTTTTTATGATTGATCGGGCCCCCCTCGGGCAGAGGAGGCTTCCTCTTGATTTAAAACCAATTACGCGACGATGATCTATTTGAAGACGTTGGAGAGCTTTCAGCTCCCGTCGGCCTCCGGAGAGCGAGAAGATGGGATAAATCATTGAAGCTATGCAGGGGCCTCTTCAAAGACACTTATTTTATTTATTTATTTATTTTTATATATATTCCTCGGCCGATAAAACTCGCTATGTCTCTTTGCGATGAAAATGTGGCGCTGCGATCCGACACTGGAGAGCCCGATTTGGCGGGAATGTCACGGGTTACCTGCGCGGCCCGCTCGTCTTTACGGGCGCTTGCGCTCCTTATATCCACTTTCCCCTCCTTAAAGGAGGCCGAGCAGCAAATGGATGAGAGAGTTAACCTGGGGGGGGGGGGGGGGGGGGGGGGGGGGGGGGGGGGGGGGGGGGGGAGGAGGGGAGATCACACCGTTGTCATCTCCTATCAATGAGCCGAATCGGTGTACTTCACTGCCTTTTTCTCTGTCTTATTCTCTCCCTCTTAAAATATCCAATACAGTTTCAGCGAAGCTTGAAGTTTTCGGTCCTTGCGTGCGTGGGTTTGGGAATCGGGGGTAAAACTGGGAGGTACCCTACATCTCACCCTCCGAATTCTATGTTATGCTGATTTTTCTTGCGAAACTAAAACACGTGCGTTTTGTTCATATGCAAATTAGTCTAATTGTTACTTTAGTATTAAATCTCCCTTGATTTGATCTTTATTGGAATTAATTCTGGATTAATGCAAAGCCTGTTTATTGCTTTTCTGCTTTATTGAATGTGATTAATTAAACATTGTTCTCGTGGAGCTCCCTGGAGGCTGATGACAGCCGCGTAGTGACTTTATTCCAAACGCGTTGTGTAACCACCAGGGCTTCCGAAGCTAATGTGGGAAATTACCAGATTAATGAGAACTCCTTCCGCGGAGAACACTGATTTTTCAGAAAATCATGCCGATGACATAAGAAAATACAAATGATTGATGACACACCCTGCCATTCTGTTCATCTAGACACGTCATATTTACCACTCTATAGAACAGGGATGTCCAATCATCCATAAAGGATCAGGTTTTTGTGTTACTACTACTACGACTACTACTACTACTACTACTACTACTACTACTACTACTACTACTACTACTACTACTACTACTACTACTACTACTACTACTACTACTACTACTACTACTACTACTACTACTACTACTACTACTACTACTACTACTACTACTACTACTACTACTACTACTACTACTACTACTACTACTACTACTACTACTACTACTACTACTACTACTACTACTACTACTACTACTACTACTACTACTACTACTACTACTACTAGAGTAAATTTGAAACATTTGCTAAATCCTTTTTGAAACATTTTGAAGCGTAAACGGTTGAAAACAGTGTGCAGGTTTTGCTTAGACATGTGATCATGCTTTAAGCTCACATTGAGCTACAGCCTTGCATCTTTACCCACAATACACCGGGGTCCACTGTGTATGTAGTTGTGATTCCAGCAGGAGTGGCTCGGTGTAGGTGAATGCCCTCTTCTCCGGAGCAATCCCTGACATCCTTCTACCTGTTCCACAGGTGTGCCTGGCACCGCACTTCCAGAGCTGCTTGAGAGACAGACAGAGAGGGGGAGGGAGAATTAGACAGAGAGAAAGACAGAGATAGAGAAACAAACAGAGAGTGAGAGAATGAGAGAGTGAGTGCAGAGAGTTAGAGAGTTAGAGACAGAGAGAGAAGACTGTCTGAGAAAGTTTGTGCAGAGACTGAATAAAGCAGAACTGGTGAGGGGGGGGGGGATGGGGGGGGGGGACGAGATAAGGGGTCAGAGACGACAGCCGTGGTGCTTGGCTGTCCTGATTGCCATGGGGGTTTATGTAGCTGCCAGGGCGGGTGATATTGGAGGGTGGGGGGGGGTGATATTGGGGGGTGGGGGGGGGGGGGGGGGGGGGGGGGGTCAGCATCCTCAGCCGGGCCCACGCCGGCTCGGTTATCTGATGCTGTGGTTGGAAGAGAAATGGTCTCTGCCGCGCTTCCTGAGGCAGCCGCTCTCGACCTGGGCCCGACTGGAGGCCTTGCTCTGCGGTTGTTTACGAGGCTCGTGTCCTCTTCCTGTCTGGCTTGCGGGAGACTGAAGGACTGGTGTATTGTTTACAAAAAAAAAAAAAAAAAAAAATACAGTTTTTTGTGGGAGTTCAGTTTTGCCAAGAAGAAAACTTTGCATGTGTCCGTATACATAGGCATAGGTTTCATGTCTACTTTGGGGGAGAGACACTGCTGGACCACGCAGTCTTGTGCAGACGAACATCAGCTCTCACAAGCATACTGGCAAGTCTAGTCATTAATTCATGAGAAAATATTGGGGGGACACGTCACCCTGTCACACTCCAGACCTGCGCGTATGGCCACACCAGGGCGGTACAGAGCCAGAACACACAGAACCCGGTTTTAGGAGCTACTGCTAAGACCTGACGCAGTTTCCTGCAGTAACACAGACCGCAGGCAGCAGGCTTGTCTGTGAGACACACTGTACCTGCCTCTGTGCACATCGCGGCTCGTCCTTACCTGAGTTCACCTTTACCTTTACCTTACCTTTAGGTTTGTGCACCCCTCCTGTCCATTCTGGGGGGGGGGGGGGGGGGGGGGGCTCGCAGAAGCGTTTCTCAGCCCCCCAATCCTCCCCCCCCCCCCCACTGCTGCTCCTGCTTTTGAGAGTCTTTCCAGCGCACGACTCTCTTCGCCTGGTGCCCTCATTATGCGACGGAAGGCTCCCTTAATTACACGCAGCTCTGACACCCCTGCGCTAAAATGCCCCCCCCCCCCCCCCCCCCCCCCCCCGAACCTCGGTTGTGCCTTCAGGAGAGCATTAGCATGGAGCGGGACGGGAGATTGGGGGGGGGGGGGGGGGGGGTTTAGATAAAACCCCCTGCTCAGCTCGGTCCCCCGTCGTGCTCCCCTGAAGGTTTGGGGAACCTCATCTGCATAACTCCTCGCTTGATGAAAGTTGTTCCGAAAGACTGCAACCCCCCCCCCCCCCCCCCCTCCCCCCCCCATGCAACCCCCCCCCCCCATGCACCCCCCCTCCCCCATGTGCCCCCGTGCACCCCCTATGCACCCCCATGCTCCCCCTGCGCCCCCACACTCCCCCACGCTCCCCCATGCACCCCCACGCACCCCCACGTACCCCCATGCACCCCCATGCTCCCCCTGCGCCCCCACACTCCCCCATGCACCCCCATGTACCCCCATGTACCCCCATGTACCCCCATGCACCCCCATGTACCCCATGTACCCCCATGTACCCCCCATGCACCCCCCATGTACCCCCATGTGCCCCCGTGCACCCCCATGCACCCCCATGCACCCCCATGCTCCCCCTGCGCCCCCCACACTCCCCCACGCTCCCCCATGCACCCCCATGTACCCCCATGCACCGCCATACACCCCCATGCACCCCCATGCACCCCCATGCACCCCCATGCACCCCCATGCTCCCCCATGTGCCCCCGTGCACCCCCATGCACCCCCATGCTCCCCCTGCGCCCCCACACTCCCCCACGCTCCCCCATGCACCCCCACGTACCCCCATGTACCCCCATGCACCCCCATGCTCCCCCTGCGCCCCCACACTCCCCCATGCACCCCCATGCACCCCCACGTACCCCCATGTACCCCCATGCACCGCCCACCCCCCATGCTCCCCCATGCTCCCCCATGCTCCCCCATGCACCCCCCCCATGCACCGCCATGCGCCCCCATGCACCCCCATGCGCCCCCATGCACCCCCCATGCACCCCCATGCGCCCCCATGCGCCCCCATGCACCCCCATGCGCCCCCATGCACCCCCATGCTCCCCCATGCTCCCCCATGCTCCCCATGCATGCTCCCCATGCCCCCCCATGCACCCCCATGCGCCCCACTCTGGGCAGAGTGAAGTACATTTTAACCTTGCTCCCAGTGAAACCCTCCCCTCTTTACAAGACCAGTGATTTATTTGTTTGTGTGTGGCTGGATCACACAAGGTCACACAGTCAAGGTTATATCATGTGACAGGTGTCAAAAGCAAGCATGTGATTTCCGTAAAAAATCCCCCGATGTTGGCCCACCTGTACGTCCCTGGGGCAGCAGGTGAAGGCCCCAGGAGGTCTTCCTCACCCAGACCAGCCCTGCTCATCTTCAGCAGTCTGGCGTGTCGCTGGTCTGGCTGCTGGCTACAGAGCTGAATGGAGGAACATCTCCACGCCGGGCGGTTCCACTCCGGTTCTGCTCTGGTTCCGAGCCGGTTCTGTGCCGGTTCCGTGTCACGCGTTTGTGGATTATATCTCTCTGTATAAATGGATTTACTGTGTAAAACTGCGGGAGACGTGTACGTAGCTCTAGATGAGAATGCGTTGCTGCTGTGATAGCCGTTGTAATTTGGAAAATAATCAACTGCAGGTTCGGAAAGATGCAGGAGACAAAGAAGAAATAGAAATAAGAAATCAGAAAGCGTAGCACGTCCATCGCTAGAAAATGCATTGCTTTTCAAGAGCGTCTGTTTCATTTTTCATCTTTCTCCTCGTGAAAAGAATGGTCCATTTGGAACTTTCCATTTTAATGAACGTGACTGGGCGACTCCTGAAGCACTAGTTTACAATAGAACGGGCACATCACCAGATTTTATGGTCTATTTTGCCTCAAATTGGAGTCAGTTTTATTCGGTTAAGGGTAGGAATGGGGGTGTTGGGGGTGGGGGAGGGGGTGCTGAAGTACCTGAAAAACCTGGTCAGCTGTAATATCTTTCTGAAATTGGAAAAAAGTAATTGTGAATCTTCATTCAGAGAGTGGAATGAGCCGGGTCGATCACCGCCATTTTGAGGAAGCTCTCTCAGGCAGGGGAGCGCTCATTACAAAGAAAAGGACTCTGTAGAATATGTGAAAATAACAAGCCTGTGTGAATGGCTGAGATTTTCTTCAGTGCGGAGGCCGTTAGCCGAGGACTCACCTGCGTTTGCAGGCTTTTCGGAACGGAGGGGAACTTGGACTTTCAGAGCCATCCTTTGAGATTTCTTCTAAACTTATTTAAAATTATTCCTCTGGGCGCTTTTCTTTTTTTTTTTTTTTGAAGTGCCGGTTATACGAAGGCTCATTTCACACACGCACGCCGCGATGCATTCGAACATCTTTTGGATTCAATTACATGCCAGATATGAAGCTGTCTGTAAGTGCCGTAGATACCGGTGTTGGATCTTAACGACTGCGGCAGTGCTGCGGAAATCTACTGCAAGATGTGGGGGAAACTCGTAGAGAAATTCTCAGATTCGGCGTCCTAAAATGAAAACCCAACAAATGAAAATAGCCTGGTTTATATGCCTTTTTCTTTCCCCCCTCCCTCCATTACCGTTTTTTTCAGAATCATTCTCATGGAAGACATCAGAAGTCACTAATATGGGTCTCTCAACAGCTCATCGAACCTTGAGACAGAATATAAGAGAACAGAGCGAGTAATTTAATATAATGGACAGAAAGAAATTGTTCCTCATTTAAGTTTATTGCTGAACCTTGGGAGAGCAAAAAGAAAGACACTTCATTAAGCCTCCTTTTTAATGGTCCCATCTATCTACATCAGAAATAGGTCTTAATGGCAGCTCACTATTATTTATATTTGATAAGCAGTGTTTAAAAATGCCCAAGTCTTGGTCAGGCAGGGAAGCTGGTGGTTTTTGAGTGAGCGCTCTATGCGCAGTCTGCTGTGGATGTGGATTATTAAACTTTAATCTGGCTTTGAGTCCATTCGGCTTGGTGTGATTAGGAAAGGAAAAGTAAGACCGAAATGGGGAATATTCCTGATGGATGAAGGGGTTGGTCTTTGGGAGCGGGAGCAGGACCCCTGCACACACACACACACGCATGCACACACACACGCACACATACCCTCACCTATACACACACAAGCGCGCACACACCCACACATACTCTCATCTGTACACACATGCTCACACACCTTTAACTTGATGCTAATTATTCTCTGTTAACTTTGGCTGAGCTATGAAATCGATAGTGTGCGAGCAATTATTCAAATGGCATTGATCTGATTACTCATAATAACTAATGACTCCTAAAAATAGACAAGATAATGGAGTCAGCTGAGCATCCGCCCGACCTCTGTAGAATACAGTGGGGCCTAAATGTAAAGCATGTTTTTAAAAAAAATTACCTGTCCGAAGGCATCATGAATCCACTTAGCTCCTCCTCTGGGAATGAGTGACAGGCTGCTGCTCCTCCTCTATTGGCTGGCCAGTACTACTTATTAAGCCGTGCGTGAATGTCCACCGCCGTTCTGCGGCGTTTTCCGGCTGACAGCGGTAATGGCGGTGTGATGGTGTGATGGCGGTGTGATGGCGGTGTAAATGCGGTGTGACGGTGGTGTGATGACGGTGTGAGGGCGGTGTGATGGCGGTGTGATGGTGGTGTAAATGCGGTGTGAGGGCGGTGTGATGGTGGTGTAAATGCGGTGTGATGGCGTGATGGCGGTGTGATGGTGTGATGGCGGTGTGATGGCGGTGTGATGGCGGTGTGATGGCGGTGATGGCGGTGTGATGGCGGTGTGAGGGCGGTGTGACGGTGGTGTGATGGCGGTGTGATGGCGGTGTGAGGGCAGTGTGAGGGCGGTGTGAGGGCGGTGTGAGGGCGGTGTGATGGCGGTGTGATGGCGGGATGGCGGTGTAAATGCGGTGTGATGGTGGGATGGCAGTGTGATGGTTTGAGGGCGGTGTGATGGCGGGATGGCAGTGTGATGGCGGCATGATGGTGGGATGGCAGTGTGATGGCGGCATGATGGTGGGATGGCAGTGTGATGGCGGCGTGATGGCGATGTGTGTGTCTTTATACCCGTCAAATTATTTTCTCTGAGCACTGCATAAAGCTCAATGGCCGTGTTTACAAAATGGCCTTCGGCTTCTTCCTTCAGTCAGGCATTACCCATGATACAGCTCACCAGGTAATGTCTGCTGGCTTATTCCATAGTGTACGGGCATGGATTAAATTAATGTCTACTGGCTTATTCCATAATGTACAGTCGTGGATTAAATGCCCTGTTTGACAGGTAATGTCTGTTGGTTTATTCCATAGCGTACGACTGTGGATTAAATGCCCTGTTTGTCAGGTGAATATAAACACAGCATGGATTAAATGGGCTGTTTGGCAGGTAACGTCTGCTAGTTTATTCCATAGCGTACGGCCGTGGGTTGAATGCCCTGCTTGTCCAGGACAGGGTGATCCAAACTCAGAGCTCTTGCTCAAACCAGGCCTTCGCTGGAGCTATTCTCAAACCATCCCAGCGGTCACGCCGTCAGTGACTGGGTGAAAACTCGCCGACTCCTGGACTCCGCGAGCTGACGGAGGCTGCCTTTTCCGTCTTTTAAGAGTCTGTGGTGAATTTCTCTTTGTCTTCTTATCCTTGACTCTAACTTTTCTCCCAGTCTGGAGTGACTCATCGTTTTTGTGGGAGCCTGTTCTCTCTCTCTCTCTGACCTCCTGAATTTGGGCGAGCGCTGATGAGCACGCTCTCCTCCGACCTGCTTTTGCATCCTCGGCTTTTGTCCGTCTGCAGTCCCCCAGGCCGGTCTGTGCGACATCGCAGACTCGATGCACTTCACTCTTTCTGATTTTTGATGACTGGGAGGTCTCGGTATTCCCTGCGGTACTGATCGCACCTGGGAAACAGGGTCCACGTTTCACGAAAAGAGCGGAAAGTTTCTCGAAGACTCGAAAGTGTCTGTGCTTCCCGCTCCCGCCTGCTGTCTGTCCTGGCCCCTCGCTGGTGGAACGACCTCCCCGTGGCGGTCAGAACAGCAGAGAATCCGACTACCTTCAAACGCAGACTGAAGACTCATCTCTTCAGGCTGCACCTCTCCCCACCCCTCCCTAGCCTATAGTTTAGCTCAATGTACCTAGCTAATACGATCACGTTAGATTTTATTTGGCAGGATTGTTTGTCTGATTCTGATTAGGAAAATGTGATTTCAGTGCTAGTTTGTACTTGGCAGGATTGTTTGTTTGTTTGCTGAACAGGTTACCCTACAGGGTTGGAGTCCTGATCTATGTGGCCACTTCTGGCACTACGATCTTTACTTCACTCTAGTGTGTTTCTTTTGCACCTCTGCACCTTGAACTAATGCACTTTTTGTACGTCGCTCTGGATAAGAGCGTCTGCTAAATGCCTGTAATGTAATGTAATGAAAGTGTCCGACCGCTAACGGAAGCTGCACGTCAGTGCGTGGCTTTCCAGCGCGTTGGCGAGAATGAAAAGATGCTCCATCAATACGAGATGTCGGCCTCCTTTGGTCAGCGAGTACATCCTGCCCCCGCGCTCTGCTGCCCTTTGGGTTTGTAAATAGCAGGAAGCCTCCTCTGGATGTCCCTGTAGGCAGTGTAATATCATGGCTCAGCATCTCAACGTCTTTTTTGTCACTGTGCTAAATTTGGATCTGACAGGGCCCAGAGTTCTCCCCCCTCCCCCGGTTTGCCGGGCCGTACTTATGCCCCCCCGATATGGCGCTAAAATGCCTCCCTTCCTTGACTGCCCCCTTGTGGTGACGGTCCCTCACAGCGCCTGCCTTTTTTGCCTCATAGAATCCACTCGACTGCACTGTACCCCCCCTGTTCCCCCCCCAATCCCCCCCCCCCTTCAGAAATTATGCCCCGGCCGCAGGAATCACAGTATGGGGGCTCTGACAGATGCGCTGGCTTCTCTCCCACATTCTAAAGAGAGATTTGCAGCGACACTGCTAGTGACTTATTGGTTTATTAGTATTGCCAAGACATTTTCATTGCATAGTTTTTATTTTATTTTTATTATATGCATTTTTCTTCTTTCCGCTTACGCGTCCAATGAAGTAATAGCATTTAAAAAATATTTTGTATTTGTGTGGTTTTTTTTTTGCGCACGGGGTCGTCCCCCGGGGTTGGGTAACGGGTGACTGAAGTCCGGGCCCGTCCCACGTCGCCCCCCACTGGCCGGAGCACGTCACGCGCTCGCGGCGAGAGGCCCGCCGCGTTCTCGCCGCGCCGTCGTGATCGGCGGGTCCCCTAAGTAGCCCATTTCCTCGGCCGCCATTTTCATAATATATGCCGTAAATTCGAGTGCCTGGGGGGGGGGGGCCACGGCAAATCTGTGTATTTACTGCCCCGCAGATCAATGTGGAGAGAGCAATATTGACTCCCCTCTGTGCCCCTAATACTAAGTGCATTCGATCAATAGGCCCAATCACTGATGGAATCCCTCCTCGCTGTAAAACTCATTTCTGTTCGCTCGGGCTGCGCGGGGGAGCAGCCGGGGATTCTGCTTTAATTTCGCCGGGTTATTGTACCTTTTCATGAAACGTGGAAGAGGGAGGGGAGGCGGAGGGGAGGGGGGGGGGGGTCTAGTCAGAAATTGTATTTCTCCCTCTCCTCTTTAACGTGTGCTTTCAGTCGATTCGGGGTCCAGCCATTACTTCTCGGCGAGGGAGCGTTTTTCCGTGAGTGCCGTTCCTGTGATGGAGAAGCATTAAGCGCTAAACGCACCTCTCTCTCTCCTCTCCCTCCCTTTCTCTCTCTCTCTTCTCCCCCTCTCTCTCTCTCCCACTCTCTCTCTCCTTTCTCCCCTCTCTCCTCTCTTCACTCTCTCTCTCTCTCTCTCCCTCTCCCTCTCTCTCTCTCTTCTCTCTTCTCTCTCTCTCTGCTCTTTCTCTCCCTCCCTCCCTCTCTCTCTCTCTCTCTCTCTCTCTCTCTCTCTCTCCTATCTCTCTCCCACCCCACTGTCTCTCTCTCTCTCTCTCATCGCATCCCATCGGCTCTCTCTCTCTCTCTCTCTCTCTCTCTCTCTCTCTCGGTGATGAGCACTTCTCTCCGCGGCGGGAAACAGGCTTCACAGGAAACGCATCATCAGAACGATGCGCTAAAAGGAGACGTTGGCGGTGGGATGAGAGGGGCTGCCGGCCTCCCCCCCCCCCCCCCCCCCCCCCCCGCGCGCGGCGGCCTGTTTGAGCGCTGATCACACGGCCGATGCGTTTGAGTTCCGCCGCCGCGCGCGGTCAGGGACGCCAGCCGCCGTGTGATTGGCCCGCGCTCGGTCGTCGTCTGAACGCGCGCCGCCTTCCTGTGATTGGCTCAGAGGAAGCCCGTAATCAGCTGTGATTGGCTCAGCACGCCCTTAATGAGCCCGGCGCTCTCCGGGCGATTCTGGGGACTCCTGCGCGCTGGCGGCGTGGTGATGTGCGGCGTGGATTGACTGCGGGGGTCTGAGATGGGCGTAACACGCGTGTGCGTGTCTGAAACAGGCGTGTACTGTGAGACCCTAAAAACTGTCTTCCTGTTATTATTTGTGCTTGTATACACAAACACACACACACACCCACACACATTCATGTGTGTGCATATACATGTATATACATACGTGTGTTTGTGTGTGTGTATGTATTTTTATATATATATATATATAAACAAACATCGATTTAGTTACATTAATTCCTTTATTTTTGTCTTCTATTTTGTAACGCTCTGTTCATTAAAATAAAATGAAAGCTTACGCATGTTTATGATTCTCAGTGATTTATGGTAATCCTTACGGATTACGGTGAATTTTTTTTTTTGGTTATCTCTGCAAAACAATGTCTCCTCGCCATTAATCTGAGCCCTTCCTAATTACTGCGGGCCTCCCTGGCTATCCGTTAGCTGGCCGTGCTCTATAATGAGCCAGATGCCGACTTGCTCTCTGGACCAGACGCAATAACGGAGGCTGGAAAAATAAAGGAATAAAAAACGAGCTCTTTTTTTGACGCTGCCGTTCGTTTGTGCCGCGGCACGCTAACCGCTCCGCGCTCGCTTGTCCCGACTCCGTTTCCGCCATTATGCTCCGCTGAAGGAAACGGGCCGATTGAAATGTGAATATTTAAGCGCTGTGAATTATTCAGCCCATTGTAAACAGTTTGTAAAAATCCTACGCAGTACAGCGCTGTGTTTGCAGGGAGCGTTTTAAAAAAAAAAAGAAAAAGGATTCTGTTTTCCAGCAAGTTATTTATGGTGCTGTGAACAAACAAGAGGAGAGGCTGCTTTTGTAATTCTGACTGTGTACATCTTGTTTGGCCCCCCAAATGTTCTCGATATTTGCGGCTTAATGCAAAGAAAAAAATTCCTTTATTCTGGGAGACTTGGCTGGTTTTTCCGAGCTTGTTTACGAAATTCAATTTGCACATGTAATGCACCCATTTTAAGGCGGAAACATCTGTTTTTGAAATTGCTTTCGTGACCCGAACAAGGGTGGCTTGGTTACAATTTACACAAAGTATGTGAACACTGAATTATATATATATGTAATTCTAGCTGTAAAATGATCTTTATAAATCATAAAAGAAAAAGTGCTGGGATTTTGATCAGAGGGTTGACCTGACATGGACCTGTGTCACATTTAAGCATGCATTTTAAACGATAGGTCATGACATGAAAAAGCCCCCCCCATTTGCTTAAAACTGGTGTTTAAAGATGCGTTATGACATGTTAATGACAGTTATTTATGCTTATAACATGTTAATGACAGTTGTATATGCTTATGACATATTAATGACAGTTATGTATGCTTATAGCATGTTAATGACAGTTGTATAAGCTTATGACATGTTAATGACAGTTATGCATGCTTATGACATGTTAATGACAGGTATGTATGCTAGAAGGCTTTATGATAATGTAAAGTTTGACTGCTGCTGATTTTCAGACAGACTTGGCAGCAGACACGTTTCCAGAGTACCTCAAATCGGTATGCCTCCTTTTGGAAATAAATGCAGGTGCTTTCAGCTTTTCGTTCTGTGACAAGAAAGGCTTTTCAAACCACCATGGAGACAATAACTTTTCACTGACATTTTTAATTGACTTGTTGATGGAAATTACATCATAATAGCTGAGCAATGAATTTGGATGTTGTGTGCAAAACGAATTGGAAGTTTGGCAACAGATTTATTGATGTTCGCATTATAGATGTCTGTAAGACGTTTAAACTACATTATGCCTCGCTGCGTAACTCTGGAACAGTGTGCAGTTACTGTACGTTGTTCTTAGAAACACTGCTGCCCCCCCCCCCCCCCCCATCCTTCCGTGCATAATCGATGACACAAACACTTCCTGGAAACTGCACTGTAGTCTTTTCAGCTTTGGGCCTCTTCAGACATGCTCAGTAAATTCTCTCCATGCGGCAGAAAAGCGGTACTCATGGATATTTTACACTATATTCACAAAGCATAGTGCCGTCAACCCTGCTGTATTCACAAAGCATAGTCCCATTAACCCTACTGTATTCACAAAGCATAGTCCCACCAACCCTACTGCATTCACAAAGCATAGTCCCATTAACCCTACTGTATTCACAAAGCACACTTAGTCCCATCAACCCTACTGTATTCACAAAGCACAAGTAGTTCCGTCAACCCTACTGTATTCACAAAGCACATGTAGTCTGTATTCACAAAACACACGTAGTCCCATCAACCCTACTGTATTCACAAAGCACACGTAGTCCCATCAACCCTACTGTATTCACAAAGCACACATAGTCTGTATTCACAAAGCACACGTAGTCCCATCAACCCTGTCTGCATTAAAAAAAAATAAAAATAAAATCCGCATGTCAATTTGTGACGGGTTCCAGTCGCGGATTCTCCAGTTCCTCAGAATTAACAGCACATCCAAAATACCTTCATGCTCCATTTGACCGAATCAACACAATTCTCGAGTGCAATCAGCGCAGGTGAAGCCATCAAAGGGGTTTATAATCAGGCTGGGGAAGGGAAGGCTTTCCGTTCGTCTCTCTGACCTTTTTATCTTTTCTGAAACAAAAGTACTCTCACCCACTCAGTCTGCCGCTCGCCAATCAGCGTAATCAGTTCAGCGGGTCACTCTGCGAGGCGGAGGTCAGACGGCGAGTTGCATGCTGGGACTTCCTGCGTGCGGCCAGTCGATCGGGCGCCACGGCTTTGTTGAATTCCGCTCTTTGAAAGCCGTTTCCGTTCACCTCGAGTCTCGCCGTCGGCGGCGTTTGCTCTGACACGGCGAGGTCACAGACATCGGCTCTCGGGCGAGAGAGAGAGCTTTTGCGCCTCCGTGAACTTCTGCTCCATCAACGGGATCTGCAGGGGCTGCCGCTCGTCTGGCCTGGCTGATTGATTTAATCCTCGCCATCGCGCGATATGAGGGTGGCCTGTGATTTAGGAAAAGAAAAAAAAAAAAAGCAACACAAAAAAGCAGGTGGTCAACAAAACTAATTAACCTTTTTCGCGCTCCTCGCTCGAGTCTCTCAACTTCCCGTGTCACCTGTCACCTGTTCACACGGAGGAGCCAATGGGAGACTTCTGCTGAAGCCTCACGTCCTCCGATTGGACAAAAGGTGAAGGGTATTGGCCTGCCATTCCATGCCCTCTGACAGAAGCTGGCCTGATGGCTGGTAGTGGTCAGTGAACATCATTTAAAGTTTTTCAGCGAGGTTGTGGGGGTGGAGGGACGGGGCGGGGGTTAGGAGGACGGCGGGATGGGGGGGGGGGTCACCCCTGGTTCAGAGCGATTTTTCCGCGGGGCTTTGGGGGAGTCATGCCTCTTTTTTTTTCCTAACTCGGGAAAAGCGCGGGATGGGCGAAGACGGATGCCTGCACAGAGCCGGAGGCCCGCGCCAGAAGATCGTCGTGACGACGGCTTCCACGGCAACAGGCGGAGAGCGAATGGCGGCGAGCGATGAAAAGGGGGGGCCGCGGTACTAATGGAATGACATCTGACAGCCGCTGATAAAGCACTTTGGCGGGCGAGCTAACAGCCAGCGGCAGCGGCAAGGGCAGAATGGCTCTTATTAATGACATCACATCCGCGCTGTTCCGTACGGCGTACGGCGGCGTCGCGGTCCGCTCGCAATTCTGCCGCTCAAAACCTCCGCCTAATTATCCGGAGAAGTCATCCTGAAAAAGAAAAAAAAAAAAGTTGCGTCAGTAAATTCCCACTTCAGAATCTGTCTCTGATTTTATTTCCTCAAGCGAGAACGTTTTTTGTGTTGCTTTTCGAGATCGTGCAACATCCCTTCGGGTCAACTTTGGGAGATATGTTGTGCATTTCCTGGCATGATCGATCATTGATCATAATTAATATTGAGAGGAGAAGAGCACTTCTGATAGCAAACACAGGGCAAGCCTGTAATTTTCGCAGCTGCACCAGCTGTATCAAGACTGGAAAAGAAGTATCTAAAGTAACTAAATCCATGCAAGCTCTGGGCCTTCTGAAGAGAGGGTTCTGCAATGCTGGTCTGGCTGTAAACAAGCACTAAAAAACTAAATATATGCCTGAAAACAGATGCCACAGATTCTTAAGACCAGCATGAAATGCAGACACCTCTTCCTTCGACGTGATAAATGTGTAAATGTGTAGACTAAAAAGAATATTCTTGTCATATTTTGTTTATTTATTTTATTTTTTTTGGTCTTATTCTTATCTCTCATTATTTTTCAGATAGGATTGCAGTTGCCAGAGAGTGCAGTATTTCTTGTTTATTTGTTTATACGTGCAGCGGGAGGCCAGGGTGTTATTGCCATATTAAGCGTGAACAAAGTTTTCCGATTTCAGCAGGAATCTTTCTGCCGTGCGCTGGTCTGGCTGCTGGCATTCCGACATGCCCAGCATTCCAAAGAACAGGCTGAACCTTTTGCCGAGATTCCGATCCTAATATATACAGCACACTGGCTCCTGCTCCTACCATTATATCCTTTATATACCATTATATCAAAATGCATTCTTCTTCCAATATGTACAGTGCAGTCCAAGGTTTTTCAAAGGGCTTTAATTCCTTCATGGATCACCCAGGGTGGATGTAAATAATAATAAAAAAAAAAAAAAAAATTTAAGCTGACCGACTGAACTTCATGTTCATGGTTATATTTCAAGTCCAGCACAGAGCCAAAACTACAAAAATGTTTTGGGCTGCCGTTTGAAATCACTGTTGGAATGTTAATTTTCCGGCCGATTATATTGTTATAAAATCAGCCGCAGGATATGATCGGATCACAATAGCGGCGGTATTAGACACACTTTTGAGGAGTGTAATCATAGCCTAATTAACACCGTGATTAGCAATTGTTCTCAGGTTTGCTACACTGAGCTGAGAGGAGGGGAGGGGAGCAGCCATGTATAGTGTGTGCGTTTGGCAAGATTTTAGTCGTGGCAACATTCACTTGCTCATGGTCTACTGACAGTGTGCTCACTGTTTGAGCACACAACACTTTCTCACTTTTTCAGGTGTTTCCTGAAGGTACTGAGAGTGTAAAACAACCTGGGGGTGGGGTGGGGGGGGGGGGGGGGGCGAGAGGAGCGAGGGGGGGGGGGGGGCCATATCAGCACCTGGCTGTGAAATGGTGAATGGGAGTATTATGGAACTACAGTTGTGTGTTGGAGAGCGAGGAAAAAAAAAAAGCGCATAGAGGCTGCTCTCCATCTTCCAGGAGCTTTTATAGAAAATCAATGGTTATGAGGTTATTGAGAGAGAGGGACTGCGTGTCACTGGTAGACGTGACTTTTAGGAAAAGATCCGTTTCCAGCTTCACCATCAGGCAAAGCAGTATATATAGCAGGGAGAGGCTGAAATCTGGCCCTGGAGGCCAGTACTGCTGCTGATATTCTTTCATACCCGATAGTTAATTGATTGGCTAATACCCCTGATTGGCCAGAGATTTAACTCGCCTTGCGTCCCAGCTGTAAATCAGCCCCTGATTGGACGGGAAGAATGAAAACCGGCAGCACTACTGGCCCCCCAGGGCCAGATTTGAGTGTCCTTCGTATATAAGATATAATCTTCGGCAGAAATCGAAATGACTTGACACGTGTCCCAGGCTGTGAATCCACAGAGCAAACCTCATACTTCATCTCATGCTAAAGCAACACTTCCTCATCCCTTAACACTGCGCTGACTCTGCTTAAGGCTATTCTGCACTGCTGAGTTACCAGCCTGTGTGCAGGTGTGTTGGTACAGTCTGTGATGTCATATCCTGTCCTGGTGTCCCCTTCGCTCTCTTCTGCACTGGGAGACACGGGGGCTTTCCGAGCTCTCGGGGTGCATTCAATGTATTAAATATGATTTTAGATATTGAGAAATTGTATAAAGGTTATCGACAGATGATATATTCATAGAACCTTAACAGCAGAGACAAAGGAACATTTTTACCTACAATGCAGGTGGATAGAAGCTCCTCACGCTTTGAAGGTTGGCTCTCTCCTGATTGGTGGATCTGAGAGTCTGTGGGTGAGTTTATGGCAGCATTCACTTGGGATGGAAACCAGAAAGCATCAGGTTCAGCTTTGGGATGAGAAACTGCTTTGATATCGTTCTGTAGTTATTATTTTGTAATCAGATTTTTTTCCAGTAGAGAAATTATGAATGCTGAAGCATTTAAATCACATTGGAAAGGAGGGATTGTGCTGTGCTAGACAAGTTATCTAACATACACATTACGGAAATAAGAAACCACAAGGCTTACAAACAGCTGTGAGGACCACGGGGGGATGGATTTCAAAAGTGCGAGGAAATCCTTTTGTCGCTCGCCGGTTTTCTATTTTGGAATAATCGTGCGTGCGGCTCGTTTCCGGATGCCGGTAGTCCGGCGCACGTTTCCCGCTCGGAGTGAACGAGCGGAATGAATGTGGTCATGACGCTGATTTTTATTGAACCGCCGAACCGAAATGGCGCCTACGCTGAGGCCGCCGCCGCCGCCGTTCGCGGTCAAAACGGCGCTAATGCGAGATCTCGGAGTGCGAGTCTCCCAGGCAGGCGAACAGAAATGTTAATTGATTTAGTCATCGAACGTTAAAATGTTAATGGGCTTGATGGACCAGAAAGAACAAAGCTTCCCAGTCCATCAACAAAAAAAAAAGAAAAGAAAAATGAATACCACGTTGTCGCCATCGTTAGAAGTAACTCCTGAGCATAAAAGCTGCCACTCACCAGAAAGGCCAGTTAAGGAGAGAGCTGGATGTGTTTGACAGTCTCTCTACAATGTTTTCAAAGCACCTCGTTTTTTTTCCATATCAATAATTCTTTTGATAAATCCCTAGATTTGGGGCATATTTCCTCCTCCTCAGTAGCCCTTGAAATGAGTACCGTTTCATGCTGGTATGGTGTAGGTCAGGGATCAGCAACTCGCGTTCCTCGAGGGCCGAGAACTGCTGGTTTTCCACCCTCCCTTTGCCTGGGAGTCAGGTGTGAAGACAGTCTGGCCAATCAGAGGCACTAATTACCCGGGAGAAAAGAAAACCAGGGCTGGATTTGGATTCGAGGGCCAGAGTTTCTGATCCCTGGTGTAGGTGATGAAGCTGTTTTGGGGGTGAACAGGGCTGGGAATACCTCACGCCTCACGGAGTGCTGGTGGTGCTTAGATGGGGGGCTCCTCCACGTCATTTTTATTTCAAAATCATACCCTTCACTCATTGGGCTCCAGTTACTGAATTAACACTGAACATTAATATAATTTTAGGAGAGAACCGCAAATACCGTTCATTTCAGTTCCATTTCATTTCCGCCTGCATCTGTCTGATCGGTGAGACCTGATTGGTTCGGGTGATCAGGAAGCTGTTGGGCTGGGGTCTCCAGGTCAGCAGGTCTGTGAGGTGGTTTTGTTCTCCATCTCTCTCTCGCTCTGCTGAGGGGAAAGATGTCTGCTTTCATTTCACGTTCCAGACGGGCAACAGAGCTAATTCCCCCTCTGCTCCGCGCTGAGGCTCAAATGGCGAGTTATTTTCTTTGAAAGAGGTAAAAGGTTGGAATACAATTACAGGCTAGTTCAGCGAGGAATAAAGGTCAAAGAGGGAAATAATGCAGCCCCTCATTACAGTTCATTTTTGGACTTTATTCCTCATTGGAGATTTTGTTTGTTAGATGTGGAGTTGTGTATGCCGGGAACACTTGCGGTGAAAATTAGAGGGTGTTGACTGTTGATGAAAGGGCTCATTGTATCACACCATGGGGGGGGGGGGGGCGGCGGCGGGGGGCTGGAGGGGTCCAGCCTCTTCAAAATCTGCTCTGCGTGTCCTCGGCCACAAAACTGAGCCGGCTGATTCGGCTTGCGGAACGTGCCGGAAGAGGCGACAGGTTCAGCCGGGGCCGTCCGGAGGCCGCGGTTCCTCCCCACTTAGCGCACGACGCGTGACCGGTCTGACAGGAATCAGGAGAAGCGACGCGCCCATCATCAGCGTGACGCCCCGCCCCGCCCGCCCCGACCGATACGCCCGCGGCGGTCATCAGCCCCCCTGCCCCCCGCCCCGCCCCGCCCGCCCCGCCCGCCCCGCCCCATCCGTCATCAGCGTGACGCCCCACCCGTCATCAGCGTGACGCCCCGTGACCCCCGTCATCAGCCCCGCCCGTCATCAGCCCCCGTCCCGCCCCGCCGAAAAAAAGGGTTCTGGGAGGCGGCAGTGGCCTGCTTATCGGGTCCCCCCACCCCCCCCCCGCTCCTGCTGATCCTCTGATGCTCTTTTGGCGTGTCTGGGGTGGCAGGCTGCTAAATACCGTAACAGCTCAGAGTAATAAAAAAGGCCCAACGTCAGGCTTTTCTGGTGTGCTTTTAACAAGCGCAGTTTCACGGGTGCACTGCACAGTGATGTACACTCCTGGGCTTTTTTATTTTGTTCTCGGTATCCGGTGAAGTGCTGGTGCCCCTTGTGGTCCGCGATTTATACGACAGCTTTCCGCTCTGACATCGACGCCTGCAGCCATTCCCAAACAGATTAGGGTTCTGAGTCCTGGCAGCTGTGTTAATCTCAGCTCCCTTTACGTGCATGACTTATTTATTTACTTATTATTTCTTATTATTTATTTATTTGCAGTCCTTCTTTATGTATAAAACCTTTAAGGCGTGATTAGAATGTTCTTAAGTGAACATTCTGATGCTGATGTCACAATCACTGCTGGTGACTGAAAGCAGCGGAATTCTAGAACACAGACTTAGAATGTTGGAAAAAAAAAACATTCCAAAAGCCCACACTTCGAAGGGTTAAAATTTCCCCTCTGGTTCTCTCTAGTATCCCTGCGTCTGTGTCTTTATAAGTGAAAGCCCCCCCCCCACCCCCACCCTTTACAAAATCTGTCATTTTGCACAACAGTAATTATGTCCGTATGGATCTCGCTGGAGTTCAGGAATGATTGACTGTTGAGGTCAGGAAGCTGTGTGTCACCTTTTCGTTTGACATGTGAGGGTTAATTCCCTCTTACGGATTTTGCCCTTGAAAGAGGATGTGGGAAAAGCTTTCTTACGTCCTCTTGTGTGAACCTCGATGCTTCCTGAAATGACATTTGGTGTGTTTGCAGGACGCGCTCTATTTTTCCCCGTCGAGTTAATAACATTGCATGTCGATTTCGCATTTTTCGCGGGTGATACATTCTTATCAGCCCCAGAGAGAGGGGGGAGGGGGGGGGGGGGGGGCACGGGGGGGGGAAATGATGAAAGCGTCCAGGCTGAGAATATTTCACTTTTTTTTTTACGGTTTATGTATCCGTTGTGAGCGAGGGACGGCGGGCGTGAGAGGAGCCGTCAGATTTATGTCACCCTGACGGCGCGGGTCTTCAGCACTGCCCGCGCGCTCCCAGCATGCACCGGGCCGATGACGAAGAGGAGGAGGAGGAGGAGAAGGCTTTAATAACCGTGCCTCTAATCCCTGCCTGGCGCCGGCCCCCGCGATGGCGTGAAATTTACCGCCATCGTCAACACCATCGGCCCCCGCTCACCCCGTGACCTTCGCCATGGCAACAGAAAATCACACCTGCAACACTTTCGGGAGTTCTTCTCAAATTACCCAGAAAAAGGCATCAGATGAAAACATTTCCAAACGGGGGTGCGGGGGGAGGGGGACGAAACAGTCCCATCATGAAAAAAAAACAAGTACCGTCACGTGATGGACATCTGCTACAGTTGCAGCGTAATGTCTGGTAGCAATGCTGTGCCAATTAGCCTAATGCTAACATATGTGGACACTTTGGAGGCCTGGGGAGAGTCAATCAAATGCACTTAGACTGTTTAAAAGCATGTGCAATTCAATCAGACCTTTCCAGAGTACTCCACCCGCCATATTGAGGAACTGGGGTAATTGAGCCCTAATTGCTTGCCGTATATTCAGATACGATGGCTGGAAGTGAGAAGTTCTTGCCAATGAAAATTTAGTTTTCGTCAAATGATTGAGACTCTTGGTTTTGCGATTCGGTGGTCAGGCCAATATTATAAAGCCTGCCTGTTCAGGCTAACCGCTAAACATTGTTGTACTGTTTTAAGCGTACTAAATTCAGTTCAGAGTGCTTCACTGCATGGGGACGTACCACACCGTGGGCATATCAAAATAGCATGTTGCTACTTTGAGATGACCTTCTGCCAGCCTGGTAATCTAATTTTTAAATTATGGAATTAATTAATTTTGTTTCTTTGATTATGTGTTTATGTATGTAAAAAAAAAAAAAAAAAAAAAAACCAGGACAAGGTCGTCTTGGATTGTTCTTGTTAGAAATATAGCCTAATGATTTACTCTTCCACAACCCTCGGACACAAAGGTTTGTGCTTGGATTCCCTTGCTTGTGCAGATTTACGGTTTCATTTACCGCTAACAAGCTATTTTATGAATAATAGACCTGTACCTGGTCCCATGCAAGTGACTATATTATATATGAACAGATGCAAAAACACCATGTGAGATCCTTTTCTCGACTCAAGTTTCTTTTGTAAGTCTTGCGGTAAAGCTTGCAGTCGAAGCGGTGTCTCGAGGGTGTCCTGTCCTCGTGGTACTATACAGAAACTAATGTGAAATCGTATATACGTCAGCGTTCCAGCGTTTCCCGTCCAAGGTCAATGACTTGCGGCTCTCTCTTTTCTTTTAATGCGGTACGGAACCGAGGGCGAACACCGTGCGTTTTGGTGAATAAAGAGCGGTTATTAGTGTGTGGTGCGCCGCCAGGCGTGAAGCAGGAAGCAGAACCGAGGCCCGTGTCTGAATGAAGACTCCTGCGGTGCGATGTGAGCGTGCTCCGGAAGCAGAGGCTCTCCTGAATATCTGTTTTAACTGGGCTGCAAGCTCTATGGTACAAGTACCCGATGTGTGACTTTTTTCTGAAAAAACTCCTTAATCATCGTTGGCAACATATCGGAATATGAACACCAAATACCTGCTGAATCTGGTGGTCAGTTTTTAATTTTAATACGTACGTAGGTTCTGATGCGTATGTACCATAATGGGATAGTTTTTATCCATATTTTTAGTGCAAAACTACACTTTTTATAATCTGTTAGGTAGGGAAGGGGAAAGGGTAACAAATTCAAAGGTAAGAAACTCTGAGATGCATAGAGGCTCCATATAATAATAATATAATAATATAATAATATAAGTGTGTATTTTCACAATTGCTGAAATGAAGGGAGATGAATAGTCAAGTCAAGTGAGTCAAACATATGTCCTCCACCTCTGGCAGATTTCTCCAAGGAAAATCATTCATTTCTCTTTTTTTGCCTTTTTTTAAATCAACAATCGTGATTGGCATATTTTAATGTTGAATAAATTGCCTATGGATAGTACTTACACTATTATTATAACTGAAGGACATATTGTTCAGATGGCTCTCAATGACATGTACTGTGTGTGGGTGGGGGGGGAAAGGGCCTTAAAAAATAAGCCTTCTAACAGTGAGATGGCTGAACTCACAGCGCGCCGGTGTGTAGAACATACATCACCGGAGGCATGTCCGCGTTCATGCCTTGCTTCCTCCTGACCCCGGAACAGACAGCGGGAGAGCTGATTGGCCAGCAGGGGCCGGTCAGAAACAGCGGTCCAATTAAATCTGCCAACAAGATTTATGATGTGTGTGTGTGTGTGTGAAGGTCCGCTCCTGCTCTCGCGGTTGGGAGGTGAGAAGGTGGCTGGGCTGTTAAATTTGGGCCTCCTGGCTCTGTCCAGGCCCCTTTTAACCTATGTTATTTAGCGCCTCTTAGACATCCTGAAGCCCTCATCTCCCCACGGATCGGTATTTATTCCTTAATCTTTATGGGGGAAAAAAAAGGAAGGGCAGCCATTAGGGCTCCTAATGGTGAGTTTGAGGTGCTGTGTGTGTGGATTTCATTAGAAGCACTGTACTAAAAAACACAGCAGAAAGCTGCAGAAAAACCTCGAAAGTATGACTCAGGCCAGACGCAGTGAGGCGATTGAGAAAATGAACATGTCTATTTCTGTTAGTGTAATTGCCTTAGCTTTTTGTTGTTAGGTTACTTTTCAAAACTAAACTGTGAGTATATCATTGGCTGCTCCTTGTCCTAATTGCTGTGGTGATGTGATTGTGCAGTTTGTGGATCCTGGATCCATCCTTGATAATTTTTTCTTTTTGCCAGTTACTACTGTACGTCCTGTGGATTTTACCGCTCAGTCATGCTGTGACTGTCATTTTCTTTCACTGTTCCAAACTCAAAACCCTGGTTTAAGAGGAGTAAAATATTCCTGTCAAAAAGAGGGATACTTGCAGAGACTATGGGAAGTTTATATTATATTAAAATCTTACTTTGATTAGAGGTTTTCTGTATTTATGTGGATCATAGTTCGGTCATTCGCTCAAACGGCCGTGAGCCAATGGGGCGAAAGGGATGATCTCTGCGGTGAGGTCATGTGATATGAATGAATGAATGAATGAATGAATGAATGAATCATTGCATGTATACTGTATAACACTTTTCCGAACACTCAAAGTGCTTTACAGTGATGAGTGGGAACTCACCTCACCCACCACCAAATGTGTAGCACCCACCTGGTTGATGCACGGCAGCCATTTTGCACCAGAACGCTCAGCACACATTAGCTAAGATGGAGAGGGAGAGACGTGATTAAAAGAGAATATGTCAGAGAGGCAGGTCAGGACAGCGTCCATTCCCACTGCATGCTGGAAGACTCCAGGCAGCACCCTGCTGTTTATAACAACACCGACAACAAAGAGCTGAATTTAAATTCGCCAAAGTTCCCATGTCAGAGTCTGCGGCGGGATTTTTCTCTTCCTTCCCGCTGGACTTCGCTTTATTTCCCGCCCAACAAAAGACTCATTTGTCGTCACTGTACAACAGGACAGAGTCCCTTTTGTGAAGAAAGTGCTCCTTCCATCAGGGTTCACAAAAGACCAGGTACAATGAGGTTTAATAAGAAAGAAGGACTGGAGGGAGAAGATGGGAGGTGGGAGGTGGGAGGGGGGGGTGGGGGGGTGGGGGGGGGGGGTGGAGGAGGACATCAAGCTGAGATTGGTCCCGCTTCGCCCGATGTAGAACTCTTTCCATTATCAGAAGTGTTTGGTTGAACAAAGACGGGGTGTGACAGACGCTGGAGCAGATTCACTTTGGTCCGCGAGGTGATTTAATATTGAGCCGGAATCAAACCCGCTAGATCAGTGACCGCCCTGGGGAAGAGGAGACGGGGGCAATCTTTCCTGACAGGCGATACTTCCTGTCTTTATTCCCGCAGTAATGTGGCTCGCCCTGGACCCACCTGCATTCCAGAACAGCTCTCAGCGCCCCAGAACAGCTCTCAGCACCCCAGGGCCCCAGAACAGCTCTCAGCACCCCAGAACAGCTCTCAGCACCCCAGCACCCCAGAACAGCTCTCAGCGCCCCAGAACAGCTCTCAGGGCCCCAGAGCAGCTCTCAGGGCCCCAGAGCAGCTCTCAGCGCCCCAGAGCAGCTCTCAGCGCCCCAGCGCCCCAGAACAGCTCTCAGCACCCCACAACAGCTCTCAGCACCCCCAGAACAGCTCTCAGCGCCCCAGAACAGCTCTCAGCGCCCCAGAACAGCTCTCAGCACCCCAGAACAGCTCTCAGCACCCCAGAACAGCTCCCAGCGCCCCAGAACAGCTCTCAGCACCCCAGAACAGCTCTCAGCACCCCAGAACAGCTCTCAGCACCCCCTGAACAGCTCTCAGCCCCCCAGAACAGCTCTCAGTGCCCCAGAACAGCTCTCAGCACCCCAGAACAGCTCTCAGGGCCCCGGAACAGCTCTCAGCACCCCAGAACAGCTCTCAGCCCCCCCGATCAGCTCTCAGCCCCCCCTGATCAGCTCTCAGCCCCCCCTGATCAGCTCTCAGCCCCCCCTGATCAGCTCTCAGCGCCCCAGAACAGCTCTCAGCGCCCCAGAACAGCTCTCAGCACCCCAGAACAGCCCTCAGCACCCCAGAACCGCTCTCAGCCCCCCAGAACAGCTCTCAGCGCCCCCAGAACAGCTCTCAGCGCCCCAGAACAGCTCTCAGCGCCCCCAGAACAGCTCTCAGCGCCCCAGAACAGCTCTCAGCCCCCCAGATCAGCTCTCAGGGCCCCAGAACAGCTCTCAGCCCCCCAGAACAGCTCTCAGCCGCCCCTGATCAGGTCTCAGCGCCCCAGAACAGCTCTCAGCGCCCCAGAACAGCTCTCAGCACCCCCAGAACAGCTCACAGCGCCCAGAACAGCTCTCAGCGCCCCAGAACAGCTCTCAGCGCCCCAGAACAGCGCTCAGCACCCCCAGAACAGCTCTCAGCGCCCCAGAACAGCTCTCAGCGCCCCGGCCCATCTCGCTCCAGTGCAGTAATGGAGTTTTTCGCTGGGAGAATGGCAATGAAAGGAGTAATATCTTCTCCTTTAAAACTAAAATAGGATTGCAATTTAAGGGTTTGGACCTGGGGCTGTCTGTGTCGCCCCTCTATCTCCCTCTCTCTCTTCTCTCTCTCCCTCCCTTCCTCTCTCTCTCTTTTTTCCTCTCTCTTTCTTTCTCCCTTCCTCTCTCTTTTTCCCTCCCTCTCTACCTCCCTCTCTTCTTTTGCCTCCCTCCCTCCCTCCCTCCTCTCTCCCCCTCACTCCCTCCTCTCTCTCTTTCTCATCCCTCTCTCTCTTTTTCCCTCCCTCTCTCTCTTTTCCTTCCTCTCTCCCCTCCTTCCTTTCTCTCCCCTCCTTCCCTCTCTCCCTCTGTCTCTCTCTTTTTCCGCCCCTCTCTCCCCTCCTTCCCTATCTCTCTCTTTTTCCCTCCCTCTCTGTCTATCCTCGTCCCTCCCTCCCCCTTTCTCCCCATTCTCTCTCTCTCTCTGCCGTCAGTGAGCTCATTTTTGTGTGGTTTTCGTGTACTTGTCAGGAAAATGGAGGTGCATCTAAAGTGAATTATTTCCTAAATTAGCTGAGAGAACATGATGGCAAGCATCAAAGAAGATGCGCAGTACAAAAGAATCAAATTAGTATCCTAATTATCCTTTAGTTTTTGAGTCATTGCTTTAATTTTAATTGTAGCTCATCAGTAGTATGAGATGTGATTAATATGGGAATGAGTGTTTCGTGCTAGTTTAAACATTTTGTGCATAGCTAATACGGTGAAATATCAGTGATTACTTTTGATGCATGCTAAATGAAATACTTAAAATGACAAACTGGCTGACAAATATCTGGAGAACTCAGCTTGATATATTTTATTATGTCTATCAAGTACTTACATGAACGATTCAAGGTAGGGTAAGTTGCTGAAGAGCAATCCTTGATTATTAATCAGTTTATAAAAAATAATAAAATTATCCCCATGCACACACACACACACACACACACATGCACACACATGCGCATGAATGCACACACACACCCACACAAATGGACACACCCACACAAATGGACACACACGTGCATGAATGCACACACACAAATGCGCACACACACGTGCACAATTTTCCTGCACAATGTCTGGTGTCTGTAAGCTACAAAAGCCGCATAAGAGCAGTCTTGTCCCCTCGCACTCCCTCGAATAAAAGTTTCTCAGGTTGTAAATCCAGCTGGCCTCATCCTCCACAGGAAGAGCGGCGGGGGAGTGGGGGGGCCTCCTGTTCTCACGGCGATGTCTGAGTCCTCGCCATCCGTCATAAAACATATCAGATTTCCCTTTAAGAAGTCCGAAGAGGCTTCGCTCTGACTCGTTTAGCGTTAATCGAGTGAGGGACCCGAGTGGAGCAGGGCGGACGGAGGGAGGCAAGACGGATGCTCGCCTCGGTTTCTATTCCCCCGCAGTCACATCCGAGACGCACCTCCTGATGGAATTACCGCACGTTACTGGCGGTGACATCACCGCGGGGAAAGCGCTCGATTCGGTCGGCCGAACGGGCAGTTCCTCCGCGAACCAACAACACGACCGGCGGGAATATCTGGACTCATCAGCGATCTTACTGAAGCATAAAACACACGTGATAGACAGAGATGAATGCAAGCACACTGCAAAAAACCTAATTAGCTAGCTACAGCAGGCACTCTATGGTGCCAGAAAGGACTTCACAGAGCTAGAGCAGTTTGGTGACTGTTTTTAACATGCGTTTTTATTTACATGGGGGGTGGTGCCTGTGTTTTGGAGGGCATTGCAGTGAAGTGGATGAGTCTATGGTCACAACTGGGTTCTCTGAACTCAGGGGAGATAAATGGGGGAGGCCAAGCAATTTACCAGAACTGCCCGAGTTTAATACACACGAGTGGCTGAGAGTGTCAGACTTCTTAGTGGTGTAAAAATGCAGATTTTTTTTTTTGCCCGAGCTCGTAGCTCACAGACTACATAGCTGGATAAGTCTCTGCAGTTTATTGGCTGTTTTTTAATCTTACTGACAGCCCTTTAAACCAGGTAGAACAGAAGATGGGTATTACCCTTTGAAAAGATTACTGTCCTGCCTGTTGATTGACAAAACTTTAATCCAATTGCTGCCTTGGACAGTTTCTGGAGACTTCGCTAATCTTTTGGATGTCA
This sequence comes from Anguilla japonica, assembly GCA_025169545.1. Taxonomy (NCBI): domain Eukaryota; kingdom Metazoa; phylum Chordata; class Actinopteri; order Anguilliformes; family Anguillidae; genus Anguilla; species Anguilla japonica. The sequence goes on from CM045891.1 coordinate 2,759,155, forward strand.
AGTTGTTCGGTTTTTACACTTTTTTTCCAGTAAAGAATAATTGCGCAATGTGTAAGAATTTAAAAACTAGGCCTCTGCTGTTACTGTAGTTTCTAAAGCTCAAACTTATGGACCAAAACTCCATAGTGGTTAGAATTCATTCTCACTTCTTTCTCAGCTCTGTGTGTGCGTGCGTGCATATGTGCGTGCGTGTGCATATATGTGTGTGTGTTTTTGAGTGCGTGGTTGCATTTGTGCATGTGTGTGTGTGTGAGTTTGTCAGTGTGGCTTGTGAGTGTCTGCGTGCGTGCGTACATGTATGTGTATGTCTTTTTAGCCAGTGTTTTAGCTGGAGCTGGAGCATGTAGTTTGTGCGTGCATGTGTGTGTGTGTGTGTGTGTGCGCGTGGGAGTGTGTGTGCACGCGTCTGTGGGGGTCTGTGTGAGTGTGTGCGCGTGCGCTTTAGCTAGGGCTACAGCATGTAGTTAGGGCATGTGTGTGTGCGCGTGTGTGTTTTAGCTGGGGCTACAGCATGTAGTTAGGGCATGTGTTCATGTTCTCCGGGTCATGGTGAGGGACCTTGCACTCTTTTATCACCAGAGATGGAGACTGCATTTATCACAGGCTGCAACAACTGCAGCCCACAGGAAAGGTCAAGGTGGCTCTTCCTCCATCTCCGTCTCTTTTTTTATGTCCCCTTTATTGGCCAGTTATCTTCCTTTGTTCTTTTAACCTTGTGCTTTACTTTACTTTTTACTGTTCTAAAAAAAAGGCTCATTTAGATTTGAAAATCTCTTTTGAAAATGTTTTTTTTCATAATTACCATAAATGTTCAAATTGAGAGCACTTTTGGGCGGACGGTTCCTGTTACAATCAGTCTTGAAGGGTAATGATAGTGTTTTGTAGAAGTGTCTTAATTTTGATCCCACTTGTCAGGACAGGCTGCAGGATAATTTCATCTGGTATGTTAGTCATAATACACGCAGTAGATGCTGCCAATTGATTAGCTGCTGAATAATAAATCACGCAAATGCATTCTGGCGTGGCCCTTGTTCAGGTCATGTGATTACTTCCCTTCTGTCCTTCTCTGTGTCCAGCAGTTGTCATTTTTTAATCCTGCATTTTAAGTCTGTGTGGTTATAGAGGCTGCTGGGTGGTGCATTCGGTTAAGGCACCACACTGGTGCAAGGAGGAGCCTCACTTTGGATTGAATCTGCACCGTGCTGGTGCCAACTGTGGCTGGCAGCGCCATAGGGCGATGCACAACTGGCGATTGTGTCACCGAGGGTACAGAAGGGTTCAGTCGGTCAGGGGGTCTGCATTTCATTGCGCTCTAGCGACCCCTGCTGGTCGATCGGACTGCATGTCAAAGCCACATATGACAGGTCTTCCCCTGACTGCTCTCTGTGTGAGCTCAGCTGTAGTGTGCGGTGTGTAAAGAAGCAGCTGGTGTTGCTATGTGTTTCGGAGGAGAACCGTGGATGTCTACACTCCCGAATTGGCAGTGGGTTTGACGATTGAACACGGTCGTGGTTGCAGACAGTTACCCATTCAAAATTAGGGTGGGATTTGGACACGTTCAGCCGCATGCTGGTTGCCAAATTTATAAACAAAAATAAAAAAATCTGTGCGATTATGAATTCTCATGAAGGAACATCAGTGGTTTATGTGCAGTGTTTTTCAGAGGTAAAAGGATTGCACACTCGCCTGCCCCCCCCAAATTTCTTTTTAAACAGTACTGAGCAGCTGCTTATTGGCAGTTTGAGGTTTCTCGATTCAGGCAGGCATTTCAGTAAGTTGTCAGTGAGAATCGTTTAGGAGTCAGTCAGTCTGCCACAGGACAGAAATAGCACTTTCCTAAAAGGGCTCTTTCATACTGCTGGAGAGTGGAGTGGGGTTGGGGGGGGGGGAGCGTGCCAAATCAGTGCTGTAAAATTGGATGAGGCCGAAATCTCGCCAGCGCAGCGAGTATCCTTCAGAAGCATCATTTCCACCTTTACCTTTCCTTTCCGGACTCCTGGAGAGAGCCACACAATCAATGAGGGAGGAGGCTCGGGGAGCCACAATGGCCTATGGATTTATTTTATTTATTTTTTTTTTAGCTCGATTTAAACATTGGGTTTAATTAGTGTGTGTGTGTGTGTGTGTGAGTGGAGCCCCAGGTCCTGAATGGACTGTCCGTCCTGATTGTGGCGGCGTCCCATGACAGGGACACGGGGGGGGTAGGGGGGGGGGGGGACGCAATGTCACCTTGAGGGAAACCGCTGGGGTCCTGATAAGTTTCACACGGCCGTCCTCCTCGTTGCCTGAGGGTCCTGCACTCGTGATGGAGGAATGCTCTCTCCTTCTTCAGCATCGCGGTCACGCTTAATGCTTTTCAGTCCGAAATGTACTTAATTATTTATTTATTTTGTGTGTGTGTGTGTGTGGGGGGTAGGGGGGTTATATGGGGACCGCTTGCTCGCAGGGCTGTGTGTGTATGTGTGTGTGTGTGTGTGGGGGGGGGGGGGGGGGGTTTATATGGGGACCGCTTGCTTCGCAGGGCTGTGGAGGGGGGGTTATATGGGGACCGCTTGCTCGCAGGGCTGTGTGTGTGTGTGTGTGTGTGTGTGGGGTGGGGGTGGGTGGGGTGTGGGGGGGGGGGGGGTAGGGGGGTTATATGGGCACCGCTTGCTCGTAGGGCTGTGTGTGTGTGTGTGTGTGGGGGGGGGGGGTAGGGGGGGGTTTATATGGGGACCGCTTGCTTGCAGGGCTGTGTGTGTGTGTGTGTGGGGGGGGGTAGGGGGGTTATATGGGACCGCTTGCTAGCAGGGCTGTGTGTGTGTGGGGGGGGGGGTAGTAGGGAGGTTATATGGGGACCGCTTTCTCGCAGGGCTGTGTGTGTGTGTGTGTGTGTGGTGGGTGGGGGGGGTAGGGGGGTTATATGGGGATCGCTTGCTCGCAGGGCTGTGTGTGTGTGTGGGGGGGTTATATGGGGACCGCTTGCTCGCAGGGCTGTGTGTGTGTGTGGGGGGGGGTATATATGGGGACCGCTTGCTCGCAGGGCTGTGTGTGTGTGTGGGGGGGGTTATATGGGGACCGCTTGCTTGCAGGGCTGTGTGTGTGTGTGGGGGGGTAGGGGGGTATATGGGGACCGCTTGCTCGCAGGGCTATGTGTGTGTGTGTGGGGGGGGTAGGGGGGGGGTTATATGGGGACCGCTTGCTCACAGGGCTGTGGGGGGGGGTTATATGGGGACCGCTTGCTCGCAGGGCTGTGGGGGGGGGTTATATGGGGACCGCTTGCTAGTTGGGCTGTGGGGGGGGGGGGGGTATATTGGGACCGCTTGCTCGCAGGGCTGTGGGGGGGGGGGTTATATGGGGACCGCTTGCTCGCAGGGCTGTGTGTGGGTGGTGGTGTGGGGGGGTAGGGGGGTATATGGGGACCGCTTGCTCGCAGGGCTGTGGGGGGGGGTTATATGGAGATCGCTTGCTCGCAGGGCTGTGTGGGGGTGGGGGGGGGGGGTTATATGGGGACCGCTTGCTCGCAGGGCTGTGGAGGGTTTATGGGGCCATATTTCAGCCTCCCACACGGTGACACCTTGGCAACAGCGGTACCGCGGAGGCGCGGCGATGCGCTGAACTATCTACCGTAAGGAGGGAGTTTGGGCTGTAAAAAAAAAACTCAGTAAGATGTGGGTCTAAATCTTTTTAATCTGGATTTAAATGAAGAGATGGGCTCTGATTTAATACGAGATTCTGTGGCCTCCTGGGGCCGGTGAAAGAGACTGCAGGCTTCCTGATTCAGCGTGTGTGTGTGTGTGTGTGTGTGTGTGTGTGTGTGTGTGTGCGTGTGTGTGCGCGTGCGCGTGTAGGTGTGTGTGTTTGTGTGTGTGTTGGTGTATGTGAGGGTGAGATCCTTTCTGTTTGCAGTTACTTGGAGTGTTATGTGCTGTGTAGTTGATCAGCTTCTTTGTAAATATGGTAAAAAGCTATTTGACATGGTTAACCAGTCACCACAGAGCAGTCAGATTTATTCAGCTAAATAAAAATAAATCCAGTTTGCACTTGGCATGTGTTCATATACATTTAGGTTTCACAAAAATTAAGATGAATTATTTAAAAAACTTGTTAATTTTAAAGAAGGGCTCAGTTGTCAAAAGTTTTAAAATGAATCTACAGAAACGTCAATAAAAATGAAATCGTACATATTAGGAAAATTAGATCTCACTGATCTGTCGGAGAGATATTTCGCAAAACTTTTCGGCGAATGGGGGAGTGGAATTCTACTGCCAAACGGACTGTGTCATCCCTCAAGGTCCTTTACCTCTGATTAGATCTTAATGAGCTCGTTATATCCGAGCATGTACGTAATTAATTAAATATTGAGCAAGCTGCAATTAAGATATTAGCTTAATTGCTCTTTGAAAAACGTTGAAAGGTTTTTGATTTATGCTATTCCAAAAATGCGCTAAATATAGATTTGCTTCCTACTAGTATTACTCCTACTACTGCTAATAATAATAATAATAATAATAATAATAATATTTTCTTCACAAAAACACATTTTCACAGGTTTGTTATTTTGATGTGTTTGAGAAGGACCAAGAAAAACTAAAACAAGACAATAAACATGTCGTAAATCTGAGTTAACTATATGTTTTGATTGGAACCAATGCCTGTGCATTTATATGCCTATGAGATACTGAAGTGCTTGTTCTGTTTCTGGTTAATATGTTTAAACTTAATTTGTTTAAAAAGATCAAATATCAAATAGATGCGTGGGGTACCGAAGACTGATCGTCCAATATGTGGACAGTATTTTTAGGATTTGATTGCCTAACTGTAAACTAAAGCTTGTTTTGACTCATAAAAGTTCTTTGTCTTGATTTTGAGTTGTTTATTTTTGTTTTTATGTTTGGTGCTGTACAGATTCTTTTTTTGTTGTTGTTGCCATAGCGTCGCTGCGCTGGAGTTTTTTCCCTCCTTTTCTCCGGCAGCTGTCTCTCAGCTGTCTGCGCAGATGTGCTAGCAAGCTCCCGCTAACCGCTCCTGTTCAGTCAAAATCACTTCCGCTCGCTTCATGCTTTACCAGGGTTCCCACTCGTCCTGGAAAACCTTGAAAACCTGGAAATTTATCGACTAGTTTTCCAGTCATTGAGAACACCTGGAAAATGAGAAAATTTACAAAATGTCCTGGAAATATTTGTGAGGTCCTGGAAAATTGTAGACTAGGCTATAAGTCAAGCTGTTAAACAGTATATTTAGAGCTGAGTTTGCATATTTTCTGTATTTTTTCTGTATTTTTCTCTGCTTTTCTCATTTTTATTAGCTGCTGAGATTGCACGACAGGTCCACCATCGGCTTTGGGGCTACCAATGTCCATGTTTTCATGTCTGTGAGTCTAAGTCATCGAAATCGTCCTTGAAAAGTCCTGGAAAATGATTTCCTAAAACGAGTGGGAACCCTGTTTACGTTTATTGTATGTTCCATGCCACACAAAACCAGCTTTCCCCTGCTTTTCTAGAATTTTTCCATGGAGAAGACTGCCCCCCCCTCCCACCCCACCCCACCCCATCCATCCATCCATCACACTGCTTACAGACCCATATCAGAAGATTGCCCCCCCCCTCCACCCACACCCCACTCTACCTCACCCCCACCCCACCCCACCCCATCCCATCCATCCATCACACTGCTCACAGACCCATGTCAAATCACCCGTCTGGGTGATATTCCCTGCTAATTTATGCCTTGAAACCGTGGTGACCAGAATGTTAGCAGATCTGTGAGACGGGGGCATTCTGGGTAGAATGGCCCCGTTGCAGATGGTGACATCACCCCCCGGGGATCCACACGCAGCGGCTGTATGTGGGGCCTGTTCCACGGTGATCCAAATGCGATTTGAAGGCAGTCGTGTTCTTCCGTTTTTAAGATGTTCGCTGGTTCAGGGCCATCACATAAATTACCCTACACCAGACTTGACTGCACTTTACAGCGGCTAAATGGCATTCTTGTGCATTTCCGTGCATACGTCTTTTGTGTCTGCCTGCTATCTGAAGTCCATAAACCAGATGATCACTTGTAAGTACTGTACACTCTCACTATCTGCTTTCTCTCTGCTTTCAGTTACCAGTAGCGATTGTGACATCATCATTAGAATGTTCAGTTCAGAAACATTATAATCACATGTCTGTGACATCACACTTGAAAGGGTCAAGGAGCATGGAGAGGAATGGTGAGCCTCTTTTCCCGTGTCTTCGCCCTGCTGTCCTGCCCAGCAACATCAGCACCAGTGTTAATTTATTTTCTTGTCCGCTGACTCCTCGCTTGTGTTGTTCCTCTTTGCTATCTGCACTCGGCACTCACCTGTTCTAGGAACACCCCACACCTCTGTAAATTGCATGTCCGCCAAAAATATTTGCTTTATTAATTGTGTGTCCGCAGTAGTAATTAATCTCCCCCCAGCACTGGTACTGTAGCATCTGGCTGACCTAAAAAAAAAAAAAAAAAAAGACAATTATATATTGTGTTCTGTGATTAAGATGAATACCAGCTCAATGCCTGAAACCCTGGAAGGTGTGAAACAGAGGGAACTGGCTAAAGGGTTATTAACCTTCCCTGGTTATTTACACTCCTTAACTCCTGTATGTGTCCACAGGTCAGTGCATTAGGAGACACCCCCTTACCCAAAACAGATTCATCTTTCAGTCTTTCCAACTGCACATTATGACCCTCAGATTTGCATTGCTGTGGGGGGAAAAGGGGGGGGGGGGTATACTGGCGTAGATGGGTGCCCATGCCAAAATTATTCAGCCTGCATTTACTGTTAAAGAAAGGTAGCCGAGTTAATGGACATAAACATGTCTGCTTTTCCAGGAGGGAGTCTGAATGGACTGCAACGCACTCTCATTTGTTCACTTAAAAAAAAAAAAAAAAAAAAAAAAAAAAAAAAAAAAAAAAAAAAAAAAAAAAAAAAAAAAAAAAAAAAAAAAAAAAAAAAAAAAAAAAAATCCATCTTCATTATCCTTCTTTAGAAATCCTGAAATGGCTTGAGAGGGACTTTAGCTTGCGCTAACTAATGTCTGGGCCATAATTGAAGCAGAGACACTAAATCTGAAATAGACTTGTACTTTTCCACTGGAAAAAAAGATAATTACAAGCATTTTGCTAGCATATTTATGAGAGAGAATGTAAAAAAAAAAAAAAAAAAAAAAAAAAAATAGAAGGAAACATTTAAATACTTTTGAAGTCTTTTGAATAGAAACATGCTCAGTGTGATAATAGGCCATTATAAATTATTTATTGCCATTAATAAATCGTAGGAGCATAGCATAATTAGGGGGGAAAAAAAAAACCGCGATCTGTAATTTATTGAAGCCGATTTCCAAATGATCATCTCTTTCTCCGGTAAGCGAAGTCGGGGTGTTTTTAAAAAAAAAAAAAGTGTTCTCGGGGAAAGCGGATAGTGTTGGGACTGCAGGGTTGTCAGCGGCAGGCTTATATTCGGTGGATTCTGGCCAGAGAAAACATTTACCGCGCGCACTCAGAGTGCCCTGCGGCGACCAATCCTAAAAAAAAAAAAAAAAAAAAAAAACCCTCTCCCCAAATCATATCTCATAACCCGATTAATAATACAATGCTAACAAATCATTCATAAGGCCCGCTGCCTTCCCAGTTGCTTGCAGACTCTGGAACTAAATATAGTGGTTTTGAGTGGCTCGAGTTTGCTTTCAGGGGTGAGCGGGAGGTTGTTTGGGGGCGGGGGGGCGGGGGGGTTTCAGGCTTGGATTCAAAGCTGCTTCTGTTGGTGGGGGGGGGCAGGGGGGGCAGACCTTGGTAGAGTGAGGACGAGAGAGTCAGAGCGTGAGTGTGTGTCGGGGGGGGGGGGGGGGGGTTGTGGGGGGGGGGTGGTGTGAGTGAGTGAGAGTACTGTCTTACGGGAGCGTGCTCAGACAGGGCTGGTGTACACAGTTGGGTTACCCAGCTGTGATGGTAATCAGCACAGGCAGATGTCTCCCACACCTGCAGCTAATGCACACCCCCCCCCCCCCCCCCCCCCCCCCAGGGAGCGATACTAACCCGTGCCCCTGCTACTCATCCCCCCCCACTGCCCAATCAGCAGCCTGACCTCACTAAGGCACGGGGGCGGGGCTAGACCAGCCAGATTGTCTAGCAAAAAAAAAAAAAAAAAAAAAAAGGCGCAAAGTGTAAGGTTTGGCTCAGAATTAAAACGGCACAGGGAGGCCGTATATCTGAACTGCACAGGGACGCCATACATGAACACATGGGTTTGTGAGCCCGTTTTATGGCTTATCGTGTCTGTTTTATGGCAGATTACTTGGGTATGCAAATCCTGTGTGTCAGGCGTCCGCAATATGTGTTTAGCAGATTCCTGGTACTCAAAATTCACATCTGTGTGACCAGGTGTGAGGCAGGACGTGTTCAGCTTTACCCAGTGTTCCCTGGTGTAAGGCTGACTGCTGCACATATGTGACTTAAAGGTCACACTCTGTGGCCATCACTTGCACAGGGTTCAGGTGTGTTCATAGTGTAGGGGGGGAGGAGAATTAACTGTAATGCTGCTAAATTAAATGCTGCACAAGGAAACAGGATTCCTGCCCGTGGCAGAGCACACAGGCACTTGAGCTACAGTCTTCTCCCAATGGGTGGAGATGGCCTTGCACTGATATGATAATTTAATATCATTTTTAGAATAATATTATGATGATTCTGTACAGGGGGGGAACAAAACAAAAAAAAACAACGTAGTGGCATAAACGTCCGGTGTGCTGCTGAGTGGCAGGCGGTAGAGTGATGCGCGGGAGAGGCACGCAGCCGTTGTGCGAACGGACGGCGATTCTCATCTCGTTATTGTGTGCGTGTGTGTGAAACGTAACCGCGTAAACACCGTGACCGTGGCTCAGCCGTTTCGTGTTGTTGACCGTTAACTCGCCCGTCTGCTTCGCGCTCCGTTCCGCCGTTTATTATTATTATTATTATTATTATTATTATTATTATTATTATTATTATTATTTTTATTATTATTTTCCGCGCGGTTCAGAGGGCTGCTCATTTCCGTCCCGCGCTGTTTACGGGTCTGAGACGCGATTCGCTCGTGCGCCGCGCTCGCGAACACTTTGACCTTACGAGCGCCGCGACGCGCCTCCTCTCCGCGGCGATGCTTCCGCTCGATTTATTCCCTCCCGACGGGGAGAGAGAAAAACGACGGGCTTTGAATTCGGAAACCTGAACCGCGAGAAGCAGGTCCGCCGCTCCGGTCTCGGCTAACGCGCCACCTGGTGCAGGTGTCTTTGATATGGGGACACTTCAGGTCTTTTTTTAAAAAAAAAAAAAAAAAAAATTTTTTTGTGCCATTTTTCTCCCATTTTTCTCCCCAATTTAGTCGTTATACCAATTCCCCGTGTGGACCAGCCACAGTCCTGGTCGATGCGCTATCCTCTGTCGGTCTGGGGAGGGTGTAGACTGCCACATGCCTCCTCTGATACATGTGGAGTCGCCAGCCGCTTCTTTTCACCTGACAGCCTTCAGGTCTTTTTTATAGACCAGGCTAAGTGCACTGCCGCTGGTGTCTGTCTGTCCAGAGAAACGTTGATCCTTCTGCTTGTGAAGAGGCTATAATAGTTCTCACCATCTTGGGAGGGGGACGGTGATAAAGGAACGTTCTGTTTCACCTGCAGACCTTTGTATTGGCTTACAATAACGTGAGCAGCAATGAATCATGGGTAAATTTACTCCAACATGACCGCCCAGCCTATTAATCTTGACCGGGCAGACTGGAGATAACACTACCGGAACATTCCAGACAATGAATCTCCATTTGATATAAAAAAGATAAGTGCAAATTTTTTTTATCGGCCTAGATTCAAAGACATTTCGATTTGAGGAAGCTGGGTTGTGTTTTACCGATATTGAAAAAGATCTGAATTATAGTACTTGAAAATGATTGAAATGCTTTTTACAACACATTCACAGCTGTAATAAATATTAATGATCACCTTACAAATCCAATAACTTTAGAAAAGAGTAAAAGATGGGGAAGGCCCAGTGTCTGTACTCCCATTCGCCCTCTGCAATAAACCCTTATCATGATCTGTGAAGCAGACTCATATTAAAAAGCTTATAAAAATGGGAAGGCCACACAGTCAGTTTTACAGAGGTAAAGCTCCGTTTCATCTTAAGGCACAAATGATGAGTGTTTTCCTGAAACTGATTGGGCTCTGATGTAAATGGCAGTTTATAAAGTAGCACTGCACTCAAATAAGACTTGTACTTTGAGATACTGTAATTTAGTAAAAATTAAAAAAAAAAATTCAATAAATTAAAAAAACTCAAAACTCTGTCCATCCTGTAGACCGTTTGGCGTAGTGTGACCTTCAACAAGTCCCAGTTGTGCAGGACGCTGTTCTAGCAGACTGCTGGTGTGGTGTTTTTGTGGCATAGCTGGGCAGCCACCCAAAGAGGAGGAGCTAAGAGATTGCAGGTTTGATTCCCTGTTGTTGTTCTGGCTTCCTGTTGTTCCCCTGAGAAGGGAACTCGGCGAATAAATTATGCCGTAACGCACGCACAACAAGAACATTCGTTTTTGTTCTCTTCCCCGCAGATCACCTTGAGCCGTAAAAACAGAGTCTGCGTTTCCGAAGGAGCGGAGGATGTCGAGTCTGACGTATAAATAAGTAAAACCGTTCTTCGTGTCGGTCCCGAGTCATGACCAAACAAAGCCGATTAGATTTTTATTTCATTTTCCTTTTGGGACATTGAGTAAGTGTCTTGCCGCTGGCATAGTTGATATTGCCAGCCCCCCCCCCCCACTTCCCCTCATGGCCTATTGCAACACATCATCATTTCATTAATTTGAGCAGATGAATTCGTGCTCTCTCATTTTCCCGTGCTTGCGGTTATTGTCTCTTCGTCGGGCGCGCAGGCTGAATTTCGGCGAGCGTTTAATGTTGCGTGTTCGACTCGGGGCCCCTTACGACCGCAGCACTTCCTGTGAAAATGGCTCGTCATTACGTCCGGCTCCCTCTCTGGAACCAGCTCTGGGGGGGGGGGGGGGGGGGGTTCATTATAAATAATGAATCGGCTGTTTTGGTTTTTGGGCGCATTGGTCGCCATCGGTGATTATTTTTTAATGCGTGGCGGTGGTCCCCAGGTGGCGCCTCCACACGCTATACCGCCGCGACCGCTAGCTCTCTGAACCGCTCGCGCTTCTCGTTTCGAGCCGAGCGTACGCTAGCCGCGTCCCCCCCCCCCCCCCCCCCCCCCCCCCCACCAGAAGCTCTGAACCGAATTGCCTGTCGGGGACTCCGGCGGCATTAAACACAATTACAGTCATGCTCCGTGGTTATCTGTGGATTCAGAATGGCTATTAACTTTGGGTCTATAGTGGTTGAGGGAGCCGTCCAATTCACAGCTTTTAGAGATGACTTCCACAGAGGGGCTCCCTGCGCTGATAATGGACGATTTCCCCCCGCTCATTCAGCTCCGCCCGCTGATTGAAAATATTAAATCGCATTGCGCCTCCTTTGCATTTCCCTCGAACGTTCCCTCCGATTTAGGAATAAAAGCCTCGTTCTTCGCACTTGAAGCCCGCCCGCCCTACGTACCCCCCCCCGCGTGTTCTAAGGCGAGTGTTTTGCTAACGATTGTACGTCTCAGAAGGATTCGCTTTGGGCTGGGATGTCCTGAAGCTCTGCAGCAAGGGGACCGTCGCGATATATATCGCTGAGCAAGGATACTGGGAAATATGCAGCAGTAGCTCTCCTTACAATTACATTTACAGTTTAGTCCTGTAGCAGTTTTAGCACTTTTAGCCCAAATGGCTAACAAACGTTGCACACGGTAATCAATCACCATAAGAGGCTACTGTCATATAAGTGCCACCATCAAGGTAGGCCTGGGACGTGCTGTAAGGGGAGAGAAGGGCTCGTCCCTTTTTGAATAATAAACGGTCGAATTAAGGACGGGTTCCCCCTCCATAGCTGGGTTCCTCCCGAGATTTCTCCCCGCTGGGGGGTTTTTTTTTTTTTTTTTTATGTCACTGCTTACTTTTTGGGGGGTTTCTGCTCGGTTTCCCTGCTTTACTCTGTAAATCATTTTTGCGACGGCTCGCTGTAAAAAGTGCTATTCAAATAAAACTGAATTAATGACACGGTGAGTTAAATAGATGCAATGAAGCAAGATTTGAAAAGGTGAGGGGGTGGGGAGGGTGGGGGGGGGGGGGGGTGCTATGAGGGGTTTGTGGGAAAACAGCCAGTAAATGTGCCTTCCTGACTGGCGGGGAGGTTGGAGAATAGTGCGGGGGGGGGGGGGGGGGTTCTGAAGGAACAGCCGGTTGAACAGCCAGCCGGCAGGATATTCTGAAGCAAAAGTACAGTGGAGCTGCATTTTTGCTTTTTTAAGGAACATATATTTACCCTGAAAGGCACAGTAATGGTAGTAATAAGCACCTTTTGCAAGGAAAAAAAAGGTACAAATGAATTATTAAACTCGTGGCTAGGGGTATAATTTTATGTACCTATAGGGTACCACTCCAATGACACGCATTGTACCTTTTTACACACTTTTTATGACTTCTTTCTGAGTGAGGAAAATGACGAACTGTAGCCGATGCCCGTTTCCTTCTAGTTCTTATCACCGCTGGGCTCTGCAACTCATGTCTGTTTTTCCCAATTCATTCAACAGAATGAAATGAAATTTCCGTGCAGGCAGTTGCTTATTATTGCCCGGTGACGTCTCTGCATCTCGCAACAGTGTGCAGTACTTTTCAGATTAATTAATCTGACAAATTTACAAAATGATTTTTTTTTTTTTTTTTAAGTTAATTTGATCCGTTTTTCATGTTTTACTTTGAGGTGGTCTCTTTTTTATTTAGCAGACCATGAAAACTTCTCAAATGTTGATGTAGAGTAAATATCCAGTCCATTTGATGTCCATCATTATAGTGTTCTGGCCATGGCTTTGTGTGCGCCGTATGAGCACCACAGTAAACGCTGGGTTTTGATCCGGCCATTTTTTGAGGCTGTATCTCTTTCTGAGACACTGAAAAGGCTCTCGTCATGGTTTGATATGTTCAGGATTTCATCATTTGAGGATTGCCCCGGGATGTTTTTTTTTTTTTTTTTTTTTTTTTTTTTTACGCCAGCATTCTCCGGGTTTTTTTTTGCCTCCTGCTCACAGAAGGCCCGATCCTGGCTATTCCATTCTAAATTTCCATGCAGGTTCTCCATGCTTCTTTCACCCGATGTGCCCTGGCTCGGGTGAAGCGGAGGTATGTGATAGGGGGAGTCGCACTTTACGGAAGACGTGTCCCATTGAATTCCGAGTCACGTGAATCCTGGCTGGAGAGCTTTTGGTCGACACAGCCTTTGTTTTCACGAGAAGGGTGGTGTAGATGGGGCAAACCTATTGGCCGGAATTCGCAATTACAGAGCCAGTGTTCTAGAACTCCGTTGCTCACCATTACCAGCAGTGATTGTGACATCAGCATTAGAATGTTCAGTCAAAAACATTCTAATCCCATATTTGTACAGCAGACCATTGTCACTGTAAATCGCTGCTCCCTACCTTTTGGAACCCCACAGTAGGTATAATTTTATTTTTAATAAAATAATTTTATTTTGTCCATTTCTGAAACTGGACTCTCCATCTCAGGACGGCCCGTGTGTGGTGCGGTCTTCCATTACTCTGGCCTGCCTGCCCCTTGCTGCCTGCTTGTCTTCACCGCGTAATTTCTTAATGTTGTGCGATTGTGCCCGAAGGCTGTCTGGCAAATTTCCTTCCTCACGCCCCCCCCCCCCCCCCCCCCCCCCCCCCCCCCCCCCCCCCCCCCCCCCCCCCCCCCCCCCCCCCCCCCCCCCCCCCCCCCCCCCCCCCGTGTTCCTGCGCATTTCTCAGCCCTGTTGCCTCTCATCTGCCGGCCTTTTTTTTCCGTCTGCCTTTTCTCCGTCTGCGGGAGCGGTGGGGGCGGGATCTCGTTAATAGATGGCGGCCCGACCTTCACCCTGTTTGTTCCCCTGTTTCCCCCCGACCCGCTTCTGACTCTATTTCAGGTTTCTGTTCGAACCGTCTTCTCATTTACCTCCGTGCTCCTCCATTAACCTGCACAGCGCTCCCCCCCCCCCACCCACTCCCTGCCCCCCGCCCCCCCCCCCCAAACTCCCTCCAACCCCCAACCTCGCACGTTAATATTTGAGAAAGGATCGGAACAGGTAATAGACTGATGGTAAAACAAAAAAAAAAAAAATATATATATATAGGTATACTTGAGGGCAAAAGCTCTAAATGAGGGAGAGAATGAGACTGGGGTTCAGGAGTCTGAGCTTCCCTGTGGAGTGTGGCCAGCGGCTAGCTAGGAAAGCTAACGGTGACAGGGACCAAGGACCGCCTCCCCACGAAATTCCAGCGACCGTGCAACGTGTTGCATTTCACAGAAAATAAGGAATCTCATTTTCTTTTCCAGATGCCTTCCTTCCTTCTTTTGTTCGATGCGCAGCACATCTACACAACTGGGGGGTTTTGCCGTACCTATTTTAGGAACTTAAGAACTCTGCTCCCATGACTTGCAACTTAACACCCGTGAACCTGTGCCGCACTTAAATAGACCTTATTATTTTGTGGCTATTTCTGTATAAAATATTCTAAGCAACAAACGCTATCCAATTAGTCCAAGTTCTTAAAAATGAATTCATTTCTTTCGTTTCATTGCGAGGATGTACATTTCAGCTCTACGTACATCACTGATGACTCTGCCACGCCGTGTACTTTTATTTTAAACGTGAAGGAGTAAATTCAGAACCACGTCTTTACTTTTTATTTCTGGTCTAGCCTTTTTCCCCGTTTTGCCCTCACCACCGAGTGCTGTGCCCCTGGGATTAAACTGAACCGAGCCCACGCTCATTTTCCTCCAAAGGTGGATTTGAGACCTCATCAACTGGTAAAGCAAAAAGGCAAGTACTGAGTGCTGGATATATTTTGTGGATATAGATGGCATATGAACACTTATGACACTTACAAAACCACTTTTAAGGGTGGCTAAGAGTCCATCAGCCTGGCTGAAATAATAACCTCCCTTCACGTTAGGGGTTCTTGACTCCTCTACTGAATATGACCCTCTCGTTATATTACAATACTTTAAATTAAACGGTAATTGGCAGACGCTTTTACCCAAAGCGACGTACGGTAAGTGCATACCGAAGGTCATTGGACAACTAAACAACAGGTCATATAAGATACATTACTAACTGTCTTCCATAGCCATGAAAACATTTAGTCTAGTTCAAACGGTAAGCATAGGCTTGGTCGGAAAGTTATAAGTCAAACTAGAATGAGGTACGATGACAAGATATGGTCGACCTACAGCATCAAGCTCAACGATTAAAACGCGCAATATAACTTCTGGATGAAGATACAAGTGTGATATGGAAGTGCTAGATAAGAAGAGTGATCCTAGACTCTGAGTACACACTGCAGAGTAGTCATAGAGTTAGTCCAGGTACAGTCTGAAGCGATGCGTCTTCAGACCACAGCAGAGAACCGGCTGGGACCGGGTGGTTATTATGGGGTGTTCCTTCCACCGCTGGGGATCTGGGATGGAGAAGCTCTGCGGCTGGGGCGAGCGAGAACCGTTCGCCAGGATGGCAGGGCAACAGAGCAGAGTGGTTGTGCTGGTGTGTAGGGTTGAATCACGTCCTGTAGGTTGGCCGTCCTGTCAGTAGGAGGGGGGGGGTCCGTGACTACCCTCCCCTCACGTCGGTTTTGCGTTGGAAATCAAATGAAACGCGGGGGCCGTTAGCCGTGGTGATGTCGTCCTTTGAGGACACACGAGGATTACAGAGACCGCGGCCTTCGTTGTGACCCGAGAGTCACCCGTCGCCACCTGCCTCGGGCTTGCCTCTGGAGTAACACCGGCCTAATTCGACAACTCCTTCAATCCCCTGCCGCCTTATCACTTAATCAATAGTTCTAGCTCCCACTCGATTGGACAAACATCCACATGGGGAAATGGCGCTGTGTTACCGCCACCGGGCCCGTGGTATTGACCAGTGGCGATAAGGCCGGCCCAGCTCAATCACGCCGGCCCGTTGGGTTTTTCTAAGATGTGGAGCCGGGCCCAATCCCAAATGTCCACGTGCTTCTCGGACGGAAGAGCACTAACGCAGCTCCGCGGTGAAAGCGGTAAGCCATTTCTCATTTGGCGGGAGGTCGGTCAAATTGTCCGCCGTAAAAACTAAGGACTGGTGAGAGAGCCAGCAAACGTACAGTAAATAAAAACTCATTCTTTAGTCCTTTAAAGAGCAGGTTTTCTGGAATGTTTTTTTTTTTTTCCTCCCCTAGAGTGTTCTAGAACCCTGTTGTTTCACATATCAGTAGTGATTGTGACATCAGCACTAGAATGCTCAGTTGAGAACATTCTAATTGCATATTAGTGATCTCATGCCTTAATGGGTTAACCTAGGTGTTAACAGCAAACAGTCAGTGGCAAAATATAATAAATGAAATGAATGAATGAAAGAAGTCTCGCTTTGTATTTTTTTCTCCTGGGAGCGCTCTGTTAATGTGACGTAGGCTACGACTGTAGTGCAAACCCGCTACATTTCCCTCCTTCCCCTCAGCACCCTTTTCCACTCAACACAGCTTGTGACTTAAGCGAGTTTTGTGAAAACTGACATTCAGAACAGAAAAGAACAGTGGAGAAAAGCTTCAGGACTTCCTGTCCCCTTTTTCTGTGCTTGTAGGAGAGCGAGAAATCGGTCTCTCCTTGTGGTGCAGTGGCTTTATCCAGATGTACCTGCGGCCTACTGCAAGCCCTCTGTGCATGCGGCCTACTGCAGGCCCTCTGTGCATGCGGCCTACTGCAGGCCCTCTGTGCATGCGGCCTACTGCAGGCCCTCTGTACTCTGTGCATGCGGCCTACTGCAGGCCCTCTGTGCATGCGGCCTACTGCAGGCCCTCTGTGCATGCGGCCTACTGCAGGCCCTCTGTACTCTGAGCATGTGGCCTATTGCAGGCCCTCTGTACTCTGTGCATGCGGCCTACTGCAGGCCCTCTACACTCTGTGCCTGCGGCCTACTGCAGGCCCTCTATACTCTGTGCATGTGGCCTACTGCAGGCCCTCTGTACTATCTGCATGTGGCCTACTGCAGGCCCTCTGTGCATGTGGCCTGCTGCAGGCCCTCTGTACTCTGTGCATGTGGCCTACTGCAGGCCCTCTGTACTCTCTGCATGTGGCCTACTGCAGGCCCTCTGTGCATGTGGCCTGCTGCAGGCCCTCTGTACTCTGTGCATGTGGCCTACTGCAGGCCCTCTGTGCAGGCGGCCTACTGCAGGCCCTCTACACTCTGTGCATGTGGCCTACTGCAGGCCCTCTGTGCATGCGGCCTACTGCAGGCCCTCTGTACTCTGAGCATGTGGCCTACTGCAGACCCTCTGTACTCTGTGCATGCGGCCTACTGCAGGCCCTCTGTACTCTGCATGTGGCCTACTGCAGGCCCTCTGTACTCTGCATGTGGCCTACTGCAGGCCCTCTGTACTCTGCGCATGCGGCCTACTGCAGGCCCTCTGTACTCTGCGCATGCGGCCTACTGCAGGCCCTCTGTACTCTGCGCATGCGGCCTACTGCAGGCCCTCTGTACTCTGCGCATGTGGCCTACTGCAGGCCCTCTGTACTCTGTGCATGTGGCCTACTGCAGGCCCTCTGTACTCTGCATGTGGCCTACTGCAGGCCCTCTGTACTCTGTGCATGTGGCCTACTGCAGGCCCTCTGTACTCTCTGCATGTGGCCTACTGCAGGCCCTCTGTGCATGTGGCCTACTGCAGGCCCTCTGTACTCTGTGCATGTGGCCTACTGCAGGCCCTCTGTGCATGTGGCCTACTGCAGGCCCTCTGTGCATGCGGCCTACTGCAGGCCCTCTGTGCATGCGGCCTACTGCAGGCCCTCTGTGCATGCGGCCTACTGCAGGCCCTCTGTACTCTGTGCATGTGGCCTACTGCAGGCCCTCTGTACTCTGTGCATGCGGCCTACTGCAGGCCCTCTGTACTCTGTGTATGTGGCCTACTGCAGGCCCTCTGTACTCTGCATGTGGCCTACTGCAGGCCCTCTGTACTCTGCATGTGGCCTACTGCAGGCCCTCTGTACTCTGCATGTGGCCTACTGCAGGCCCTCTGTACTCTGCATGTGGCCTACTGCAGGCCCTCTGTACTCTGCATGTGGCCTACTGCAGGCCCTCTGTACTCTGCGCATGCGGCCTACTGCAGGCCCTCTGTACTCTGCGCATGCGGCCTACTGCAGGCCCTCTGTACTCTGCGCATGCGGCCTACTGCAGGCCCTCTGTACTCTGTGCATGTGGCCTACTGCAGGCCCTCTGTACTCTGTGCATGTGGCCTACTGCAGGCCCTCTGTACTCTGCATGTGGCCTACTGCAGGCCCTCTGTACTCTGCGTGTGCATCTGTGGAGCAGCTGTGGCTCCAGGGTGTGACGGAACAGGACTGTCTGAATTTTAATTCCTCCGTAAGACTCGAGTGGTTCGTGCCACCGGCGTGTTTTCGAGCAGCGCTGCTCGAGGATGTTTGCTTCCTGGACTTAATTACTTGTATTTTTGAGCACCCTCTCAAATTCTGAATCCTCAGACTGGCGGACACGCACAGCGTGTGTGCCACCTGTGTCCTTCCCGAGCACCTGTACCTGCCGCCTCTGTGCCCTTCGCCCCCCTGAGGCACGGAAAGCGGCCGCCAATCGAAGGGGAATTGAGTTTGCGTCCGAGCGAATGAGGGCCGGGGTTATTCGATTCCGCCGCCCCAAGGTGATTATATTGTTGTCGTTGTTGTTGTTGTCGTGGGCGATGTGGAGAAGGCGGCCATTTTATTTTGATTTCCCTCCGTTATCTCCTCGTCTCTGGCCGCTCTGCGTGGCCCGGGGGGGGGGGGGGGGGGGCGGGGAGGGGGGGGGCACTCCGGAAACGGCGATCGATAGCAGGTTAATGAGTCGCCTCGGAGATGAGCGTGTTTTACGTTCACGCAGAGGTGATGTTTTTTTTCGTTCGTTTTTTTTTTTTTTTTTAAAAAAGCATTGTACCTTATTTTTCGTTTGTTTTATGGACCCATCGTGCAGCAGAAGCGCATCGATACCGATCCGTGCGGACAGTATTTCCTGCAGGTCGTTAATGTCACCAGCGCCCCTTACGGACAGACTGTGGGAGTGACTTTCTGTGAATCATCATCGGCAATAATGTAGGCGTCACACAAAATATGAATAAAATAAAAAAAAACATATTGGGGACAAAACAAAAACAGCCATTTCTTTCCATTTACCAACAAACGTTCACTGACATGGGTATTTCTGACTATATTGGGTAAGGAACTGGTCTTGTAACCTAAAGGTCACAGGTTTGATTCCCGGGTAAGGCACAGCCACTGTACTCTTGAACAGTGCACTTAACCTGCATTGCTTCCGTATATATCCAGCTGTATAGATGGATGCAGTGTAAATGCTGTGTAGAAGTTGTGGAAGTTGCTCTGGATAAGAGCATCTGCTAAATGCCTGTAATTTAATGCAATGAATAAAACAGTAACAACAAAAAACTGCTTTTTGTGTGAGAACGATGGTACAGTGGAGCGGCTGTATGAACCCTGTGACACCCCCCCAGCCATTTGGGTGTGGACTTTATCTCTTTTTTTTTTTTTTTGGTTTAGCACCTATTTTGTGTAGGATGACAGGCTTAATTGAGATCTGTTTGAGTCGCAGTGACATCCGAGGGAGCGAGAATGCCCCTGTGGCTGCTTTACCTGCGCGTCACCACCTGCTGCTCTTTAACGTCCCGCCCAAATATGCACTCTTCGGGACGACCGCCCCTGTGGAGGAGGCTGAGCTCCGAGCTGGGCCCATATACATGATTCTGAGCTGGGCCCATATACATATTCACTCTGAGCTGGGCCCATATACATGAGCTCTGAGCTGGGCCCATATACACATTCACTCTGAGCTGGGCCCATATACACATTCACTCTGAGCTGGGCCCATATACATATTCACTCTGAGCTGGGCCCATATACATGAGCTCTGAGCTGGGCCCATATACACATTCACTCTGAGCTGGGCCCATATACATATTCACTCTGAGCTGGGCCCATATACATATTCACTCTGAGCTGGGCCCATATACACATTCACTCTGAGCTGGGCCCATATACATATTCACTCTGAGCTGGGCCCATATACATGATTCACTCTGAGCTGGGCCCATATACACATTCACTCTGAGCTGGGCCCATATACATATTCACTCTGAGCTGGGCCCATATACATATTCACTCTGAGCTGGGCCCATATACATATTCACTCTGAGCTGGGCCCATATACATGATTCACTCTGAGCTGGGCCCCATATACATATTCACTCTGAGCTGGGCCCATATACATATTCACTCTGAGCTGGGCCCATATACATGATTCACTCTGAGCTGGGCCCATATACACATTCACTCTGAGCTGGGCCCATATACACATTCACTCTGAGCTGGGCCCATATACATATTCACTCTGAGCTGGGCCCATATACATATTCACTCTGAGCTGGGCCCATATACATATTCACTCTGAGCTGGGCCCATATACACATTCACTCTGAGCTGGGCCCATATACACATTCACTCTGAGCTGGGCCCATGTACACATTCACTCTGAGCTGGGCCCATGTACACATTCACTCTGAGCTGGGCCCATATACATATTCACTCTGAGCTGGGCCCATATACATATTCACTCTGAGCTGGGCCCATATACATATTCACTCTGAGCTGGGCCCATATACATGAGCTCTGAGCTGGGCCCATATACATGAGCTCTGAGCTGGGCCCATATACATGAGCTCTGAGCTGGGCCCATATACACATTCACTCTGAGCTGGGCCCATGTAACCGCCACAATAAAGGGAAGGGAATTAAGCAAAACTTTAATAATAATAAATAATAATAATAATAATAATAATAAAAAATAATAACTTTATTTATGTAGTACTTTTTGTACAATGGTTTGTAGCCCAAAGTGCTTCACAGAAAGAGCATTTGTAATTACAAAGTGGAAATAAAAAAAAAAAAAAAAAACAGAATTTTAACAAGATGCAAGTGAATGAATGTAATATAGACTGGGTGCAGCTTCTTGACTGCATGAGTGTGAATGAAAAATGGGGCCAGTTCAAAAGGGTTATGTTATGTTAAATTAATCTGCTTTAGCAAATGCATTTCAGGTGACCTTCCCTTTCAAATTAGCAAGCTAATATTTGGAAACTTTTACTCCATTTTGTAAGTATTGCCTCAGTAGTAATATGGAATTGTTTTTTTGTATACAGTGAAACTAATAATGATCCTAATATTACAGTTCTGCACAAACAAGTGCATCTCTTAGCCTCCCTGTGAGTTACACCCAAGCGTCTGAATACCAAAGACAGGATTGGAACGCGTTCAATTGCTCTGAAAGGTCCATTAGTTTAGACAGGGATGACACGTATTGCCGTCATTTAAAACGGATATGTAAATAATGAATTAGGTTTCAGTGAAGTTCATTCTGTGCAGTAGACTGGATGCACAAGGTAGCAGAATGTGCGTGGAGTCTGGCGACTTTGCCAGGAAGGTCTTTACTGTAAGTTATTTTTGTTTTCGACATTTTAAAATGTTGGAGAAAGGTATTGCTTCATTGGTGATGCACCAAATATTCTTAAGCAGCATTCTGTTGGCAATAGTATGGCAAATACTGTTTTTAAGTGAAAAAAAAATCTGGCTCTTCATATATCTATGATTTAAAATACACAGAGAAAAATATAAATGCAGTGAATGAATGCAAAACCGTAATCCAATTGGGGGAAAAAAACACTTATTATTTTTTTTTAAAGATAAAGTAAAAAATCTAATACAAAGCAATACTATAAATTCCAAACTGTAATATGAAGTGTAGTACAGGGAGATGTAATGGTAGGCACTGTAAATGTATATATTGTGCAAAATACTGCCCCTCAGAAATATTTCATGATACAGGTGTCTTAAAATATTTATTGTTGAATTATAAGCTGTGCACATGTGTCCCGGGGCATCCAAAATCATGTTACGGAAAAGCTAATGTGAGAGAAGAGAGATACATTGGCTATTAAAGATGACCGCGTGTTTCAATTACTGAGCGCACTTGAGTGTAGCGGTAGTCTTAGAGGTGTGTACAACCCAGAACCAGTCAAAGAGAATGGAGTATGCAGGGAGAGCCAGCACAGCAAAAAAAAGGATTTGAAAAACATTATCCTACAAAGCTGGTATTTTAGTGCGAAGTGTAAAATCTTAATGAAACACTCTGTTCCCGTGCTGTGTAAACTATTGAACACCCAGGAACAAGTTCTGAAACACATGCAGGTTGACCAGTAGAAGAAAACTAAACTGAAAAACCATCAGCTTATAGAACTGAAATGAACTGGGAGGAGACCCACCTGGATTAACATAAGGAACGCCGCCCTTGCCGTTTGATGGACGACGTTGCAAACGCTTGTGTGTGATGAAAATGCTGTGGATTATATCTCGTCCTGTAACGTCTGCCTGCTTTGAAGGGCACAAGGCAATTGTGTGAATTGGAGACAAAGGGAACATTGGTGCTATACCCCCCCCCCCCCCACACCAACCCCCTCAACCCCCCCTCCCCGGTTGCAGATTGGCTGCTGTACTAAGAATGACATGAGATGAAAGTTTTATTAAAAGGAAGGAACGTGTGGTTCTGTATTCATAAAAGCAATCTGTCTCACACTGTGTCTGACTCACGTATTAGAAAATGGAAAGTGGAGAGGGGGGAAAAAAAGCTTTTTTTTTTTTTTTTTTTTTTTTTTCAAATTTAACTAAATCACAAAAAAAAAGTGGAGGCAGCCTCCAGGGACTCTTTAAAGCAGCACTTCTGAAACGTTGATGGGGCTCGCCAAATTACAACTTTTAAGCGAGAGAGGCCGCGTAGGGCGGCGGCCACTTCACTGCAGCCGAGCCGCCGGCGCGCCTGAGCATCTTCGCTTCAATCTCTCGTCTCTTACGCTGTGCGTGCTCCAGCGCTGCTGTGAAGCGGGGGCCCGCTGAAGAGCGAGAACGTGCGATTAAGGATGCCCCCCCCCCCCGCCCCCCCCAAACGCAAACCCCCACCACACCCCCCCGAGGAGTTATGAATGAACTTTATTTACATAGCACCTTTCATGCACAGAGTGCAGCTCAAAGTGCTGTGCGATTCAGTGGCAAACACAAAAACACCAAAACACACAAGTTTAAAACCATATGCATACACAAGGAGGGGAGGGCTGTGCCCAGGGTAAAAAAAAAAAAGTCTTATTACAGTTGAATTAATGAGTAGAATGCTCTGGAAACATTAAGCCCTGTAATTATACATTGATGTGCACATTCTTGGTAATCATTACATTACATTACATTACAGGCATTTGGCAGACGCTCTTATCCAGAGCGACGTACAACAAAGTGTATAACCATAACCAGGAACAAGTATGACGAAAACCCTAGAGAGAAGTACCGGTCCAAGTGCAGGGAACAACCGCATAGTTCAACTTGGGCCCTGAAGGTTAAACTGATTAACACTAACACAACGAGAACGGCAACAACGCAGTCTATGGGAAAAATACAAGCAGTAATTGAACTCCGAGCTGAAGGTCTAGCCCCTGCGTTGCCCGGTCATGTTAGCTTGGCTGGCCATATGTTGGAGACATGGAGACAGCGAGTGAATTGGCAAACACTTTTTTTTTTATTTTTTATTTTTAGATGAACTCTGTGCAAGAAGTTAGCCGAACGTTATGCGCTGAGGCTAGCTGCCTCAGAAGGGTCAGTGGAAGTGTGTCCATTACCATTCTTCTTTTTTTAGCGGTAGCTACAAAAGAGTGCTTTGCTCACAGGCGATGCTGATGCACTGCAGATAAATTTAAATGGTAAATAACAAAAAAAAAGACCGGTCCTTAGCATATAATCAAATGTACGTGTTGACATCAATGCAGCGACATGCAGATCTGCACGAAGCCAGGTGTCACAGAGAAATGCTCTCACTCCCACGAAGCGAAGGCTCTTTATAGAACAACATTTATGTGCCGCGATTATGCGAAGTGCCCTGTTGTCAAAGCAGAATTCATTGCGTGCTTTCAATTTACCTGAATCATTGTGTCAGCCTGTGAGTTTACAGGGCTGGTGGCAGCTGGGCATCTTTTTGATTGGCAGCTCTGGCTCATGACTCAAGATGAACCCCCCCCCCCCCCCCCCCCAAGTGCGCTGGCTGTGGTAATCCTGCTACTACATTACCCATGATCCTTCACTCCGACCACACTGCCCATGCTTATGTGTCTGATTAACTTCTGTCCATTGTTTTTGGGGGATGTTGTAAATTAGAGTAGGCCAGCTGCACAGAACATGGAACACTGTCTATTATGACCTCACTGTACTGCTATTATTACATCATCCTACAATAGACAAATAGCCTTTGTTCTGAAGTAAAACGGACACCTTTAGCAAGGTTTTTAAAAAAAAATGAAGTCCACCAGGTTATTACTGGTAAAACTGGTCCTCTTATTACTGGTTGAAGAAGGCTTGCAATCAGACTGTGCTGCTCTCTCTATATTGCACTATACTGAGGTTTTTAGGAAATGTGTATAGATCTGGGTCTGCATCTTCTATGCTTACCACAAGCTCGCCTGCTCCACTTTGCAGATAAATTTACTCTATAATTTGTTAGTTGCTAATAGCCATGTGTGTATACCCATGAGTGTTTTTATTTCATTTAAAAATACCAATTATGTTAATGCGTTTTAAAAAGCAGTAAATTAGCATAGCTTTGGAAAAGAATCAAGTATGTTATACAAGATACGGCTATGAAATGTGCCCTTTCTGCTTGTGTAACCAGCTCAATCGGTGTTCGTGTCTTTGAAATGATTTCTCGCGTGCTTCTGTGTTGCTGAAGCAGAAACGCTGGGTGGAAGTGCGGCCGTTTTTACTGCAGTTTATTTTGCGATTACTTTGACCTGGTTTCCTCCCGATTTTACCACGAACAACACGACGGACAGGAAGCAGGAAACGTCTCCAAACAGCGCTGCTCATCGTCCCGGTTTTATTGGTCATATCCTTTTTGATTTGGAAACTAAATTACAGCAAAATGTGCGTTAATTCCTCAGCTGGCCACAATCAAACTTCCATTTTCTACCCAGACAAGGCTATGAGTCTGTAGCAAATGGCATAATTTGGCTAATTTCTCTAGCTTCGTAGCGTTCCATTATAAATTCTTTTTTATTGTTGTCATAGTTAAACAGATATCATTTATGCACAGTTTGAAACGGTATTATTTGTTCTGAAATGATGATATTTGTGCTCTCAGCAGTCCATAATACGGTGGAAATAATTTCATGTGCATCTGTGAGGTTTTTCCATCAAAGCTTATTAAATTAATCGGTCCTATTTATGTATTAGTTTCTGCTACCCAAAATCACATCCTCGCACTCGCTGATTTTGATGTTTTTTTTGTTTTGTTTTCCCTCTCTGAGAATGAAGACTTGGTTTAAATGAGTTCCTGCTCATCACCAGCGGCTTTAGGTATGGCTGACAGCCTTGAACGTTTTCTGCAATTTGTGCCAGTCTGTTGTCAGTTCCATTGTCGTTCTTTGTCTGAAATGCGGCTGATTTGTTATGTAATTTAATGGCAGAAATTGAAAAGAGCCAACTGCACCTATTTATCACTTCGCAAAATGCCTTTCTGTATCAACGCCTTGTGATTCTCACTTCTCGTTTTTTTTGTATTGGATTGCTCTAGTATGAAATTAACAGTTCTTGGCTTTTTGGAATAAACATATCAGTAAAACATGTAGAACAGTATTTCTGATACGCCCTTCAATTTGTTCAGTGTGATCGGTCTCTATCAGGGCGACCCAGGCTATGAATAAAACACAGTCTTAAAGCTTCACGGGCCATATTTGCAATGTTGAGAGAGCAGATTATTTCATGCTGCATTGGGCAGCCAGTGAACGCATCGCCATCAGATGATGGTCGACATCAGAATCAATTAGGGAGAATTAACTTATCTTGATCTGATAAGTTAAGAGTTGCATCATGGGAAGGAAAGAAAAAAAAAAAAAAAAAACGTAAGAGATTTTATCGCGCACTGACGGTTCACAGACCTTTAGCACCTTGCGGAGAATAGGCCTTTCTCTGCGATTTGTGCTGTTTTTGTCTTGGCTTCTGCGAGGATCAGACGAGCTCAGGCGGAATCGGGGGGGGGGGACTAAACAAGGAGGGGTCCCGGATGTCCGAGAGGTCGTTTGACTCTTCCCCCCCCCTCTAATGAACTTGGGGGGGGTTTATAAACGTAATGGGACACGTACGCAGTCGCACACGCAATATTTCTGTGTCTCTGTCTGCTTAAATATTAGCTTTTCGACTGAAGCTGCGACATGACTTTAGCTCCCCGCTAAAAGCACAGGAAGTGTTTGCTGTAGTGAGCGGTCATGTGACTGATGGCCATGGTTAAACTGGGTGGGGGGGTAGGGGGGTGGTGGTTATACTGCTTTATTGTGTCTCCCTTCATGTCCGTTTCATTCCAGTTTCAAACGGAACTGAAATAAGCGTGACGTTTCCCCCCCCTTTTCCCTTAAAGCCAGATCCCCCCCCCCAGGAGCGGGCGAACACGTTTCCTCGGTTACCTAAGGAACGTGCCGTGTCGATTTTAAGCTGTGCCTGCTGGGTTCTGTGCTGACACCACCGGGCGTATTCGTCCAGACCGGCCCGAAACCGAATCAGCGCGGCTTAGCACGTTAGCCACAGATAACCGGCAGAACCCGTCGCCAGGGGTCGGAAGCCACAAACGCAGCGGAGACGGCGGAAATCAGCGATGTCACTGCTGCGGGTCGCCATTTTGACTCTCATTTACAAACACATCTGATTTATTCCTCTTTAATTGCGTGTTCCTGTGTGTACGCATGTCTGCTCAGTGTTTTTTTAATATGCGTTCAATCTTATTTGGCCCCGATGCAAGGTTGGGGAAACGAGGCGTCAGCGTGTCTTAGGAAATCGAGTTTGAGGCTGAGTGTGTGCGTTAAATGCTGAAGGGGAGCTGAGTAAACACAGCTGAGAGGCGTAATTGATTCAAAATGGAGCGAGGCATTTAAGGTCTCCCAGACGACCCGGTCACGTGCTATGCGCAGGCCGTCTCCGTCGATGCTAGAAAACTGTAGAACAATCCCATGGATCCAGAAGGCTTTTAGAGCTCTTTCCAGAAAATATAGGGGGGAAGGACTGACAAAGGTCGGTAATTTCTGGGTTCAGGAGATTTTTTTAAGGTTCTTAAGGAGGGTTTTATTTTTTTTTCTAGAACATGATAGGTTCTGGGGGTCAGGAGCACGGGGGCACCACTGTACACATTCTTCATCTTCTTCGAGCCCATGGCACTGTGAAGAGCAAAAATAGGCCGCAGTACTTTATAAATATTTCATATGTCCATTATTAGGGGGGTGTCCAGTGTTCCTGATTGGAATCAGGGGTTCGACCCCTCCTGTGTGTGTGCTGAAGATGAGCCTTAAAAACAGACTCATTTAGGATTCAGTGGAATTGGAAGGTCCCTCAATTTCCCAGCCCCCAGCTTCTCTCTCCAGTTTACGCTTAATAAAACACAGGGCCTTGAGATGGTCACGTTCATTTCTATGATACATGAGTCCGCTGCCAATATTTTCATTGCTACATGTATTAAATAAAAATGGCTTAATTGTATTGGTTAATTCAGTGTATGCAAAGTTATGTGCAAGTACGGTCTGCAGTGATGCAAGCTGTCAGATCATGTATTCCCTGCTCAGTTAAACCATTTTTAAGTAAATAAATGTCACTTATTCACTGATGTGACAAGTTATTGTTTTACTGTTGTACTTTTATCTGGCGCATACTTAGCTATAGTTTTTCAGCTATTCTGCTGAACAGCTGCATGTAAGCTGTGTGTGTGTGTGTGTGTGTGTGTCTACCTACCTGTGTGTACAATATGTGTGTCTGTCTGTCTGTCTGTGTGCGTGTGTGTGTATGTCTATATGTGTGTCTGTCTGTCTTTGTGTGTGTGTGTGTGTGTGTGTCTGTCTACCTACCTGTGTGTACAATGTGTGTCTCTGTCTGTCTGTCTGTGTGCGTGTGTGTGTGTGTGTGTGTGTGTGTGTGTGTGTGTGTGTGTCTGTCTACCTACCTGTATGTACAATATGTGTGTCTGTCTGTCTGTCTGTCTGTCTGTGTGTGTGTGTGTGTGTGTGTGTGTGTGTGTGTGTGTGTCTGTCTTTGTGTGTGCGTGTCTGTCTTTGTGTGTGTGAGAGAGTGTGTGTGTGTACTTCAGAATAGCGTAACTCTGTTCTAACAGCCATTTCCAGTGCTATGTATTGTTCCGTTAGATTAGTATTAAAATAAATTTGCCCCAGTTCAAAGACACTGTTACCATTGATTACATACAATAGTGGCGGATAATGTTTATTTCAGGGAGTTTATGGAATTGGATTGTGGGTAATAGTCCTAATAAAGCTTTTTCATTAAAAAAAATTGAAATTGAAAATAAATTAAATTCTATTATATGGTTTGAAGAGACAGTGAATTAACAGTCATTAACTGTGATTTTGACTGATATAACCGGATTCATTTTTTTCTTAATGGATTTATTGATGGTATTTTAGCTTTAACTGTTGTTAAAATTAATACACCCTGTAACAATGGATGATTTAATGACGCCCGATAATGTAACAACTTGTCGTGAATGTAATAAACGTGTCGAATGGATAACGTGGTAACCTTTCCTGGATAATGTGATGATGTATTTCACTATCCAGTGGCTATTATGCCTATTATATGACTAATTCTAACCGTCTCCTCAAATCTGACCAAACCTAACCGTCGGCTGGAGCCTAACTAATGCGGACAGTCCATTTTCTTTTGCCTAATTGCTTAATTTGTACAAAACCGAGATATTTTAAGCGCTCTTCTGTGGCGCAGGTGAGGTCGAGAGGTGAATTAATTTGGGCTTCGCAAGGCTCCCCGTGGAGGAGGAAGTGTTTTATGCATTTGTTCCTGCGATCAGCCAGGTAAGAAAAAAAAAAAGTGTTTCTTTTTTTCCCCTTAGCCCTGGTTTTTGGGTTGAGATTTTACATGAAACTAAATTGCAAACCGGGTGCCATATGTACGTGGCAGAAGCAAGCAGGGATGTTTATACATCTTTTAAGACAGAGTAGGGCAGTCCATCTCCATTCTTTCAGGCTAAATGAATCCCTGTTGTTTGGCACGTTAGCATGGCTAGGTTCTCTCTCTGGGTGGCGACTCTGCTGTACTATAGGTGAGTGCTTTTCACCTGAAGTCTGGGGTTTTGAGGTAGCTTCTCGGAAATGCTTCGCTTGTGGATCCCGCTTGCAACAATTTCGCCGAAACTCGCTGGTGATTTGGCGGCATTTCGCATCGCCACGTTCTTCTGTACTTCCCCTGCTTTAGGAGACAAAGTCCTGACTTTTTTTTTCCCCCCGGAGGACGGACAGCCCTCTTCGAACCGGAGCAGCGGCTGCTTTTTAGACGCGTGTCTGTGTGCGCACCCAGCCACCCCCGGCCTCCTCGTCGAACCTCTGGGGTTAATTCGTTATGCACGCAGCTCTCGTTAGGACTGCGTGGGGTGTGCGGATTCCTCTCTCACGGAGCGCCGTGTTTTGACATATGAGTTCCCGCCCTTTTTTTTTTTTTTTAGATGCTACCCTGTGGCTTGCGAGGTAGTAGCGAGAGACAGCTTTTTGCCTTTGCAGGTAGCAACGACACGTTCTTACATTCTAGCTGACTTTTAAGCATTTTGAGGTTGCCTCTGTTTCCTGCGAATTAATTCAGTAGTTTGCGTGTTTTTTTTGTTTTACGGCATACGTGTGAACGTGTACTACTGTATAGTAGTTCTCTTTTCTCCTGGTGTAACGGTGTAAATAATGAAAGAAAGAAAGCCAGCGATGCTGGAGGGGTTTTTCACAGATATAAGAAAAGAAATGCGCCAACAGGCTGAAAATGCAGTGTAAAAAAAAAAAAAAAAACACCTTTCCATGATGATGTCATTTACATTAAATGAAATGTAATGTAAATTGTTCTGATAATCGGATAATTGGTTGCAGAGTGCCTGTTTGGCATGCCTGTGGAAAATCATTACTGGGTTTTTCGTTTAGGTATTTAGTTGTTAATGCATTATGATTTTTTGAAACATCTGATATTATTGCAACCAGTCATTGTTTTTTTTTTTTTTTAGATGGGTAGAGGTCACCTGAGCAACAATGGTGAACCCATGAAATAACTCCAAGCATTATTTGTATGTGTGTGCGTGTGCATATGTGTGTGCTTCTGTGTGTGTGTGTGTGTGTGTGCTTGCGTGCGTACGTGCATGCGTGTGTGTGTGTTATGTGTGAGTGTGTGCTTGCGTGCGTGCGTGTGTGGTATTTGTGTGTGTTACCTTGTGTAATGTCATGTCACGTGTAAACTCTCTCTCTCTCTCTGTCTCTCTGTGGGAATATTTCTGTCATTTTCATTTTGTTTCTGAATGGGAGTGCATCAGTCTGAACCCCACCACCTGCAGAGCTGTGATAAAAGTGATTTAGGCCCTGCCTCCCTGCCAGCCCTTTTACCGCTCGGATATATATGTGTGTGTGCGTTTCGCACGGCAGACATAAACAACCATGCAAAAGCGCCGCGGTGCTTTCATGGAATGGATACCCAAGAACGCCATGCTATCACTGTTCTCATTACCGCATTACTTTATTAACTTATATCGCTTTCACTCAATTACGTGACGCTCAAGGAAAAAAAGAGATGTTTCAAATTCTCGTTGACGACATTTAATACCTTTACTGTAGGAAAATAGTCTTTATTTTCCATGTCCAGAAAGGAGAGGCACAACTTAATCTATTGTGTGTGATTCAAATTTATTAGCCTATTACAAGTGATAGATGGGAAAAAAAACCAGGTGTCCTGGAAGTTTGAACGAGGATTTAATCGTACGCTTCCTGTTTTATCGGTAGCATGCTTGTCTGCGAATGTAATTTCAGATATTATTGTACCACCTTAGGTGAGGGAAGCATACCTGGGGAAAAAAAAAAAAAAAAATTAACAGCGTTATCAATTATGATTTTTCACTATTATAATAGTGATATTTATTTGATGGATTCCCTCACGAGGTCGATGGGTGAAAATGTCTCAAAGTTACCGTCCTCCCACGATCCTGGAAGGGGTGGGGGGGGGGGTGGGTGGGGGGGGTGGTGTGGGGGGGGGGGGGGGGGTGGGGGGGGGGGGGGGGGGGGGGGGTCGTTGGAGCAGATTGAAAAAGGATTGTATGGCGTGGAGGTGAGAGGAGGCCGTAAATCTCACATTTCCATTAAACGGGGCTGGGGGGGGGCTGGGGGGGGGGGGGGGGGGGGGCGCACGGTATCCTTTTCTCCGCCCGGTCGCGGGACGTGCTGAGGAGGAACAGCGTAATGTCCCATCTGGGCCGGATTTAGGCAACATCTGCTGGCCGTCCCTGTTCCCGCTAACGCTCGGCTGGAACACCATTAGCGACCCGCTGCTCTCCTCAGAGCTCTCACTCCCTCTTTCTCTACCTCTTTCTTCCTCCTCCATCTCTCACTCTCTACCCCTCCTACCCCTCTCCTCCTCCTTCCTCTCTCTCTCTCACTCCCTCTCCTCAGCGCTCTCACTCCCTCTTTCTCTACCTCTTTCTTCCTCCTCCATCTCTCACTCTCTACCCCTCCGACCCTCTCCTCCTCCTCCTCTCTCTCTCTCACTCCCTCTCTCTCTACCTATCCTATCCCTCTGCTCCTCCTCTGTCTCTCCCCTCAGAACTCTCACTCTACCTCTCCTCCTCCTCTCTCTCTCACTCCCTCTCTCTCTCTGTCCCTCTCCCCAGCAGTGTTCTCTCTCTTGGTTTGGGGGCTAATTTATTTCTCAGATTTAAACGTAATGAAGAACCGTTTTGGTGCTCTTGTGTGTCGCCTCGTGAGTGTGTGTTAAGGGCCCTGTCCCTCCCGGCCCTTGTGACCACCAGGAAAGCAGGATTAGCCGTGCTTTAGCAGCGCTATCTGAGTGCTGCTGGTGAGAACCGGAGCTGTTATGGTCTTTGGGTTTTAGGGTATCGTCAGCTGGTTTTTCCCTGCCGGGATCGATAACGTGCCATATTCAAATTTGATTAGTTATTTCCATAGTGTTGCCATGATTTCATTTTGAAAAGACACAGTTTTAACCAGCTTGCTAGCTAAGTGATCTGCAGCTACAGTTTTTTTGCTATGGAATCTCATGTGTTTGCGTGTGTGTGCGTGCGTGTGTGTAGGCGTGCATGCGCTTACGTGTTTGTGTGTGCGTGCATGCATGTGTCTGTGTGCATGTGTGTGTGTTTATGTATGTGCGTGTGCGTGTGCATGTGTGTGTATGGTTTGTGCATGGCTGGGTGCGTGTGTATGGTTTGTGCGTGCGCGTGTGTGTGTGTGGTTTGTGCGAGCTGAATCTCCAGACCGTAACGCAGGGCGACACCGCCTGTGAGACATGGGGGCCGTGGGCGGAGCACGCGCTGGGCCTGGCCCGGGCGCTAATGCGTGGCATTAGTATGTGCCGGACCCTGTTTACCCCCCCCCCCCCCCTTTGCTTTGCTGAGTCAGCGCTTTGGTGGGAGAGCTGCATGGCAGTCACTGGAATTAAAGCCGAGCCCCTTTTTTTCCTCAGGACTCTCACTCTCTACCCCTCCTATACCTCTCTTCCTCCTCTTCCTCCATCTCCCTCTCTACCCCTCTCCTCCTCCTCCATCTCTCTCTCTCTCTCTCCCTCCCTCTCCCTTACCCTTTTGCTCTTCACGTTCCTGTGGAAGCTCTGTTGGGTCGGCTAGATCGCTACAAGTTCGCTCAGAATATGGTGAACCCCACCGGTGCAGGTTAGGGGACATGACCGCTTTTCGCGAAAGTGCAGACGCAGACCACCTCTTCTCACACGGGGGGGGGGGGCTCAGCTCTGGCCCCCCCCCCATGTTAGCACTCCACTGGGAAAAACCGCTGGCAGGCTCCAGATCACAACTCCGCTTAAAACACCGGGGGGGTGGAGGTGGGGGACCTGCGGGGCCGTTGCCCGTTTCCCCCGCTGTAGCCGAGCCAATTAGGCCCCTGTCCCCTGGCCGCACCCGCGCCAAGCCCCTGGCCGCTAAACCGACGCCGGTCATCTCGTCGCCCGGCAACAGCACGCCCGCCCTCTCGGGAGCGGCGCTGATTCGCTAGTTGGCGGTAAGGTGGCGGATTAGAGCGCTGTGCCCGGCTCCCTGAGCAGCAGCTGCTCGCGGCAGGTCCTCTCCGGCGCCTCGCGGGTTTGGGCCAAGCGGCTCCTGGCCCTCCTGAGGGTTTGGCCGCCAGTGGCCTTATCCTCCGTGGGAATTATGGTGAGATTTTCACAACGCTGGCTGGACCTAACCCCTCGCTCTTTACCTGATTGGCTACACGGGCCCTGCCATTCCCCCACCCACTTTGATTCAGTTGTTGCTACCCGATAAAATGAAGCAGGTAAGGGTTAACTCACCACCAGGGTTAGGGGTATTTTTGGCTGGACCGCAACAGCGGGGCCAGCCCTACAAACGCGAACGTCTGTGACTGAGTGAGTGATGAAGTTACACCATTGGTCGGCCGAGTTATGAAGTTACACCATTGGTCGACCGAGTTATGAAGTTACACCATTGGTCGGCCGAGTTATGAAGTTACACCATTGGTCGGCCGAGTTATGAAGTTACACCATTGGTCGGCCGAGTTATGAAGTTACACCATTGGTCGGCTGGATCACGTGTGTCAGGTCCAGCCATGTACTAGGTTTCCAAGTCTGGTTTCATTATGTGCCATTATTGCTGTTATGTTCCAGGTTCTTGTGTAAGTCGTGCCTGGAAGCGCTCATATAGCCCACAGTAGCCTGTTCAACACCCAATGACATTCAGTAAATACATTCAGAGAGCTCCAATTACAGGTCTCCGTTCACACATGCCCCGCCTCCGTCTCTCGCCCGGTACGCACAAGCGCTCCAGAGCAGCTTCTCCCGCCGTAGTGGCAGTTGGTATCCGCTGGAGATGAGCTGTGGGTTCGCGCGGGCTCGGCCATCTTCCCTCTTAAACGGGTGCCGTGCCAAGAACCCTAGAGCGCGGCGCGCGAATTTAAGAACGACGACAGCGACGCGCTCCGAAGCATCGCCTCACCCGACGCGCACTCGGGGGCGGAATTCATAACCGATGCTTTTCTTCACCACCCCCCCCCCCGAAAGATGAAGCAATTAGGCAGCGTTATTTGGCTCTTAGAGCAGTGGGACGGCGTCTCGCTGGCAGTGAATTGGAGGACAACGTCTGTGTTTAATGTGAACGTGCTCTCGGCTTACGTTACATTACGTAACGTTTATTTGGCAGACGCTTTTATCCAAAATCGACGTACAACGAGTGCATAACAAAGGTCGCTGGAGCAACTACAAAGCACAGGTCCGATAAGGTACAATACTCATTTTGTAACGGTTATTCATAGCCGTGAATACATTAAGTCCAGTTCGCACGGTGAACATTATTCTCTGACCTAACCTAACCTAGTGAAACTAGGAGGCATGACAAACTCATCGGCTTACTTTGGTCGTTTGGTTTATGCTTCATGACTGCAAATTTTACCCACAATCAAACGGCTCTGCGCAGCATATCCTTTGGACAGAGGAGTGGTAACTCATCTCCAGTTCTCCAGCTTCTTGCCCACGATACCATACTTGCCGACTATAGTCCAAGCAACCAAGAAAGTCAGATAACGCCTGTCCTCCTGAGGTTCCACTGTTGAGATATCTTTCATGAGTGAACATGATATCATTTTAATCAACGTCGGATTTTGGGCGCAAATGCTTGATTTCCCAGCAGCAATTAGGACATTTGTCCTGAAACACGACCGGAATCACGTACCTGGAGAAGAGGGATTTCATTGGACCGTTCATCTGAATGGAGGTGATCCATATCGTCTTTGATCCACCGGTCCGAACCGGTACTAGAGCACCCCAGAACACATACAGCACTCTCCCAGAACCACTGCGTTACTGTGGCGGTGTGATAAGCCGGCCACAGCGTTGCAGACTCCATTTCATGGTCCCTGTTATTCTCTCCTAGCCCCGGAGCGTGATTTAATTCCTGGCGCATCGCTGCTATCTCGTGGATCGGCGACGCCTTATCCGTTTGCTCCCGAAGCTCCTGAGATGCAGGATGATCGCCCTGATCAATATCGCCTCACCCACCGCCGTGGCCTTTCCCTGCAAACTAGCGAGCGGCGCGTTGCCGGCGAGTCGAGCAGAAGAACGAGTCCTAGCGCTTAATTAACAGGAATCCTTGAATGCTCTCCGGCACGGTCTTCTGAGATGAAACCACACCAGAAAAAAACAGATGGGGTAATGGTAATAAAGCAAAAATAACAGAAACAGCGACGACTGAAATGTGATGTCTAACCTTAAAGACCGAGGTCAGCATGGCTAACGTGCTAGCTGAATGATCCGTAGGCTGCGTGCTCCATTCATTGCCTTACCTTAAAGGCCGAGGTCAGCATGGCTAACGTGCTAGCTGACTGATCCGTAGGCCGTGCGCCATTCATTGCCTTACCTTAAAGGCCGAGGTCAGCATGGCTAACGTGCTAGCTGACTGAACCGCAGCTGTGCGGTGGAAGGGCCTAAAACTCCCGAGGGACCGATTTGCAGTGAGACCTTGATTTACAGTACGTCTCGAGCATTAAAGCAGAAATTCACTGAGGCCGAACTCAAACCAAACGAAGCAGAACGTGGAGCGAAGCAGAACGTGGAGCGTGTTAAAGAGCACAAGTAATTACCCTATTACTGCGCGTCACATTGCGAACGAGGACCCAAAAAGAAAATAATCCCTCTACACTCTACGGGGGAAATAATGAAGTCTGCGGTATCAACTGAAAGCCTTATATAATTACTGTGACTTGTTTAGAGACATGTTATTCTGGAACGTACACAGAGCAAAGAAAACCTTTTAGCACAGGAAGAGTTTCAAATGAAAATAAGTTGGAAGCAAAAATGCAGTTCGGCATCCAAGCCAGAATGCCAGAATAACAGCCACCTGAAGTGAAATTAAAGAATATTAAGGGCCTGATTTACTAAGACCTTTAGCACGTGAAAAACCTTTTAGCGCACGCAAAAACCAATAGCACGACCACTAACTGGGCACAAAACAAATACCATGACCAGGCATTGATCGTGTTATTGGCTTTTGCGTGCGCTAAAAGGTTTTTGCACATGCTAACGTGCTAAATGCCTTCGTTTGGTTTCAGAAGTGTCAGGATGTCACTCAAGCCGAGTCCAGACTCAAGTGATGCATCTTCAGCTCTAAACTGGTGAGCGACCTGGCCTTCACCGAGCTCGTTCTGCTTCCTGAAGAGGAACCACACAACGGCCCGATCAGACCAGCTGGAGTGTTCTGTGTGATGTGATAAGGAGTGATGCAGCATTTTCTACTGACTGTCTGTGCAGAGTTTCTATGGTGGAACTCTCTTGGCTCAACATTCTATTCAGCTGAAGAAGAAAAAAAAAAAACACTGCAATCTAACATCAGCGTGCTCGCTTCCCCCTGCGGCTGATGCATTGTGGGCCTGTTAAAAGCATGCGCGTGGCCTGCTAGGCATGCGCTTGGGCCCAAACCGGCCACCTCAGCACCAACGCAGCACACATCGCGCGCATCCCTACATGCAGAAAAGGCCCCACGCCTTTTAGACGCGCTCTCCCTCCAGGTTACGATACGATGGCGAAGCGTCACAGCGGCCTGTCGGAGTCAGACCACCCATCTCCTCTCTCCCCCTGTTCCCCCCCCCCCCCCCCCGTCCCCTCTCCTCCCCGCCGACATCCTGCAATCAAACCATCTCTTTTCCAGACGTGTCGGGATAATGCCGCAGGTAGCCGCGGATACGGTCGGCGTGGCTCCCGAGGTGAGGAGCGCCTCCCCTGCTCCTTTTCCGCTGAGCGCTGCGCGATGGCGATTTACTCGCCTGTAAAACAGGATCACAGAGAGAGCGCCGCCGCGCCGCCGCCGCTGTTTCCTCGAGAAAATTATGCAGAAACGGCCAGGCGCGTTAGGCATCGCTTTCCTTCCTTTCCTTTTATTTTTTTTGGAGGGAAGCGTAGATGATTTTCGCCACGCTTCAAGTTCAGCAGGACCCGTATTCATCAAAGGATTTTAACAGTGGTGGGGAGGGAGTGCGGATCTGCGATCGGTTTCGTCTGGATAAGGTTCGGTTATGGCCCTGGGATCCTAACTGATCCTAAATCAGCATTAATTTACTACTCTGTGAGGATCCATGAAAATGGCCCCTGCTCTTCTGCAACCGTGATTTAAATTTCAACTGCCGTTCGAAACAAATTGTTCAACTGTTTCTTTGCTTCCTAACGCAGCCCTTTACCTCTGTTCTTATGTATTCTTCCGCTCCACCAGCGGGGCCGAGCCGTGCGTCTTTCCCGCCTCCCTCTCCCGCCATTCTTCCGAAACGCTAACGACGGAGCGCGTAGCGGGACGTCCCCCGCCGCCCCACGCCGCCCCCCGCCCTAACCCCCGCCGTCCCACGCCGTCCCCCCCCGTCCCACGCCGTCCCCCGCCGTCCCCACGCCGTCCCCCAACTACCGCCGCCCCCCCGCCGTCCCCCGCCGTCCCCCGCCGTCCCCCGCCGTCCCACGCCGTCCCCCGCCGTTCCCCCGCCGTCCCACCGCCCGTCCCACGCCCCCCCCCCCCCGTCCCGCGCCGTCCCCCCCCCGTCCCGCGCCGTCCCCCCCCCCCCTCTGTCCCACGCCGTCCCACGCCGTCCCACGCCGTCCCCCCCCGTCCCACGCCGTCCCCCCCCCCCGTCCCACGCCGTCCCCCGCCGTCCCCCCGCCGTCCCCGCCATCCCACACTGTCCCCCCCGACCGCACAGGTTATTATTCTTCATCATCTCGCTCGCCCGCCGCTAATCAGCATAATTCGCTTGTTAATACGCTGCCAATTACGGCGGCCTCTGCGATGCGCCGGCCCCTGACAGGAGTAATTCCCGCCCCCCCCCCCCCCCCCCCCCCCCCTCCAGTGCCGCGTCTGCTAACGGCTGTCCGCTCTGGTTTAGCTCACCGGCGGCATCGCAGTCGCTCCGCCCGCGAAGGTTCGCGGACGCTCCGCGAGAAGCCGTCTCCCTTCCCCACGTACGCACAAGGCATCTCCTCACCCCCCCCCCCCCCCATTTTTCTCATTTTGTTTTTGGTTAAGTCCCCGCGGAGAGATAAAAACGTCTTCTGGTAACTGGAGAAATAACCGGCGTCATAAAAATACGTGATTCATCAACGTATCCTCCCGAAAACAAAATTGAAGGTTATTTGCGTGTAGCACATCCTTCGTGAGGGAGCGGTCGTTACTCACATTAGGCTATATTCGGCTCGGCCGTCGCCGTGGTTATAAAGCCGGGGTGCTCAGACTCTCAAGACTGATGTGGACAAATGTCAGCAAACTGCTTGCGTTTAATGTTGAGTGTAACATGTTTATGTTTTACTGCTGAATATTTACATTCTCCTCCGCGCGCTCCCTCATTTCTGCAGGCGCTCAGGTAGGCAGCGAGCGCTCGGGCAGCAGCGGTGTGCTTCGCCCTCTAAACATGCATCCCTTTCGTTTTTAGCACTGCCAGAGCGTAAAGATAAATTATAAGGGGGAAATAATTGCCTTTAAGACTGCCTGAAGACTTTATCTTTGCAGCGGAAACGTACAGATA
The DNA here is from genome assembly GCA_025169545.1 of Anguilla japonica. Classification (NCBI taxonomy): domain Eukaryota; kingdom Metazoa; phylum Chordata; class Actinopteri; order Anguilliformes; family Anguillidae; genus Anguilla; species Anguilla japonica. The sequence continues at coordinate 2,797,915 of CM045891.1, forward strand.
CAGTACATCAAAAAATCCCCCCCCCTTTTTTTTTTTTTTTTTTTAAAACGGCACATTTATTCGGATGAATTATGGCTCGCTCTCGTGAGGTAGGGGGGGAAGGACGGGGTGACGTTGCTCTTTTTTTTTTTTTTTTTTTTTTTTTTTTTTTTCTTTCCGCGGCTGTTGCTCGCGGCGACAGCGAGGCGAGCGTGATTAGTTCGGCCGCTCTCTGAGATTGCTCCCCAGCGGCGGTATCACACCCTGTCCCCAAACCGGCCGCTGGGGAGAGAAGAAAAAAAAAAAAAGAAAAAAAAACAAAAAAAAACCTTTTTCGTAACCGATCTTTAAAACGGTTTCACCTTCGCGTCTCAAAACACCGCTGTAGAAATCTGATCGCTTTTTTAAGGTATAATTTAAAAAAAATAGAATAAAATAAAGAGTCAACCTCACATTGTGTCTGTGGGATCAGCCCAAACAACACTCTGCTCGTAGCCCCAGAATCTCGCTGGTTTGAGGCCCTATGACCACTGTAGGTTATTGGTTTTATTGAGCTTTTGTGCTGTTCAAAGGATCCGGAACCACCTCAGGGGCCAATACATGATACATGAGTCCAGTTCAGTGGCTCTCTCCAAATGGCTGCTACTCTTTCAAATTCAATTAACACGGCAACTGGCTGCACTTTCGTTTATTTGAAAGGCTGAATAATTATTCTCGGCGTCACCGTTAGTGTGCAAAGATTTCAAATATGCCGTTCCCAAGTTTTTGTTGTAGTAACCGAAATTGCTCAGAACAGCATCTGTGGGGGCGTGGCTGCAAAGCATCTCTGTTTTTCAACAGCTGAATATGAATCAGTGGAATAATCATTACAGCATGTGATTACTGTTCATTTACACAGACACGTATACGTATGCGCACGCACACACACACACACACACACAGACACACACACACAGACACACACAGACACACACACACACACACACACACACAGACACACACACACGAAACGTATCTGAAAATGTATCGGATGAAATATTATGGAGAAAGGCTTAGCGCTTAGCCTGTAGACCCTGTCAGGGGGAAGAGCGCCCCTAATGGCTGCCGGCGAAGCTGCAGGTGGTGGTGAGGCTGTGGTGGGGTGGGTGGGGGGTGGGGGGGGGGGGGAGGGGAGGGTGTGTGTGCTGGGTTTGGTGGTGTGGGGGGGGGGGTGCATTGGGAGGCTGGGGTGATGGTAGGAGAAGTGGTGAAAACTTCCAGCTTGCTAATGAGAGTGAAAAGAGGCAGGGAGAGGAGGCTCAGCGGGGGGTTGGCAGTTTGGTTTGGGGGGGGGGGGGGTGTTGGCGGGGTGGCGGGTGGTGGGGGGGGGGGCTCAGCGGGAGGCGGGATAATTAGTCTGCATCAGCAGCCAGATTCGCAGGAGTCCCCCCCCCGCGAGGCGCTCGCTCTGAAGTGGGTGTCGGGCGTCGGTCGGTACATATGTTTACAGCTCACACCCCCGCGCGGTTCTGAGCGTGTCACTGAGAAACCGATCCAAACGGAGCCGGGCGAGCGTTTACCACGGGGAGGGGGGGTCCACGGGGGGGGGGGGGGGGGGGGGAAGGGGGAGTTCTCAACGATGTGTGTTTAGCTCCAACTGTGATTCCTTAATAGACTGTTATGACTTGTCATTTGTTCTGCACTGACCTCCTCCAGAGGGCCCTTATGCCATGAATGCATTTCAAGTGCAGTTAAAAATAAATATATATAAATAAATGGGGGCCAGTGCAGTCTTTGTGCTAAAAGTCATGTGGTGTGCACTTATTATTGTGCATTAGAAGGATGCAAGGATTTCGGTTGAGGGGGACGGGGTGTCGGTCGGGGGGCGGGTTGGGTTGGGGGGGGGGAGTCATGGTGTGGTCTATGGGGACAGACCCCGGGGGGGGGGGGGGGGGGGGGGGGGGGGGGGGGGGGGGGGGGGGGGGGGGGACCTGATCAGTCCTCTATGCCTCGAAATGATGGGCTGCTTGTCAGACAGGATGTTTACCGGCTGATCGATCCTTTTTTCCCCCTCTCTTCTGAAAGGTGGTTTGAGCCGCTCGCAGGTGGAAGCCAGACAGTTTTCCCCCGAGCGGCAGCACGGTCTCGCGTATCAGAGGCAGCCTGATCTGCTTCTCTTTCCAACCAGGGACTCAGATCACAGATTTAACCGTCGCCGGTGACAACTGGTTGCCTGTGGGCCCTAACAGGCTGTATGGGGGGGGGGGGGGGGGGGGGGGGGGGGGGATGGGGGGGTGGACATGAAGCTCCTTCACTGTAGATTTCCATTCAGAGCTGGCTGAAGATGTTTCACAGGTTTATACCTGTGATTATAAGTGGTTATAATCTGTGATTATAACCTGTTATTGTAAACTGTGGTTATAATCTGTGGTGAGTGCCTAGTCCCTGCACACTGTCCTCTCCAAAAAAAAAAAAAACCCAAAAAGATGTTTCACGGGTTTATACCTGTGATTATAAGTGGTTATAACCTGTGGTCAGCCTCATTCTTTACCGCCCTTTACACGACAGCTTGGCTGAATATTCGGTTCTGATTGGCTGGGAGGTGTGCATTATTTTTCCATGTATGCCCAGCTATGAAGCAGGCGTGGACAAAGTCTTAATCACGGTTCTAAATGGATGTGCCTCAGTCTGACTCAATAAAACAAACATGGACAATGGTGCTTTTTTCCCGTAAATTGCTAACAAGCCAAGCAAGCTTCGCCTCAGGCAATTTACTGCCTCTGCGTTGGGCATTCAAACTGGACAAAGCAACAGCGCCCGCTGTCCTTTACATAGCAACGCCACGCTCTGCCCTCTATCCACCAATCACAAGTCAGCAGCTGGGGGTCCTTGCGGTGCAATCTGTGAGGGGCCTGACTGCTAGCCCGTATTAGCGGCCGATGGTACGGTATCCCGCCGTGGTGACTCTTTACCGCCATCTCTTCCCCGTCTGCAACCCTCTCGGCTTCAAAGGGGAAACATACATTAGTAGAGTGGACATAAAAAATGGGGGGTGGGGGGGGGGGGGGGGGGGTAGATTTCTAACGGTATTTCATTGGGGAATTTCAGTTTTCAGCAGCTAATGAAACACTTAATAAACATGAACGCCGTGCCAGAACAGCTCTGCTGTGCTCTCTGCGGCGCCAGCTAATGGAGATATTCAGGCTGAATCACCAGTAACAACTGCCGGCCTCCAGTTCGGGCAGACTGCTTGTGCGGAACGCTTGGGATTGTGGGTAAGGTGTCATTTGCTTTTGTCCTTCATACTTGCTCGAGCAGGCGACCTAACTGAAATTATGAAGGCGGAGGTTGGCTCTCTAAATGAGCTCCCTGCATGCGCTGTCAAGACCTGAATTGCAAAAGCGAGCGTGAAAAGCAAACATTTGTTTAACAGTTTCAAGTGTTTTTTTAAAATATCTGTTCAAACCATTTACCAAGCTCTCCCTTTTAATATCACCCGCTGGTGTGTATCCTGGCTATGTTTGTTTTTCTGAAATTAAGATTTATATAGCATCGGTTACATTTGGGCATTGTCTATTGGGTGTCCGCCTGATCTCTATATTACCATATTAAGATTTTAAGAAATAACATTTTATACAGCAGCTGCAGTATGTGCAGTACTGGAGTAGTCCCCCTCAGTGTTCAAACTGCCGTTGTATTAAAAGGCTGATTTTCCTCTTGCTCGTGGTGAAGATTAGCCGGGGCTGCTGTGCTCTCAAGAAATCATTCAAGCTGTAAATTTAAATATGGGCCGGCGTCGGCTGTTAGAAGTCATGTCAGTGTGCAAGAGGGCTTATGAGGTGTAGGCTTGTAAACCGTTTGGGTATTTTAGATTAGGCTCCTTATGGAAATGCTATCACAAAACATCAGTCTTACAGTTCATAAGAAACTTGAGGGGAGAACGGACTCCCCTCCTCACCATTAGACGTCCTAAAATGGGGGATTATGTGGACGTATGCTAATAACGTTAGCGCTTTGCTGTATTACAGAGCAGGGCTGAGAAGCTCATCCAATGGCATGCGTTCTATTCCCCACAAGACTTTTGCATCGTTCCAGTATTTCAAAAGTAAATTTGGCCAAAATTGAGCGGGGTGCGTTTGAGAAAAGAAAAACGGTGGATTGCGGAAACGGTGGAAAAGTAATACAACGCTCAAAAAAATAACTAACAGGGGCTGACAGATTGATGAATATCAAGGTTGTAATAAGGCTAATTAGACCAGCGCAGCAAGCTGATTGGTCCCGGTGGTGCGATCGGTGTAGGTCAATGCAATGGAACAGGAAGATGGTGGGCCTTGTCTTGCTAAGAGGGCTGAATTACTGTTTCTGAAGGACACATGGGCTACACATGGTGTGTATATATGCTGTTTATAATATGTTTAAAGAAATATGAAAAAAAAAAACCCTTAACGTTCTGGAGTATTTTTCCTGCACACAGTGGGACAACCCTAAAGAAACACAATGTAATATATTCTAAATGGAAATTACTTTGATTCCATTTACTGTTTTCTGATACTAGAAATTATACAGTACACTATCCTGACATTTTGGCTCAAAGTGTGTATGAATATTCAGACATGCTTACTGTACGGCACCTGGTAGGAAATTACATCAAGTTTAGAGATGGATTAACACCAAGTTTGAATTACCCAGTACTCTGTACGTGGGGCAAGAGGGCCTTAATAGTCATATTAATATTAATAGTCATATTAGTCATACACACACGCGCAAACTCACACATACACACGCAAATTCACACGTACACACACGCAAACTCACACATACACATGCGCAAACTCACACGTACACACGCGCAAACTCACACACAAGCACAAACACACACACACACACACGGGTAAACTCAAATACATGCAAACTCACGGACACACACACACACAGGTAAACTCTCATGCATGCGAACTCACACACACACGGGGTTAAAAAATAAACAAATAAATAAAACGCAGCCAGAGCTAGCCTTCGCAATAAAGTCCGGATTATTGACTTGTCCGTGGTTCATTTAAAATAGAACTGAATTCCACATCCGCCCCCCCCCCCCCCCCTTTTTCTTCTGTGGGGCACTGAGAAAAGGAAATATTGTGCCGGTGAAGATAAAGTCAGCACATGTGGAAAGTGAGCGCTGTCCGTCTCCCCGAGCGGCCAGAGGAAGCTTTTCTCTCAGTGTGAGGACGGAAGATGCTGACTTTCTGCTCCCGGGTAGTGATATGATTTTAAATGTACCAGATGGAGAAGTATGATTACGTTTAGACCTGTGGTGCAAATTCTCTTTTTTTTTTTTTTTTTTTAAAACTATTATTATTATTCATGGAATGGACTGTACCTTGCCCAGTACAACGGTCACAGCATATTAAATCCAAATAGACTTTTCCCATGGCAAACCCCTCCTGCGTTGTACCTGCTTGTGATAAAAAGCACTGTGCTAGTCATACTGTAGATAAGTTGTCCACCCCTCTCTATGGTATTCGTTAAGCTTCTGTGCCTTACGAGATCCCTAAAATCGTGTTTATGCTGGCAGCCAAACGACACTTTTGGCCCACCAAACTGTTTGGTGGGCAGTCTTCTCCTGGATTAAGTAAAAAAAAAAAAAAAGCGCCATGGAGAGCAAGTGTTGTCTTTTAGATTAGATATTAAACCAAGGGGCAGCCTCGCTAGGGTCTTTAAACATCCCATGGTGCTCGTTTCAGGAGTATGGATGTTCACCTCGTGTGTTATATTCCCAAACTGCCTCTCAACTTGGTCAAATATTCATCTGTCTTACGGTTTATTTGCTATGCAACAGCACCATCCCCTCCCTGCCAAGATTCCCCAGGTCAGCTCCAGAATAATCAGGTTGATAAAATGGTCTCCAGCGAGTCTATCGTCACGCTTCTTCTGAGTTATGAGTTTATGTCAGAACCCAGATCCTAGCAGAACTCCTGCTCTCTCCTGAACACGGGCACAAACGCTTGCGTTAGTCACGCGCTGACTTGTGTGTAATCCTCATGCGACGCTGGAAAAGGCTGAACGACAGCCCCCCCCCCTTAATCTCACCCGCAGTGTCAAAATTAAGTTTGGGCTTAATTTTGTTGTAGGACAGGATGCTGGAGTGGAGCGCTTCATAGACGGGAGCGCTAAACCTCCACACACAGAGCGGCCCTGTCAGCGCAGGCTAGCTTTGATAACCGCCGAGCTAACGAAACAAAAAAAAAAAAAAAAAAAAAAGAGTTTGTGGTAAACCTATTGTATTATGTCTAATCTGGTTATGGGGGGAAGGGGGAGGGGGTTTCCTGTGTCAAGGAAAGGAATTGGAAGTGATCCAGTGTTCAAAATGGAAAAGGGGAAAAAATGATGTGATGCCGCTCGGGACTGCTTTCTGTCCCAGGCCTGAAACGTGTCAGCGCAGGCTAGCTACGATAACCGCCAAGCTAACGAAACAGAGTGAGACAAACTGAGCAAAAAGGTTTTGCTTATTACATGTTCTGTTTTGTTTGTGGTAAACCTGTAATACATGTCTAATCCGCTTATTGGGGTGGGGGGGGGGGGGGGGGTTGGGGGTCGGGGGTCGGGGGTCAGGTCCCTGTTTTGAAGAATCGAATTGTAAGTAACCCAGGGTTCAAATGGAAAATGGAAAATCATGTGACATCACTGGGGAATGCTTACGTTAAACAGAACGCGTAGGACTGGCATGCAGTCGTCCCTCCAGGATGCCCCCCCCCCCCCCTTCCCCCGGGCAAAGAACTGTACGGCTATTCACTTATCAGGATTAACAACGAGGTCACATAACTCAAATACCTCCCCCCCCCCCATGAAAAGAATCAATAAACACTCACCATAACAAATAGGTGGGTTATAACTTCACGGAAAAGTGGCTATCAATTCAGTGGCCTTTATAAAAAGCCGTAAACCACGTTTGATTAAAAGGAAGAGGCAGTCGGCCGGTCTTTTTTTTTTTTTTTTTTTTTTTGTTGTTTTTTTTGCGACAGTTAATATACCTGTATTCTTTATTCTTCAGCATAAACACTCACATATTTTTTATTTTAACAACAGGAACAGGACACTTCCTAACTCGTTAATGTGCCTCTTTATACAGGGAGAATCTCTGCAGTCTCGCTTTGGGCATTGAAATGAGAGGGTGGAGAGGTTTGGAGAGGGTGTGGACAGCAGCTAAATTTACATCTATCAGGGTTGAGATTTAGAGTCTTTGCAGGGCTGTGTGAGAGAATTGCATTCTGCAACTCAAGTTTTTATTTTTTAATGAGATATTTTCATTTCTGATATGGTCCTGTCTGTCTATTATAATTTATCGACATCTTATGGTTGAGTTCATAAAAATAAAAACTATAAAAATGATTCAACATCGTCTAATTTTGTGTACGAATGGCAAGGATAGTGTAGCTACTACATTACTTATTTATTACTTTTTATTTTATCTCTTGTAAAAAAATCAGCCATAACTTTCACACACCACCCTCCTTTTTTATTCAGTAATTATTTCAGAATTATCCCCGTAAAAGTGTTATAAAACGGAATTCTTCCTGAATCGTGATCGTGGGTAGGGTGGGGGGGCGTTGGGGGGGGGGGGGGGGGGGGGGGGGCACACACCCCCTTTCCTCCGTGCCCATGCAGCATATTTCCCGAAACAGAAGACTCACCCCAGGCGTACTATTCTGCTTTAAGTGAGCTTTTTCATTTGCTCACAGTTTAAATATCCCACATTAAAGAAGATACAATGCATATTTGTTCCATTTCTTCTGTTCGTCGTGATGCTGGATTTCTCGCCTTTTTTTTTTTTTTTTTTACCCCCCCAAAGTGGTGCGGGAAATACGGTTGAAATAATTGCGTGCGCAGATATTTTTTCAGCCCTCTGGAGAAATTGAATATGCATTCGCGATTTTGAAAAGGTTTTTCTCTAAATGTTTTAGCAACATTAATAATTTCAAAAGAACATAAAAGTGGTAATGTGGTTTTTTGATGTGTCCTAAAGAGCGGACTTGTCAGATAAGTTAGGGGGAGGAGAAAGTTCAGTGAGGATTACGCTGGAGAGGGAATCTAAGCGCTTAAATCCACCCACTGCCGCCAACATACCTTCTATCAAAGGCCGGAAGTACGTGTGGCGTTTCTTACCTCCACAAAAACGTCTTGGCCCCTTAAAAGTCGCCATGTTTACAACATCTGCGATTCATGGTACTGTACATCTGTGAACGTACACACTAAAACATGTCAGCCAGCCAAATCGTTGATATAAATTGATGGCAAGGTCTCGGTAGCTGCACCAAAATCTTTAGGAGATACAACACTGTTTAATCTGGGGTTTATAGGGACGTATATACAAATCAGCATGATTCCAGTCCAAATCTGAAGTGGCAGAAAATTAAAATGGATATTAGAAATATTTTTTTTTTGATGAACAGACTATACAGTGAAAGTAACAACCTATTATTGGTCTTTTGGTGAGTAGTTAATATAGGATTTAGCATCAGTACAAAATAACCTTTTTTTAAATGCTAGCATCAGGTGTGCTGTAATTGGCTGCTTTGACCCTGTGTTGCTATTGGCTGAAGTAGATGCATTCAGACTCTCTAAGTAGTAAAGACTCATTGGGGAGAATTAATTGTATAAGCCCTGGGGAGCAGAGGAAGAAACTGAACACGAATCCAAATGCTGTGCGTTTACGTGAAGTCAAAGGGTACAGAAGTAAATTCCTTTGTGTAGTTATTCCTTTGGGAGGCCGTGAACTCTGGGTGAGGTGTTGATATTGTGTATTCTAAACCTTGCCAACCCTTTGCATTATTCCGTCCAGGTACCTGAGTCAGCATTTCGTCTGTTACTTTGACTTATGAATAAATGCAAGTGACACCTTCCCTACTTCAAAAAAAACACAGCTTGCCAAGTCAATTTTTTTTGGCTTATTGCTGAAATGTCCAAACTGTGCAAAGAAAATGTTTTTAAAAAGAATTACACTGCGAGTCAAAGTTACGGACAGATGACGGGGAAATCCCGAGCGGGGTCTTATTTATGAACACATGCAGCATTTATAATCAATTTCTGTTGATTCAAAATGTCCGCTAATTTGTAAATAAATCATTGGCCACACATTGGCACCGGGAACTCTCCTCCTGGGTAGAAAATAAGTAAATAAATAAATAAGCCCTTTCCAGCTTGGTTCAGGTGCATTGTGGGAATTCCTGGCGCCCGGACATGTTGCTGGCTGTTGGCTGCCGGCTGCTTTTTGGCCTGCTGGTCACGGGCCGTGAAATTCCTTCTGGGACAGCCCCCCCCCCCCCCCCCCCCCCCCCCCCCAGGCAACAATCACAGGAGCTGCCGGGGTGCCAAGTCAAGGTTAAGTCCCCTCTCTCATCCCCATCCCCCCCCCCATCCCCTACCCCCCTACCCCCCACTCAGCAGCTCTTGGAAAAGTCAATGCCTCCCAGGAGGGGGTTGGGTTGTCGGGGGGGGGGTGAGCGGAGTTAGGACAACATGGACGCCGTGACGCAGGACGGACTGCGTCGGGTTCCTGTCCAGCTGTGCGGGGGGTGGGGGCGGAGAGGGGGGCCGCAGTGCACCAGAGAGGAGCTAATTGTGAGCATTATTGATCGCCAGCTTGGGCACCCCCCCCCCCCCCCCCCCCCCCCCACCCTCAGCTTCCCACGGTAAACGGGATTGATGGAGTTGTCATTTTTGTCGTCGTGTGTATTTTCTGACATGCACACACGCGTGTCTCCCCCGGCGTGTTAGCGCTGTTCGGGTTCAGCTGCCGCGCCCGTCCCCGTCCCCCCCCCCCCCCCCCCCCCCCCGTCTTCGGCTCGGTAACCATGCCGTTGCATCGTCGGGATTCGCTCGTCCTTGTTCGAGCGATGGCTGTTTGAGCAATCGCTGCTCGGCTCGGCGAAAGTCAGCACTGTTCCGGGCAGAGGGGTTTAAATGCTGGTGAGAGTCGCCAGATTAGGACCACGGAACGGGAGGAAGAGAGTGAACCTGCCCTGACCCGGGAGAGATAGACGCACCCCCCCCCCCCCAGCAGCCCTGCCTCACAAGCATTCACATCTATTCTGCACATGACGCGCTTTCTAAAAAGAATGAATGTGACAATAAGATAAGCACAGAAAACTATGAAGCGCTCTGTAGGAGGAACATGGAAATGTTTCTTTTTGTCTCAGTCTCCCTCTCTCTCTCATCCTCTTTTCTCTCTATATCTCACTATATCTCTTTCTCTCTCTCCCCCTTTACCTCTCTCACACACGCGCACACACACACACACACACACACGCACACACGCAAAGTCAGAAACATTGACCCAGGACAAGCATGTTGATTTAAGCTAAAACACACTGTACGCTTCTGCCTCAGCGTGACTCTGACTCATTTTAGCCTCATTGCTTTTACTTTTTGTATTTTTTACGTGCCTGCGAAACGCATCGATGCAGCCGCTCCTGTCACTGGCCTGGTTCCCTTTTGGCCAGGAACACGAACGCCCCGGAAAGATGATGGCGCAAGGACGCCGTGACGCCACACGCCTGTTGCCATGCCGATCGCAGGTGTCCTATTTATTCTGCCTCAGACATAATTGAACGTGTGTGACAAAGTGAACCGAAAGTTTAACAGATTATGTTTACTTCCAGGGGGAAGAAAGGGGCTTATCAAAGCATCATTAAGCCGAGCGATGCTTTTCATATCTGAGGCTAATGATCCGTGTAATGTCAGCGCTGTCCCTTGGTGAGGGTGGGGTTCTCAGCGGGGGGGGTGGGGGGGGGGGTGGGGAGGGGGGGGGGGGGTCTTGGCACGGTATGGCGTCCGCGTGGGAAAGACCGTCGCCACGGCCACCTGGCCTCCGCGCCCTGTTCCGGTACGAAGACGCGTGAAACGCAAGCAGCGCACCTTTCAAAGCTCAGGGACGGGGGGAAAAAAAATTGTGGCTTCGCGAATCAAAAAGATAAATTAAAAAATCTGTTTTTCAACCCTGATTCTGTGTGTAAAATTTCAGTCCGGGGCCGAGCTGCGTGAGGTGGATGCGAATCGCTCTCGGTGGTGGTGACCGTAGACGGCACATATGGCGGAGATCAAGTAATTAACCCGATCTCGTAATTACTCCTCCATTTTGCAGAGCGGTAATTACTCAAGTTTACCTGGTCTTTAAAGCGGGAGACGCGCCTTGCCCTTCCGCCAAATTCCCCCTCCCATGGCGCAACTGGTACGCTTTTTTTTCCTCTGATTTGAAAAGTTTCTTTCTCTTAGTTGGTTGTTGTTGTTAGGCTTCCAGGTTACCTTGGAAACCTTAGGTTTAGGTAGCTAGGGCAGGCCCAGCTGGTTGGGGTTTTCTCCCTCCTGTAAAATATGGGCGGCACGGCGGTGCAGTTGGGTAGGGCTGTCGCCCCCACAGCGGGAAGGGTTCGAATCTTGGTTGGGCCCTTTCTGCGTGGAGCTCAGAATATTTACCACAATAAGCCGAGCGGTGAGCAGGGTTTTTATGTGGCAAACTCTGCGTGAGGCAAGACACAGCTTTCCATTGTCAGGATGCAGTCATTTTCCGGTATGAATGTGGCCTTGAATACCTCACCTGCTCACAATCCCAGTTTAAACTAGCCTAAACTGGTCAAACTGGTTTAAGATGTGTTCTCCACACTTCACCCACTGACCAGCCTATATAGTCAGCTAGTCCACCAGTATGACCGCCAGTATGACCAGCTAGAAACGTTGTAAACACAGCTTAAACCATCTTAAACCAGTTGAGAATCCCAGCTGGTTTTAGCAGGAATTTTCAGAGGGGTCAACACCAAATGTTATATTACATTGTTTATTTGCTGAGGAGACATCTGAAACAGAGGCTAATTGCATACTATGCAAATGACCAAACATTTCCTGTGTTCAGCAGTTCAGGAGACAGTCAGTTTGAGTTCAGAAGAGCAGATAGCAACTCACCCTGAAAAAAAAAACGAAAATAAAAATATCATCAGGGCTGGTGAAGCTCTGGGCTCTAGAGATGCAAACTCTTTCAAATATAAATATATATATATTCTTTTTTTATTAATGAGTTCAGTAAGCTAAGGGTATAAGGCTATGCTTAAATGCCAGTTAGGTTGTGTAAATAGGAAAAGATGGAATTTGAGAGTGATATGGTTTTCTCTGCCCTCTCCGACTGTTCCCGTTAAACTTTCGGTTTTCGCCCTCCATCTCTCCTCTTCACGCAGCGCAGCCTGCCCCGCGCTGGGCTAATCTGCCTGCAGCGCTTTGATCCACTCCGCTGCAGAACGGGGCGGGGGCTCAGCCCGCTTAGCGCAGCTTCTCTCTCTGCTTTTTTCGTCGTCTCGTCCGTCGCGCTTATCCGTTTCAGTTTCAGTTTCAGCTCGTCTCCGCCGCGTTATTGCCGGCACCGAGGCAGTTGCTGCTCGCGCGACGTTAAAGATAAAGTGGCTCGCGGTAACTGCTGAGCGCGGCAAACGAGCCGGAGCCAGACGCAAGTAATGCGAACAGATGGTCGTGTTCTGACATCATGCTCCTGCGGTACAGCTGACGGGTTATATAGAGGGATGTGGTCAGTTAGCTTTTGTTATGCCGTTTGTTTTGCCGTTTGTTTACCATGGCTATAGCGCTACTCAGGAAGAGGGTTAAAGAATAGTTTCACCCCTCTTCTTCTTCCTCAAACCCTCTCTCTCTCTCTCTCTCTGTCTGTCTCTCAATCCAATGAGCTTTATCGGCATTAAATCCGTATAGTAGCCTACATATTGCCAAAGCAAACAGGAAAAACTAATTGTATAACAGTAGAAGTGACACATGAACAGTAGTTAATACTTCTAAAATTATAATTGGAGTTCAAATATAATGAAATTAAATAGTGAATGTGTAAACGAAAAAGGTTTCTCACCCTCTCTCATATCCTGGCGACCAGCCAGTGATATTTCAGCACCACTGCTAGATTTTCTCTTCACCGAGGTCTGGAGTTACTCTACCTACTGTAGTTACAAGCAAGGCTTGGTACTGTACACCAGCACAAATGTGTTATTTCAAACTGCCATTTGAAAAAAATCACCCATAAAGTTCTGTCATTAATGGAAGGAAACTGCACAAGAACTAAGGGTTGACTGCCTATGTTATCACCACTGAATTAAAGTTGAAATGGGCTTAGGTGCACTTTGACATCATTTACTGGATAGCTTGTGCTATCTAAACAGCATGACACAGCCCTGATTCAACACATAAACTGCAGATTCCCTGAGTAGTTTCTGTTCTATTATGCATTATTACCCTACGTTACTGGCACTACATTACGCTCTTATCCAGAGCGACTTACACACTTTTACACAGCATTTACATCACATCCATTTATACAGCTGGATATATACTGAAGCAACACAGGTTCAGCATCGTCAATGTCAGTGTCTACCCAGGATTTGAACCTGTGACCTAACGGTTACAAGCCCAGTTCCTTACCCATTATACCACACTGCTGCCCCTGTGCTTACGACCATGAAAATGGCGGGAAAAGTAAATGTAATGCGCTAACAGTGTTTGGCTGCCTGCCCTGGTCACTAAGGGGAACCCCCTCTCTGCTCTGGAAGAGCTGTCTCATTCCTGCAGCTGTGACACTTTTCCAGTCGAGCGTGATGCATGCTCTTTGACTCTGCTCACGCACTTGAGCTTAATTTCCTCCAAAATGTGTTTTCGTCTGGAAGAAAGTGAGAGAGCGCTTTTCTTCAAGTGGTCCAGTAGCAGCGGTTGTACAGTATCTCTCTGTACATCTGCGCATAACAAGCTTGGCCTGACTTCGTTGGCCTGCCTCTTTCCCCTTCATTATGACATAATGATAATAATTATGATCATGGGTAACCAGCATGCATATTTAACGAGGGATTAATTTTGCCACAAAAAGTCAGCTGATTAGGCATCACCAGAAGGGATATGTTCAGCCTGCTTGATCTCCACTGACAACCCATTTACAATCCCAATTTGGCACTCAGTCTGAACGGATTTGGGGGAAGTGCAAATCTGAAACAGTAATCCACCCGAACTGATGCATATTTCATGAAAAAAAGTGTCATGCGTTTCATTTTTGGCGACTGTATCCTTAAAAAAATAAATAAATAAAAATAAATCAGTATTACGGTAATCTCTGTTTTACTGTTTTTAGAGCTACCGTGACAGTACTCTGGCGCCTCTGATCACAGCTGAGATGCGGAACACTGAGAGGGGTACCGTCATGTGACCTCTCATTGCCGTCGCCACGGCAGCGCAGAGTTCCGTAGATGAAAGCCTCGTGTAGCTGAGAGTTTCCCTTTGATGCGCCGTACGAAGGCGGCCTCTCTCTCGACAGTGCGTCCGGCTGCACAGCAGGCCCATTGTCCGGGTTATAATTTCACGCAACTGTCGTGACTCTTATATTAAACAGACCTGAAATGCATTCCAGGATCTCTGTAAAAAATGCACTCATATTATATATACTGTATGATAAACAAACATCGAAAGCTCATTTATTTTGTATTCAACGGCAGATTTGCAAGGTAGATTTCCCTACTGACGTGACTGAGGGTTGCTAGTCTTGGAGTGCGACCCTGGGTGCCCATAAGACATTAAGGGGGGGGGGGGGGCGCATAAACAACACTTAATGGAAGGTCCAGCCAGTCAACTCTCATTATCGCTTCTGAACCTTTCCCCACGCGTCCCTGTGGAAGTTATGCCCTGGCATTGCTTGTGTGAGATATAACTTGCGCTGAAACTTTTGGATCAAGCAACTGGGTCCGTTACTGTGGTTGGATGGGCCGGCGCACTTCACAATCGACGAAGAGTCTCTTGACGAATCGCAATGCTGCCCATCTTTCAGCTCAGTGTGAACCTGGTGACACAGAGAGTCGTAAGAGTCTATAAGAGTCTATAAGAGTCTATAAGAGTCTATAAGAGTCCATAAGAGTCATAAGAGTCGTAAGAGTCGTAAGAGTCCATATGAGTCGTGTGAGTCCTAAGACCCCATATGAGTCGTGTGAGTCGTAAGACCCCATATGAGTCGTGTGAGTCCTAAGACCCCATATGAGTCGTGTGAGTCCTAAGACCCCATATGAGTCGTGTGAGTCTTACATCAGCGCAGTGAATGCTGATGAGTCCCTCTGCGAGTCGGTGAAACGACTCCTTTGGGGAATCTTTCCTAGCGGAATTTCGTGGACACCCGCGTGCTGCAAGCTGCCCAATCTCAATGCCCTACCGAAGGCGCCAGGTGAGGCCATTTCACAGGATAATTGCTCATTAATATTTAAGGCATTTTAATACGCTGAATTCATCAGCACCTTAAAAGAGGAAGTGGAACACTTTTCACACATTTGCTGTTGTGGAGAGTGGGGAGTGGGCAGGGGGGGCTATCCAGCTATATTAAATGGGATGTTATTACAGTAAATTGAAAAAACTGAGAGTGACAGATTGGAAATTTAGGCAGGACACTGGGGGTGCCCTGCGCCGTTTCTAATAAGGGTAGGAGGTTAGGATGAGAACGGGACACCTCCCTTTGTAGCCAAATTGCTCTTCCAGTAGGGGGCAGCGTTCCCACTGGGCCTTGCAGGGAAAAACAGTTACAAAGCCGCCAAAAACATCTTTTTACCTTGCAACCGAAGAGCGCCCGGCGGGCTACGCATCTCAAACGCCGCGATCGTTTAATTCCCCGATAATTGTCGTCGTCGTCTTGCGATTTCCGCACCGTCCGGCCGCGTCGCGGCGTGGGTGCGGGAGCCGCGAGCTCGCCCGTCGTTTCGCAGCCCTCCCGTACGCCGCCGTCGCTGCCGTCTGAGAGCGATGCACTGTGGGAAATAACCACGAATTACCTCGCGCTCCTCTGATGGACTTGCTAATGCAGCCAGCGTCTTACGCAGCTCTCAGGATTTCTTTCGCCTGAATAACGCAAATTAAGTTTGATTTAAGGGAACTTGGAACTCGTCCTCCTGACCATAATGTGCACATCCATCTTAGATTTGTTGCAAACCCCTCACCCCCCCCCCCCCCCCCCCCCCCCACAGATTATGCAGATTATGATGTTGAATCTTCTTGCTTTAAGCACAAATCCCTTCGGCAGATTGTTCCTGTCATGGAGCTACGCTGCTGATGATAAGGGTGCCGTCGGTGGCGATTGAGAATTTTATTCTTCCTCAGGTCCCCCCTCTGTACATACCGGTGTCTGTTAGGGTGTCTGTTGTGTTTGTCTTGTCAAATTTGGAGAGTTACAGCGCCTTCTGAATATCACCCCTGCCTTCCAGTGTTTTTTGTTCAAACTTTTTAAACACTTTTTTTAACGCGCTTTTAAAATTCATTCGCAAATTTTGCGTGATGAAATGTGCATAAGGGAACTTTTCAAAGTTTGTGCACTTTGCAGTAAACAAAGATTAATAAAAAGGTTAAAAAAAGGATCTTGATGTAAGTGTGGGCTGTGTGATTTGTTTATGTCATATTGATGATGTTTCCGGAAGTTATTTTGGTTCATTTCCATCAAAGAAGGCAGCAGTCCCTCTGCTACACTTGCGGAAAGGCTTGAATGGGAAAGATGAGAATTTTGATGGTAAAAATACTTTGATTATGAACTAGAACAAATAAAAATAATCACAAACATCTTTTTATCGAAGTAGCAGAAAATCAAACGGTGTCTTCAAAGCGTGTCAGAAGAGCCGATGACAAATCGAGCGGTGCTTTACGAAGTTCTAAACTGTGGCGATTTTTAATTTAATTTCAGCCGGTAACAAATGCAAAAATTAATAGAGAAATAAAACTGGTTTGATGGTAGCAGAACAAGCACTGTGTCATGGGAATACATAAAATCTCCTCCCATAGGTACTGTAGGTAATTAGTGCGCAATTGAGTGCACTCAGGCCGTGAGTTGCATGTGCAATAACAGGCTTATTGTGTCCACAACTGCTCTTGGGCACGTTGGCCGTACTGAGCATGCATCAAATCCCACCAGGCCCAGGTTAGAGCAGGAAGAGCACCGTACCTTAGTCCAGGCCGCACCATCTCCTGCTCTCTCCCTCTTTGTGATCTCTGGACCCGAGCATCAGCCAGGGCGAGCCGTGAGCATGAGCAGAGGAAAGCGAGGGACATAAAGGGTTAGGGTTGGGGTTTGGGTTTGGGAAGCCCACACCTGTGTAACAGATGAAAAGCGCAGGGTTTGTCCTGAGAGCGAGTCCTGCAGGAACAAAGACACAGCCAGCACTTTGCCTACATTTCCCAGGAGGGGGGGGGGGTGGGGGAGGGGGGGGAAGGGAGTCATTTTCTGACATGCTCATCGCTTTCTTTTCACCCGGATACAAGGGGGGGGAGGGTAGGAGGAGATGGAAGGGTAGGTAAAGGAGAGGAGAGAGTGGGAAATCAGAAGACTTTAGCTGTTAACCTTTTTCTCAGAGAGGTAGTGTTCTGCATATGTAAGTAAGGTTCACAGTGTGAACTTTACAGCATCAGTGGTAATGGAAAAACAACGCTGTTATTGGCACCATCAGTAAGGAACAGGATTGCTGCAGAGGAGGAGAGGTGATGAGGATGATACGACTGAACACGGGACTGGAATACGACTGTGGAACACATGACTGTGGAACATGGGACTGTGGAACACATGACTGTGGAACATGGGGCTGTGGAATACGACTGTGGAACACACGACTGGAACACACGACTGGAACACACGACTGGAATACGACTGTGGAACACACGACTTTGGAACACATGACTGTGGAACATGGGACTGTAGAACACACGACTGTGGAACGCAGGACTGTGGAACGCAGGATAGTCCGGTTTAACAGTCTCCGTCTACTGCGTGCCGAGGCTCGGAGTGGGGTAACCCTCGGAGTGGGGTAACCCTCGGAGTGGGGTAACGGTAACGCTCGGATGCTCAAAGGCTCATTGATTCGTATCCGCGCTGCTGCAGATGAGATTGATCACCCTCTCGCGAGCGCCCTCGCCTCCTCTGCCTCCTGCTCGACAAGCCGGCAAAACCCTGCTGGCTGTATGAATGGAGCTCCGACGGCCCTGTCGATAACCGGGGGTGAAGTCGCGGGCGCGTCTTCAGATATACGGGGGTTCAGGTCGGGGATGGACGGTGCACGGCCCGAATGAGCCCTGTGTGTGACCCTAGAATTCCCAAACCGCACACGCACACATGCACACACACACACGCACACACACAGACACGCGCACGCACGCACGCACGCACACACACACACACACAAACACGCACAGACGCGCACACACACGCACATGCGCATGCACACACACACACACACGCACGCACACGCACGCACACACACGCGCACACACACACACAGACACGTGCACGCACGCACACGCACACACAAACACACATACACACACACACACAGACACGTGCACGCACGCACGCACGCACACACACACACACACACACACGCGCACGCACACACAAACACACACATACGCGCACGCACGCGCACACACCCTTATCAAGCCATTTAACCCTTTAAGGCGTGAGATCACAAGATATACGATTAGAGTGTTCTTAACTGAACATTCTGATGCTGATGTCACAATCACTGCTGGTTGACGGAAAGCAGTGGAGTTCTAGAACACTGACTTTTAGAATTTTGAAATTGAAAAAACATTCCAAAAAAAAAAGGGTTAACCCTAATTGTATTTGACTGCTCCCTGGTTTTGCCTCGCCTTGCTATAATAGCAATTGACGTGTTTCATTGTACAGATATTATCCGGAACAGAGCCCGGGCCAGCAGAAATCTTCCCTTGCGTTGTACAAAGACAGGAGTATTACTATTAAAATGGACAACATCTCATCCGTTGTTGCCGCTACTGTATTGCTCTTTGTGTTATAAGAGGACTGTAATTTATCTGCCGTATTCGCTGATACCGCTGAGTGAAGGAACTGCTGGGCAATGACACCTGTCAGGTAGCAAGAAGGAAAATAAAGATACGAGCCAATATATGAGTCTGTAAGGGAAGCTGCTGAGACAGGCCTGCCAATGCTGCAGGAGTAGGGTTATAAAATACTGTTTAATTTACCTGTATCTAAAGCAGGCAGTAATCATGGCCTCTGCATGTAATGACTGTGTGTGTGTGTTTGTGTAACTGTGTGTGTACCTGCGCACGTGTGTGTGTGTGTGTGTGTGTGTGTGTGGGGGGATCTCTTTACCTGCACTTTAAGAGAGAAACTTTACAACATAAAGTTTATGTCAAACTTTGGGTAGGAAGAGGAATTAAATGAAAAAGGCTTTCGAGACTTTTCAAAAAGGTGCGAGAGACTGTGCAGTGGGGGGTCTGCTTTTGGAGATATTCTGCGTTTGAGTCAAGCATCATAACAAATATCTTTCTTGTCACTTCCCTAATTCTAATTAGCACAACAAAAAAAATCATGCCCGCTGTTGAAAATGTTTTAGTAATGTTAGTTATAAATAACGCCTTGTTCTACAGATTTAAGAACTTTATTTGTTCAGCTATTATTATGGAGAGATAGTCGACATACTAAAGGAGAATGCATTATCCCTCTCTCTGTAGCAGTGATGAATAGATGGATGGAATTAACCACTCGGAATTTAATTTGTCCTTTTTTCATTCCTGGCTTGACAGTGAAAATCCAAAGTTAATTATGGTGTGCTGTGCACAGATTTCTGATGAATTTCTGATAAATCGGTCATTACCAATTCTGGTCATTAATGGATTCATGACTCCGGTGCAATTGGCAATTTATTTACAGTTCAGTTCGTCTGGAAATGTTATTATCCACGGTGTTATCTTGAAAATAGCGCTTACTTAGTTTGGGGGTTGTACAAGCCTTGAAAATGTGCCAGCGTTAATTCTAATTATGAAATGCAGGCCGGCTAGAAATCCAACAGAAAGGCCTCAACGTGGGTCCTCCCCGTGTCAGATCCTCCCCACCCGAATGCGGGTTTAACATCGGCTCTGATTATCCGGACTGAGCTGGTACCGCTTCACGCGGACAGCTCTGGCTCACGATTTAGGTTCGAGGCTTTCCGCAGACAATGAAGAACTTAAGAAAGTGCATGGCTGATGCAGTTCTTTCTTTTCTTGATAAATATTAAAGTGTCCATGCATTTTTAAAAACGATTTATGTAATTTTAATGGAGCAAACCATTGTGTCACGTATTGTAAGATTAGGCAGTCCCCCCCCCCAAAAAAAAAAAAAAACCCCAGCTCCGTTCAAATGTCATGAAGATAATACGTAGGGTATTCCGTGAGATATTGAAGACGGATGATCGTTTCCTTAGGTCGTTTACTTCCCAAGTACCCTGCCTCAAAAACGCAAAGTGTGCCCAGCAAAGAATAAGAAAATGCAGAACAACTGTGGTCCCTGATTTGGACTGTTCTTGTTAAGTGGACCTGCCAAAGAGGTCCAGCTTTAGATTTTTCGAAGTGCGCAATTAATAAGGGCATGAAATCACGAGATGCTGTTAAGATTTGAGAGAGAGAGAGAGAGACAGACAGATGAACAGAACAAGAGAGAGAAAGGGAAAGAGGGACAGAGAAAAAAACTTCAGGCTGTTCTTCCCAAGCCTCCCGTGTGTAATATTGATGCAGCTCCTGGGAAAAAAACTGACTTGACGCTACCTGCAGTCTTAGACATACAACAACCGTTGCCTTTAAGAAGTCGCCTAATTCCCATTTCTCCCAAAGCAACATGCGTTTAACTGAGACGTGTCTCGGTAACCCGGCTACCTTTCATATCCTCTGATTGATTGATTGATTGATTGATTGATTGATTGATTGATTGATTTCCAATTGACGTGGTTCCGGGAACCGGACGAGCTCTGGGCCTCGGCTCCGGTACCAAGCGGCGTTGATGCCTCGCGCGCCATCTCCCCCCGCCGCGTCTTCGGGGTCAATTTTAATCTCTGCAGTCTTTTACTGTTTGATTAAATGGTGCATATTCTTTTCTTTTCAGCTGCAAAGAAGCACAGCACACAAAGCCTCGATAAATAAATAAATAGAAAACTCTAAATTGTTTTCAGTCTGGTAAATGAAGCAGAGAATGTGATTTTTATCATGTATTATTAACATTGTGGTTATTTACTGTGGTGGAACCTGTTTATCTGTAATTGGAAAGTCAAGGGCTGCGCAAAGACGAAAAAAAAATGCACACAGGTGTCAATTACTCCGCGGAATATGTAGATCCGCGCGTGCAGCGGGTGACGTCAAAAGGAGTGTAGTCTGAAGCTGTTGAAATAGGACAAGCTGTAACACTGAGAAACATTCGGAGCGGTAGAATGGAGTGACGCGAGGAGTCGAGGACGCGAAGCACGCACGTTCTTCCCCGAAACCTAATTCAATAAAAAGCCAGCTGCGCCACGAGACTAATCTGCGAACGGACAGAAGGTGGAACTAAGAATCTTTTGCCGTCTCGACTGAATACGCCTGTGACTGATCTGGTTAACGGCGCTTACATATTTTTTATTCGCCAGTGGAATACGACAGGTAGGAGAGCATTTGTGTTTCAAAAGATGTTCAAGGGGGAAATTCGCTGTCTCTCGACAGCACAAACCAACATATTTTTGCTTCGGGTGTCAAGATAAATGCATAGACACTATCTGAAAGATTATTTTATTTTCAAGTTTGTATATGGTGATGCTACTACTGGCAATCTGCTGAAAACCATTAATATGCTTAAAACATGTTGTTCTTACTAATATCAGAACTGGTTATCAATCAAGACCACCCGAAATGATAGAGATTTTCCCGGTTTAAAAAAGCACCAGTGCTGCTGGGGCTAAATGTGTATTTTGAGGCTGAAACTGTGTGTGTATCCTACTTTGACATTATCCCGGTAGCTTTCGCATTGTTAAACTGACGTACTAAAGCAATTTTGATCTCGGGCACACTTGCTTTAACATGGGCTGCACGACCGGTTTGTGTGTGTATGGTGCATATTTACGCATGGCAAACGCCCTGCTTCCTTAGCGATTGGCTCTTGCATATACACATTTTGGACTCAAGTTCGCAGACGCAGGCATATGCAGGTGAAGTCCTTGAATTGGGGCATATGTTGCATTCTCAGTGCGTGCACGCGAGCTCAATAACACTGCACACATGATGGGGTTCGGTCAGCGCGCGGCAGTAATTATATCGCCGTATCGCTCTCTCCCTCGGTTCGCCCTGATGGAATCCTTTATTTCTTAGTTCGACTGTTTGGCAGGACATTGGAGACGCTCCATAAACAGACTCAATGTACACGAGCTCGGTTCGGGCAGATCTTGATTTTACCCCTCATAGTTTGTTGTTATTTTTCTTTATGGTCCACTTTAATTATAGAAAATGCATCTTAGGAATATTCCATTGGTGGTGGTTTGAAAAGCGGTCCTTTAGTGATGGTAAATTCTGTGTTAAGGGGTCGATTCAGACTTTGATGGAGAGCCTTTCAGATCGCGGTAACGAGAGCTTCGCCCCCCCCATTAACTTCGGTAGTGCCTTGTATTTTTTCCCCGGCTGCTCACAGCTGTGAAGTTGTCATCGTTCTGATTTTTCTTTTCCTCCACTGGAGTTAATTTTCCGAACGCCTTGCATCGCAATCTACATATTTACGCCGCGTTATTACAACTGAATCACGTTAGAAATAATTCTCTTCAGTGGGGACTGCATCGCGTTTACGTGGAGCTCTCCGCAGCCGCGGTGCTGAAATCGGTCCGCTCGGTCCCATAGGCGTATTCTTTCGTCACGCCATTCACTGAAAACGGATGATTCATTTGTTTGTGGGAGCGAAAGGAAAACGAAATGTCATTTTCTTTGACACAGATCATGTCTCCGCTGTAGCTGGTGTGACCTAAAGAAACAGCTGACAACGTGTCAAATAAAAACAAATCTCACGTAAAACACAAGCCTTTCTTTTAAAGTGTCCGACTCACCGCAGCGAAGCGATGCGAACAAAAATGTTGGTATGCACTACGAAACACGTGCATGTCCATTGCGGTTTCTAATGCAGATTCTAGTAACACTCGATGCGCGGTATGGTCACATTGCGACTGTTTTGTGGCAGTGCCGGTTACAGCCGTCCACCTCCATTCATTCTCTTTTGTCTGTCGTAATTTGCTTGTGTCGTATACCTTGCCCTCGCTAGTTGCAGTACTATTAGCCGATATGCCTCTCTCTGATATTCGAGTTTGAGACTTTTGTTATGAATTCTGATTTTAAGCATTCACCCCAGTGGAGGTTATTTGCAGCAGTGGAACATTTATAAAACTTTTATTTACAAGGTTCACATTTTCAGGTTAAAAAATTGCTTAAAGTGAAGTAAAGTTCCACACAATTATGGTCTAAATTTCCGTTGGTTGATATATATACAGTATAATTTTGCAATTAAGGAGAACAATGACTCAAATTCCCATTGAGGGGAGGGCCGTTCATCAAGGAGCGATCCAGGTTATTATCTTAGACAGACACAGGACAAAGACAAAGTCAATGTTGTTAAGTGAACCTCATTGAGTAAAGTACTGCCCCAGTAATGAAAATTACCTTTCTACTGGTATGGCTAAAAGGAAGCCCTTTCGCAGAATGTGTTAAAATGTACGTAAATGGCTTTACCAAATAAATTGACAGTTGCTAATTAAACTGATAACCTAATCTGAAAATGGTGGCTTCAGAGTAATTCCTTTTTTTTATTTAACCTCCGTGTTCTTCTACTCGTGTCCTTGCAGTGACTCATAGGTTTACTATACCTTTTCAGGCGAGAATCAAGGTTATTATCTTAACATATATTAATGTGAAAATCACAATGTAAACAAGAATCTTTATGATGTGCACTTAAGACTATGGCTTCTTTTACGACTATGCGCCATATACTGTGCAATTTATGATGACTACACACACGAGTAAACACGCACACACACGTGAATGTACTCAAACATGAATGAACACACAACGTGCACAGTGATAAAAACTTTTTTTATGTTCCAGGTTGCATGTGCTTTACAGAGTATATAACCACTGTCAATTTGGCTTCTGCCCAAAAAATTTTAATTCAATATGTGCCTCCAATGTAAGCTTTGTGCATTATTGCGGTTGACTTATCGTAGGTGCTGCTACAGTTCGGATTAGCTTGAAGTTGCTTGGGGGGAGGAGGGGGGAGGTTGGGAAACTTATATATTTTGCTTGGCCAATCTTTTTAATTAAGAAACTATATTTCACTTTTCTGAGGTTGTTGCAGATCCATGGTTATTTTCACCGTCAAGTAAGTGTTCTTTGTTTGTCAGGATGAATCCACTTTGATAATACCGGAGATGATCTGTGCAGTAATGTAATTCAAATGCTAATTGCTTTGGTACAATGTTCAGAGTGACCTTTCATGGGGCACAGTATGTCAGCGTTGGTTAGCCTGCCGGTGTTGTCTTCTGCTGAAAGTGCGATCAATCTTGATCTCAGACAACGCAGCTCTTTAACCCTTTGAAGAGTAGGCTTTTTTTGGAATCTTTTTCTTCTTCAAAATTCTAAGTCAGCATTCTAGAGCTCAACCGCTTTCAGTTACCCGCAGCGATTGTTACCTCAGCATTAGAATGTTCAGCATGTCTGTGATCTCGCCCCTTCAAAGGGGACAGAAGGAAACGACTTGCAGTGAGGAATGATCCCAAATACGATCAGGCGCATTGTGAGTGGATAACTTTTAAAATGCGCAGGTCGCCCTTCGTCTTCGGCAGCTACGCCCCGATCTCGTTACTTCCCCTGAGCTCCGTTTCTCCCTTGCATCCAGACGGAGAGGTGCTGAAGAGGTGTGACTGAGGCGCGATAATTAATATCGGGGTTCGCAGGCAGGCTGGCGGCTGTCAAGGAACTCTCTCCTTATCATCAGCTTCTGCGGGACGTGCTCTTCGTTTTGGCATGTGGAGAGTTACCCTCGTCGCCCTCGGACGACATCGTTTTGCGTTTCCGACGGGGGGCAGGTTTTTCCAGAAGTGACAGTGTGGAGGAGTCTGATCTGCCCTTGAAGGCTTGAATCTAAGTCTCCACGTGCTCACATTCGAGTGCTCCGGGCTCCTGCCGTTTCTTCTACCCACGGAACGTCTTAAAAAAAAAAAAAAACGTTATTATATATGGCTATCTTCTGCTATGATAGCTGTTGTTTAAAAAAAAAAATTGGTACTGGATTTCAGTACGTTTAAGACATACAGGGCACTGCGATACACCTCTCTGAGAATCTGCGCAGAGATAGGGCAGGAGGATTTGAGAAAGACACGGGTTCATCTGCTTTCCGTTGGTTTACTGTCAGCGGTGTCCTCCGTCGCAGTTGCAGAAATCTTCACATTAGTATAAATAACAGTTCACAACCTTATCTCCCCGGAGCCCCCCCCCCCCCCCCCCCCCGGCCTCATAAATTCACTTCAGATACACTTCAAAATGGCGGGGATTTATCACGTTGCTTTTGTCATACGAAATTCCTGGAAGAATTCATCCTGTTAACCTGGTGTCAGAGCGATGGTGGATAACATACGAGTCATCTCCCCCCCCCCCCCCCCCCCCCTCGCCCCCCCCCCCACCACTGACGGGGAGTTTGATTCCCCCCGCCTACCCCCGTCTGCCCGCACAGGAGCCGAAGGAGGCGCGTGAGCCAGCCAAGCGTTCTGAACGCGTGACCGGGAAGCGCTTCCCCTCGGAGAAGCGTTTTATGATATGAAGACATCCGTCAGTAAAAAGTGTGTTGGGACCTGCCCTCGGGCTTTCTGCCTCCGCAAGAAAGCCCCCCTTCCCCCCGCCCCCACCCACCCGCCTTTGATTAAAAGGCAGCGCATCCATCAAAATAACTTCCACAGACAAATTGATCAGGCCCTTCTGGAATTATTTATTTATTTATTTGTTTTGCATGTGTTATGATGAGAGGAATTTGACCTCTTTGTGCACAAATACTTCAAAACTGTGGAAAGAAGACTTACTGACTTACAACTTGCTCGCGTGATTTATAATTGTGATCGTGGGAGCGTCTGCTTACGAGGGAATATTAGCGTTTGCTTTTTTGGCTTTTAGGACAAGGTCCTGACAAATGGAGGAAGTGAGGTGTCCTCTGGCAGGAAGTGAGGTGTCCCCGGGCTCTAAGTAAAGTGTCCCTAAGCCGGAAGTTAGCTGTCCCTGGCCTGGAAGGGAACAGTCCCCTGTCAGGAAGTGAGGTGTCTTCGGGCAGGAAGTGAGACGTCCCTCAGGCAGGAAGTGAGGTGTCTCTGGGCAGGAAGTGAATGTAATGATAACAGAAGATTGTGAATGAAGGGAAGGGGTTTCTGCCTGTGGACTGGACGGTGCTGGGGCTAGCTGAAGCTACTTATCTGTATATCTAGTA
Organism: Anguilla japonica; assembly: GCA_025169545.1. Classification (NCBI taxonomy): domain Eukaryota; kingdom Metazoa; phylum Chordata; class Actinopteri; order Anguilliformes; family Anguillidae; genus Anguilla; species Anguilla japonica. The sequence goes on from CM045891.1 coordinate 2,824,178, forward strand.
GAGAGTAATTAAACCCTGACATTCATAGTGTGTGAGACCACATTCCTCATCGGCATCTACTTCTATCATTAAACATGCAAGGATACTTAACATAACACAGTGACAAATTCAATGGCACTTTTGTCTTATAATAATAATAATCAATTACTTCTACTACTAATTCTGTACTACTACTACTACTACTACTAATAATAATAGTAAATAGTAGGATTTTAAAAATATTATCTCAGTAAATCTGTATGTTGTCTTCATGGCTTCAGTGGTCATATCGCCCAAAGTTTCTCCTGCTTTTGTTGAACTTAAGAAACGGGCTTGAGAGCACTCTGTCTGTCCGTCTGTCTCTCTGTCTGTCGCTCTCTCTCGGGCTGCAGAGAGCTCTGCCTCTGTCTGAGTGCCTTTCCGAGGCTGACTGGCTGACCTCATCTGTTGTTTGTTTTCAAAGGCCTGGGCTCTCATCCCTGTGATCACATGGTTTCGCGCGTGTAGGGACACTCAGGCGAGCTGGCTTTCTGCCGTCCGTAGCCGTTCCCTGTCGCGGCCGGGGCCCTTATCTGAACGCAGACGCCGTCGCGTTTGCCCACTTTCCCCACGCAAGCGAGTCACATGTTCTCCGGAGCGCAAACACCGACCGGAGGAGAGCCGATATTTACAGCTCTGAAGCGCACATCTATTTTTTTGCTCCTCTGCTGAGTGTGTGTGTGCGTGTGTGTGTGGGAGGGGTGGGGGACATTCAAAAGTAAAATAATCCCATCTGTAACCTGTTATTTCTTTTTTTTTTAAATCCTTGGCACTGAGGATAATGAATCCATATGTTCATGGGGGGACAATCACATTAACAATTAACTTGGCAACGGGACTGTGGATGTGGTAGAGAAGCTGAATATGCCCAGATTAATGAGCTTCTCAGTGATTGGTCCTGGCAGTTCATTGCTGCTGGGATGGGAGGCGTGGCTTTGCGATGAGTGGCGTTGGCACAGGGGGCACAGCGGGTGACGGTTGTCGTGTCCTTTCCCTGGCAGGGTGGCACCGATGGGTCGGTTGAGTCTTTGGGCGATTCCTCTCCTGCTGGGCGTCTCCCTCCAGCCAGCCGACGGGTGGAGGACCCAGTCCACAGCCAACAGGGTGGAGAACGCCACGCAGAGACTCCACCTCAGGGTAAATATGACTTCCTGTTCATCCTTCTCTCATTCCATCTCTCTCTCTCTCTGTTACACTCACTCTCTCTCTCTCTGTTACACACTCCCTCGATCTCTTTTACACCCTCTAGTTAGTTTAATTTAAAATTGGTTTCAGTGTGATGAGAGATTTTTGAACATATTTTCACATTTTTATTAAGCACGAGTGTGCTGCTCTTCCTTGTCTGTCAGCCGCACTGCTCTGTCTCTGTGACGTGCTGGCTGACGTGCGTTTGCTGAGTGCATCTTGATTGCGCGGTGTTGCGGTTCTTCGATGAGGACGTGCTTAAAGGACATGTACAGGGAGTGCGTTGCCGTGGCGTCAGCAGTGCTGCTCTTCCTCCCGCGCAGAGACGGCGATCTGTCACTCAGGCGTCAGTTTCACCGCGATTCAGTCACCGCGCGCCGTGGTGGAACTCAAACCTGTTTCCTCCGATTTTTATTTTATTTTATTTTTTGGCTTTTCGCGCTCCGCATTTGTATTCAGATCCCATTCGCCGCTCCTCGCCCACAGATTCTCAATGATTTACTTCACCTCAGTACCCCCGGCCCAGTTGTCCATGTGATCCATTTTCAGTTTTTTTGTGCTCGTGTGGATTAAAATCTGGGGGGAGAGAGAGGGGCGGGGGGGGGAGGCAGAAAGGGCACCGGCTGGCGTATGATGCATAAATAATGCCCGAGCGCGTAATGAAGCGCCCGTCAGACGCTCGAGTGTCTGAGGCGAAAATGAAAACCGCTGTAACACCTCGGAATCAATTTCCCTGCAGAGCAGCTGGAGGAAGAGGGAGGAGGAGGGAGTTCCTCTAACGACCGCTTCCTCTGGTCCGTGTGCAGTTAAACAGGCCGGTCCTCTGGTCCTCTGGTCCATGTGCAGTTAAACAGGCCGGTCCTCTGGTCCTCTGGTCCTCTGGTCCGTGTGCAGTTAAACAGGCCGGTCCTCTGGTCCGTGTGCAGTTAAACAGGCCGGTCCTCTGGTCCTCTGGTCCTCTGGTCCGTGTGCAGTTAAACAGGCCGGTCCTCTGGTCCTCTGGTCCGTGTGCAGTTAAACAGGCCGGTCCTCTGGTCCTCTGGTCCGTGTGCAGTTAAACAGGCTGTCCTCTGGTCCTCTGGTCTGTGTGCAGTTAAACAGGCCGTCCTCTGGTCCTCTGGTCCATGTGCAGTTAAACAGGCCGGTCCTCTGGTCCGTGTGCAGTTAAACAGGCCGGTCCTCTGGTCCTCTGGTCCGTGTGCAGTTAAACAGGCCGGTCCTCTGGTCCTCTGGTCCGTGTGCAGTTAAACAGGCTGTCCTCTGGTCCTCTGGTCTGTGTGCAGTTAAACAGGCCGTCCTCTGGTCCTCTGGTCCATGTGCAGTTAAACAGGCCGGTCCTCTGGTCCGTGTGCAGTTAAACAGGCCGGTCCTCTGGTCCTCTGGTCCGTGTGCAGTTAAACAGGCCGGTCCTCTGGTCCTCTGGTCCGTGTGCAGTTGGCTTCGCCCACAGGAAAGCCGTTGCCTCGCAGAGCAGATGTATCCTTCCAAATCCCGTAACAGGAACAGAATCATGCCTCTCTTCCGGAGAACAGGTAGCGGAGAGCTAGCTGTTGGCTGTGGAAATTTGATGACAACGTTGACGTGAGTCGAGGGGGGTGGGGGATAAATACCAACAGGCTTTCAGGGAGGATTTCTCCGTATCCGTTTGGCAGAAATGACATGAAAGTCACATTTCCCGCGCGAGGCCCTCAGCGCGTGATCTGCGGGACGTGATGGAGCCCGCAAGGTGCCGGAACTTTCTACGGGTGTCGTGCGGTTTGGATGATGTGATTTGCTGGAACGTGAGGCACTTACCGTCAGAGACTTTGACTCCTCCTCCTTCTCTCTCGCTCTCTTTAATGGCCGTCAGTTGCTGTTGCGCTCGTTCCGTAGTTGACAGTTACCACGGTGACCGGTCACAATTGCTGTCACGCCTGCCGTTTTTCCTTCAATTGAAAATATCCTATTGGCTAAAGCCATAATTTGATTATACTGCTGTATTAAACAGTCTTTAAAAGCAGTGTACAGACCCCCCTTTAAAATACAGTGCAGGGATAAATGTGTCATAGGAAAGGGTCATAAGAGTACTGTCCCACTGGTGCGCTGGGTTGCTCTGCTGGGTCTCTCCGTTAGATAGGCAGGAGGCGGCTTCCGCTGTGTGTTGGGTTACTTCTGTGTGTTTGGAACTAGGGTTACCGCTGTGTTTTGGGTTGCTATGTTGGGTCGGGTGGCGGTTTCTACTGTGTGCTGGGTTACTATGCTGGGTCTCTCCATTAGAAGGGCGGGTGGCAGTTATCGCTGTGTGTTGGGTTGCTATGCTGGGGCGGGTGGCAGTTAGCACTGTGTGTTGGGTTACTGCTGTGTGTTGGGTTACCGCTGTTCGCTGGCTTGCTATGCTGGGTCTCTCCGTGGCGGGTCCCACCGTGTCATTGGCTGAGCATTAACACTGCCGTGTTTGGCCTGCGGGGGCCGTGCCGTCCCCCCTCCCATCCATTGCAATCTGCGGCTCTGACACCTGCGCCATTACCTGCTGCTCGGCGAGCCCCCGAACCGCTCAGACGGGGTAATGCGATCCGCCCCGCGCGCTGCCGGGCAACGAGTCGCGCCGCTCTGAGTCCCAAACTTCCCCCAAACGAGCCTCCCTCACATAACGCGATTCCCACAAACAGACTGAGAGAGCGGCCCCTCCGACACCGCGGTGCCGTTTGCGCGGGTCGGTAAACGATGCCGCGTTTACCTCATTTACCCCCCCCCCCCCCACTTTCATCTGCCTGATCGGTGCCCTTCAGGTTAACCTCGCTCGTTCCCCATTAAGCCGTCAATGTGAAAGTGTCAATATATCTGAAGGACGGATTTAACCCTTTGAAGAGTAGCCTAGGTTTTTTTTTTTTTTTGGAACGTTTCTTCAGTGTCGGTGTTCTAGAACTCCGTTGCTTTCGGTCGCCGGCAGTGATTGTGACATCAGCGTTAGAACGTTCAGCTTAAGAACGTTTCCGATCACTCATTTGTGACCTCACAGCTGAAAGGGTTAATTACAGACGCTATGTACAGGTGTGTGCTGGACTTCCAGCGGGTAAAGAAACACACCTGCGCACACACCTCCTCACGATCGATCCCTGAACGATCTGCTGAACCTCTGCTCAGCCTCGGTTTTATGACGGGTCCGAAATGAGATGAGAGAAATTAATGTAGTGCATTTGCCAGGCTCACATAAAATACATTTTACACGATTATTTCTTCTCAATATAATTTATAGACTGGCATCATTGTCAGATATAGATACATTTTTAATTTACTAAAATGCTGCTCACCATACTGAAAAAGTCTGGCCCGTTGTTTGTTATGATGACTGCAGTAATTCTTAACTCCATGACCTCATAGTAAGCTCTGCCTCCGTCTGCAGTGCTGACCTGTGTGCATGTGCCTATATTCACTTCCCTATCTCCTATGGAGAAATAGTCATTTTATCAGGATGCGGTATGAAAACCTATTGGGCGAGAACTTTAAGCCTCCGATCCTTGACAGGAAGAACCGGTGATATGCTGGATGAGTTCTTTTTTTAGATGATACCTTAATCTGTCCCGGGGGGGGGGGGAGTTTATTCAAAACCACAAAGCTGTAAACTCTATCTCCAGACCCGGTGCACTTTGCATTAAATGCCAGCCGCAAGGTTGTGCTTCCTTTCTTTATTTGTAGGGTTTTTATCTTACAGTCTATGACAGAGCCCACCCCCCCCCCACCCCCCCCCCACACACACACACCCCCACACCCCCGCCAGGTTAATAACTTCTGAAATTGGTTTCCATTGGATACCCTTCTGTCACTCACCACTTTGATCCCTTCTGAACTGATTTCTGAATTGCCGTGATCTAGAACTGGGACTGGCGGTTGCTATTGAATTTTAAAATACACTAAGCTATGAAGTGTTACGGCAACAGCAAATGTGACCATCAGTGTAATGTACTGTTTGTCAATATTGCATTATTTCACTACATTGTTTTGTCATGCACAGAGATGTATTATTTTTCTATAGCGTTGTATTTAGCTTTATATTTTGCTAGCGCGTCAGCAAACTGTATGCTCTGTCATGTTAATGTCCTCTCAAATTATTTTTAAAGACTTGGATTTATCTGTACAAGTTTGTCACTGCTATGAACCCGATGGAAACAACATCTTGTTTTTTTGAGCAAAACAGAACAAGAGGTTTTTGTTTCTCTTTGTTTGATCATTTTTAACCAAATATTGCAATCCTGACCACAGTGCCCAAGTTACTGAACTACATTATAACAAAAAAAAAAAAAAGGAACTTTTCCTCAGTATGGCTGGGATAATGCATCTGAAATATAACAGTTTGCTCTGGCTGGTTTTTAGGAGGCATTTGTGTAGTGAAAGAAAAATTTAAGCACCGTTCATGACATTTTTGCTATGGTTAGTCTCTAGAAATACCCATACAGGAAAGCGACTATAAATAAAATGACACCGATGGCGCGGTTGTTCGCCCTCATGATAAGCTAATGGCCGTGGGAGCGAAGCGTCGATTCTCCTCTTGGAGCCCGACTCTCTGTGTAATTTGGGCTTTCGTCGGAACGCTCACGCTGCGGCTCATCTCCTGACGAAAGTTTTGCGAATATAATTTCTGCCGGTAATCACCGCTGCCCTAATTGTGTGTGTCTCTTTTTTTACCCCCGTTGGTTTGCGTTCACGCGGCTTCACGTCTCCTGATTGCTCATTAAGTCGTTGCGTTCTTAAAAATACACGCGAGTGTTTGTTTGTGTCTTCACGAGCACAATTTGGCGAATTAACTTTTGTTTACCGCTGAACTCTTGCAAATTCTTGTGGGAGAGGGTAAAAAAACGGAAACAAATGTTGATTGATTCCATTTCGTCTGCGGAATTCATTTAAACTGGGTCGGTGACTGAACTGTACGCGGGCCTGGGCGTGTTTTGACTCTCTGAATCGTTTGTAACACCAGGGATGAAACTTATTCGTATAAATCTTTAGCTGATAAAGTGTGAAGGTATCTAGTGGATCGGATAGCAAGATGACCAGCAGTTTTTCTATGTAAACCCCACTGCCTTTACTTTCCAATGAGAAATGTGAACAACGATTCAACTGTAGTTTCAACATCGGTTTCTCCTACAACACTGCTCAATGCTCACAACACAAAATGTTTCGCACGATTAGATATGGCTTTTATATTTATTTAAGGTTTACCAATGGGATATTTAGGTTTAACAAATAGCTTGAGGGTGTCCTCTCATGAGGATGTGGCAACGCGGCTTTATAATGCTAACAGGAAGTGTGAAAATATAAAAGAGGGTGATTTGTACTGCAGCTGTATCCCACATACATCTTTGCAGGAGAGAATAATTCTCTAGAACTGGATGCTAAATTAAATTTTTCATAAAGCATGTCTTTGTGCACCCTTCTACTGTTACGTCTGGTGATTCTGAAAGGAGATCCAGTTCTCTAGCTATTCTCTAGCAGGTACAGTAGCTATTAATTACAAAAACCTACTCGTGGTAGGCCCATTTAAACAGGTATTAGTGTTTATTTTATTTAGACTGCAGAGGAATTATTCATTCTGCCACTGCCGGTTTTCTGAATAAATCTGGAATGACATCGGTTAAAGTATGGCGTGAGATTAATTGGGGGGAGGGGGAGGGGGAGGGGGGGGGGGATTTGGGTCGTCAGTGGCCAAGGTTATATCAGCAGCCGGCCCGGAGAAATGATGAACACGCTCCCGGTCACCGTTTCCACCCCAGACAAATTTGAACTGACAGAAACCCTCCCCCCCAACCCCCCCTCCGTCCCCCCTGCTACAGATTTCTGTCCTCTTAAAATTAGGCCGGGTCACCGGGCAACCCAAAGCGATATTTCGATGTTCGTCTGGGACCTGCGCTATGAGTGTTATTGAACTCGGCGCTACAAACGTTTCCACGGCGATTTATTAGATGCCACAACATACCGACCAAACCGAACTTCCTGTCAAAGAGAAAGCTGATTTGCTGGATAACTCGGGAAAGTAAATTCCTTCTTTCAGGCGGTTATTTAACCTTTTCAAACGGAATGTTCTCTTCTCAGGAGCCCGCACAGGTGTCTAATTTTTGTGATGACTGCAGGAGCTTCTTGTCAGCTGCTGCCATGCTTACACAAGGGCGGGAAAAACATCTAATTAAACATCTCGGGAGACGGCGCGCCGCCTGAACTCCAGGATTAAAAGTTTCACCGAAAAGTTCTGTTTTGATGGGCACACATTTTCAGAACCTGCCACATTTTAGGACGACCTTGATCAACCTCGTTAATTTATCAATATCAAACAAAAGTAAAGGTCATCCAATTTGGAAGGAGTCCAAATGTTTGAACAATGAGTAAGGGGTTGAGTAAATCTGTCATTAGTGTTTGCATCTCCATGCAGTAATGAACTGTTTAACTGGGATGGCTGCATGCAGGATGCGTGTTTTCATGCCCAGTGACACCACTCCATCTTTCCCAAGATGGCGGGAAAGTTTTGGCGTTAGCGGGAAGCACGTGTGTGCTCCCTGTTTTTGACCTCCTCTGCCCTCTAGTATAAGACTGACTGTGTTGGAATAGGTGGGAATAAAAGGTCCTCTTCGATTCTCAGCTGGATGCACGCCACAGTAATTATAATGAATAGAGCTTAAACGCTTTAAAAAATAAGCTGTGCAATTAAATATGACTGCAACGCATGCTTGCAGTTGTTCTTGTTAATCGTGTTCATTTTGCTCTCGGAAAGAAGAAGAAGAAAAAAAAGATTTTCAATTTCGCATTTAAGTGTTTTCTAAACATTTTGGTTTTGTGTATCATAAAAAATGTGGGCTGTGCATAGTTCTAGGGGACACATCACATATTCATATTCAAAACCTTTCTCATCAGAGGAGTGGATGTGATGTTGGTGGAATTACATTTATTGACTGATTCTGAGCGCTGCACAGTTTAACACTATAAAGGAGCCTGTGTGTTTGAGTTGTGTTTTGTTTATAATGATCTAAAACACGCATACTCTGGTGGCATTATTTTAATGAATGCTGCAGAAACATCCGCACAAGCCCTGGCCTCTTTGTATCATGGCTCCTTAAGATGTACTGCAGGTAAAGCCCTTACTTGTCACTGCTACTTAAAGATAAGCTGCGGTGGGCTTACTTGGTAACCAAAAAAAAAAAAAAATCTGCAGGTTTTCATTAACAAGGCTGTACATGACACGCCACTATTGTTGCACATTAAAACCTTTAAGGAATAGTTTTTATAGTCTGCACTCTCGATCCTTCCTGGTACCAAGCGCAGAAAGTGACTTAAGTGGGAAAAGCTCACAAAAATCCTGACTTCCTGTTCTTGGAATACCCTCCAAGAACACTCTACCTTGAGAACTTAAGTTCATTCAAAGAATTCAAATCAAGAATTCTGGAATCAAGGCTGGAACTGTTGGTGTTCTCTGTTGTCATTGTGTGCCATTGATGTCTGATATCATTGATTACAGTCATTTAGCAGACGCTCTTATCCAGAGTGACTTACACAACATTCTACACTGCATTTACATTGCATCCATTTACACAGCTGGATATATACTGAAGCAGTGCAGGTTAAGTAACCTTGCTCAAGGATACAACGCCAGTGTCCTACCCGGGAATCGGACCTGCAACCTTTAGGTTACAAGACCAGTTCCTTACCCATTATAGTGACTAAATGTCATTTTTTACATTTATTTCCTGTGCTGTTTGTTGCACATTTCATTGTGTACATAATAGTTCCCCCTTGTAAAAGAGGTTCCTAATGGCATTTCCTGGTTAAAATGAATAAAAAATGCATTTCTTAAAGCAGCACAATTACTAATCTAAAAATTTGAGATGGGGGCTTTCGTTTCTGCTGTGGCCAAATTAACTCTATAACGCTTTAAGAAACTGAATGCCATGATGATAACTTAATTTGATAATTATCATTAAACGATACTACCCTTTCATAAAAGTATTTTTTCATAAGCAAGCCTGTGATTTATCACACGATTTGGATCGCTGGGCCTTGATCGTGGGAAACGTAGCTGTAAAAGGCTCGCTGGCCTTTTTGAGTCAAATTCTGGTAAAAAGGAGCGAGTTCCACTGATACGCCTGATTTAATACAGCATAATAATCCTTCTTACATTTTCCCCCTTTTCATAAAAATGAGATCTAAGGGAACCCATAACTCCACCGTCACCACCAGCCAGCGGGACGCACCTTTAGAGGCAGTTATTCTGCTGGTCTGGTGAAGAGGAAACCAGAATTCAGCACTCCCCCCCCCCCCCCCCCAAAGTTAAATTTTCAGGGTTCCGTTTGCTTCGCTCATCAAACGCACATTCAGACGGAGCTTTCCCAGGCCTGGGGGGGAACTCAGTGGGCACATTGCAGTGAAATACCGTGTGTTACCTATCAGAGGTAAATACAGGTGCCACCTGGCATTACACCCGCCACAGCTGTTGAAGTTAAGAGCTGTCGTTCTCTTGTTCGAAATTGCCTGTTAAATTTGGAGATTTTTAAAACGCTTACTCTCAATTAAGGAATAGGATAATTTGATCATTTGGGTTGAATGCTGTTTCAATACTGTGATTTAAAAAAAGATTGCTGACAAATTATGTAGTCAGAGTACTCCATACTCTGTGTCATGGAACTGGTTAGTGTCATGAAATACATTGTGTCTTATGGAATTGGGTGTCTGTGCTGTGCGTGTGCGTGTGCGTGCGTGCCTGCATGCTTGTGCGCGTATTCAGTATAGGTGAAATGTAATGGTCATATTGTGCAGTGAGGCCAGAGTAAATAAAGGTGTGATATATACCTCTCTTCTTTATGGATACCTGCTGCAGGAGTACCGATAAGATAGAAGGGCTGCTTCTTATTGTGTTCCATGAAAGATAATCGTTTTTACTTTTAATGCAGGCCCATGGTTTACAGTAAGAACAAAAGAACGTTTGGTAATGAGAATCAGGCCCTTCAGCTTGTGTAGGCTCTCAGTTTCCCTGCTGTTTATAGAGTATGGAGCACTGAGTGTTTCTGCCAGGGCTACCCAACCCTGTCCCTGAAGATCTACCCTCCTGTAGGCTTTCACTCCAACCTAACAGAGCACACCGTATTCAACAGCTAGCGAGCTAATTGAGCTGCTAATTAGTAGAAACAGGCATGCCAAATTAGGGGAGAATTGAAAACCTACAGGACAGTAGATCTCCAGGAACTGGGTTGGCTTAGGGTTAGGGTTACTTACTTAAAAAAAAAAAAAAAAAAAAACAGCCCCAGATTAATGGGGCTAGTCCTCCACACAGTAAAACTCTGACTGACGACAGACGTCTTATTTTGCTAGTTGAACCTTTCAAGCAGGAAGCAGCTCTCCTTAATTTGTTCATCCAGATGAGCATAGAATCTCTTTCCTGTGTTTCGGAAAAAAAATTCCCTACGGTTTTCCTCTTCGAGCAGTCGAGTCGAAGATCGCCCTCCTTTCCCCGCGCTAACCTCTGTCATTTAAGACTCGCTCTAATATCGCTGCTTTGTTTGCCTGCCTGCTTGCTTCAAAGTGTTCCGCGTACCCATGGAAACCTCAGAATCTCGGAGTTCTGCAGCGGCGCAGGATTCCGCCGTTGCCGGGAGCTTTTTCAACTGATTAACCGACACGCCGGCTTCTCTCCCGTTCGGCCGCGCCGTCGGTTGCCACAGCAGCGCACGTGCACGTGCACGTGCGCGCTCCGTCCACCGCAGGCTCTCAGTTTAATCAGCAGAACCCTTTCCCTCTGACGCACAGATGAGAGATTGTCGAGAAGAAAAAAAAAATGAAGAAATAAAAAACCCTCCAGGGCAGCGAAGCCATTTAACGATTAATCAAATGCCCTCGTTGTATATCTTGTCGTGTGCGATTTAAATGCCACGCAGGCGCGACCTGTAACGTGATTCTCTTTGATTTCATTTCAGCTATTTATTGCCTCTGACAATTTCATTACTTTTAATAAAAACCATTAGGCGCGCAAAACAGGTAACTGAGGGACGCGATGTTGTCTGCGATATTATTGCACGTTGTCACGTTTTCCGGGAGGCGGAGGCGATGTTTAATCTTGAAGAACCGTTCCCCTGTCAGCACTTTCATTGTCAGAGGGCCTTTCCGTGTCAGACGTCCCCGTGACGAATGTTGATAACTGCATTTTCTTAATTCTCAAGGTTAATGTGGAATGCGCGTGTAATATATGGGGCACCAGCCTGCTAAGCAGGTAATACGTGACATAAGGTGAAGTAGTGTAGGTGGTAGGTAGATAGTACTGTAAGCGTTCAAACTCATTTCCTTGGCAGTTATGTTGATATATGCTTCTTCTGTGGTGTGCATATCCTCTGCACAAGGCCATGGCACTAAATCAGCCTTTCCTCCCTCCGTGCCTCAACAACAGCCCATTTCCACGCTCACGCGTGTATAACGCAAGCCGTTGTCAAGCTGAAACACGGCCAGCGTTTTGGAGAAAGGAGAGCGCAGTACTCCCAATAGAGCTCATTTCTCTCGGTTGGTGTGGATGGTTCGCGTGCAGTTTAGACTGACAGCTGGCCTGAGAGTGACAGATTTGAAGTGGCTAGAGTTTCTGTTGACGTGCACTCGGACGCTGGGTGGGAACTGAGGGGAAAATTAACTCAGATTCCCCAGTTTATTACAGATCAGAAGCACGGGCCTTATCAATATCATACTATCCCATATCCTGTCTTAGAAACTGTCTTTTTATGAGTGTGTTATGCATGCTCTGAAATAAGGACATGCATGCCCGTACTGTTATCGTTCCCTCAGTTTTAAGATTGTACACACACCCTCAGGGTACAGATATAGCTGAAGATGTTCTGTTCCTTTTATTGAAAGTTATGATTGTGCTTGGATACCCCGCTGCATTTTCAGTATGACGGTAACTTGCTTTATCGATCAAACGTGAACTTGCACATGGTGCTGTAACAATGAGCTGCGTTTCCCTGGATAGTTTATTTGTTTTTTAAGAGGTTTCTAATGCACTTTGCCTGTGTTCATACACAATATAGTTTGCCCACAGTATAGTTCTAAACTTTACTGCAGGAGAGCTTGTTTTGAGGATGGGGGTGGAGGGGGTGGGTGTGTGTGTCTCTCCCCCATTGTACAGGGTGTCTTTGGGCATCTGCCACAATGCTGGGACGTGTGACAGTGTTGAGACTCCTGGTCATAGTGAGTTAATGATGCAGCCTGTGAATCTACTAATTATTGTGAACTAAGTCGTGGAACGCAATGCGCAGTTATGTTCCCTGCCAACTTCGAGTGAAGTGTTGCCAGTACTGCTAGTGCAAAAAGTCTTTGTTCAAATGGGAACAGCCTGATCTAATTTTTCCCCTTCGTGCCTTTTGTTAACTCTGCCAAGGAGGTTTTATAACAATGCCTGTCTGTCCGTCTGTCCGTCCCTCTTGACAGACATATCTGGAAAAGTAATGGCCATTAAACTACACTGCCGCTCATATACGTTCCTTCTAGTTTCATCTGTTATGCTTGAGCTCCAAAAGGGATGTTGCACATCTTTGTAAAAAAAAAACTTCTTTTTACATCTGTGTTGTTTTTTTTTTGCCGTTAATTAAAGAAAGAGCGTTAGACGTACGTGGAGGAGAACAGCTGTCATGGTTCCGAGAGAAAGCCCTTTCTGGTGCGTCTGGAGAGGAAATCGCGGCGGGCATTCTCAGGCATGGCGGCGCGGTTCTTCGGCGACGGCGTCGACACGTCAAAACGAACGCGGGCAGCAGGTGTCCCGCATGCGAGCGCTGCGGAACATCGTCTGAGGAGGAGGAGGGCGAACGCGTCGATCTGGGACGCGGTGCGAAATGCCGCGGTTGTGCCGTTAGAGGAACAACAAAAAAAAAAAAAAAATGAAGAACGGCTATAACCAGAGCCATATGTTTATTTTGCATCTGTCTTCTTTTGCAGCAAATTGGAGGGGACGATGGGAAGACCAACACATGTAAGTACTCTAATTTTCTTCTGTGTTTTACTGCTTCATTTGATTTGTTTTAGCCATTTCATCTATTTACCTTTTTTTTCTAATCATTGGAGTAAAGTGTTTTTATTTGATCTGTTGCTGGAATGTATAGCTCCAAATATCTTTAAATGATTTGCATGGATCATAGCTTTACAGACCTGATCCTCGGCGAACACTAAATACTGACAGAACATTTTGAACGCAAGCTACTATCTGGAAGTGTCTTAAGAAACACGGGAAACTATTTACCACTAGGTTTTGGCATGAAAAATCCATTAATTTCCACATTTAACGGCTTGCTGTGGCCTGTAATCTGATCTATACCAATTATCTTCACTAGATCTGCCAGCGCTTTATAAAGTTTGCTGAAGGAAAGCGCTGGATGCATTTAGAGTACTGCGTCTGAGAGTAAAAGTTCTAATTGTGGAATAAAAGCGGAGAGAAAATGGGGATGTGTCACATTCAGTGGCACTCCGCGAATTATCAAGGCGGAGATGCGTCTCTGCACAGCCGTAAAAATTAAAGCAAACAGTATATTTGCATTATAGACTTTTCTGGTGAAACATCGGCTTTGTTAGCGAGGTAATAAATTCCCGCTTGTGTATCACTGACCGTAGAATCTGTGCGATGAAAGGGAATGGCCACTGGTAATGGAGAGTGGAGAGCTGCACCATGTCTTTCAGCTTTTAGCCCACGGAGTGAGCTGGACTCATTGAGTAAGACTGAATTATTCAAATCCGCTGGTTATTCATCCCTTGGGGCTAATTACGCAGTGTCTGTTTATGTGCTAAACTTCAGCACCATCTCCACCATCAATAAACACATGCCTGCTCTTTCCCATTCCATCCCTCTCTGTCTCTCTCTCTCTCTCTCACACACACACACACAGACACACAGACACACACTCACTCTTTTTCTCTCTGTCTCTCTCTCACATGCACATACACACACACACACACTCACCTTCTCTCTCTCTCTCACACACACACACACACACTCACTGCCAAGCCTCTTCTGCTCACTTGCAAATTGTGGCATTAATCGAAGTGGCCTAATTTGGATGGCGAGGTGTCGGTCTACCTGTGAATACTGCTGCGTATAAGACCAAGGTCTCTCGCTCTCTCTCTCTCTCTCTCTGTCTCTGTCACTCTGTTTCCATCTCTCTCCATCTCTCTCCTTTACTCTCTCTCTCTCTCTCTCCCTCTCTCTCTCTCTCTCTGTCACTCTGTTTCTATCTCTCTCCATCTCTCTCCTTTACTCTCTCTCTCTCTCTCCCTCTCTCTCCATCGCTCTGTCTCTCCCTCTCACCCAGCATTGGACAAATGACATTTTCGGCAGCGAGCGAAAGTGCGCTCGCTGAAGACTTTCGCGAAAAAGGTCACTCTTCGTCAAAAACGGAGGCGACTCTGCTCCGCGACTCTCACGTTGCCGAAAGTACGATCGGGGGCATTCCCTCATTTATCTTTCGCGGGGAGAAAGGTGATTAATTTCGCCTCCAGTGCTTAATTTATGAACCCGTGTGGCGGTTTAATCAGGGTTCGTTACCGTCACAAATTAAACAATGGGAGGAGACAAACTAAGTGAAGCGGGCCCTGTGGTTCATTTAGACGGTAATTGGGTGCGAATTAGATGGGGCAATGCCGACAGAGCCGCTCTCTAACAAGCTGTAAATGACTGGGGAAGGGGAGGGGGGGGGAATGGGGGGGGCGTGAGGGGGGAGGGGGGAGGGAGCCGTTTCGCTCAGGAATGCCGGAGAACGAGAGCTGATCGGGGGGAGATCATAAAGACATAAGGAGAGTGCTGTTGAGTAGAGGTGGGCACTGAGGGCCGTGTCCATTTCTGGTTTTCATGCAAACTGGTTTTCTGGCCTTAAGTGCTTAATTAGCTCCTAACGAGCAGTTCAGCTTCATTTCTTGATAAGCTCATGGATTACGGTCGAAGATGGTTCTTGTGTCCCCATATGAAAGATTTTACTTTGATCTGATCTGCGAGTGTACCGGTGCTGGCCAATTAGCTCATTCAGCCCGAGTAATGGGGGGATAAGCACCTGCTCTCCAGGACTGGAACTGCCCCCCCCCCCCCCCCCCCCCCCCCCCCCCCCCCCCCCGCTGTAGAGAGAAGTAAGGGGTGTGGCTTGTGTCCGTAGCATTCTGTTTGCATTACTTCCGTATTCTGAACTAATGTGCGTTTCATCATCATGCCTGGGCGCGTGGCGGTAACGCACAGAGGGGGCAGGTTTCTATGCACTTGCTTAAAGGGTAATGAGGCCTTTGGTGAGTCACTGCTCTGCCGCGGACACCTGCTGCATTGGAAAAGCGTTCACGTAGCGCGCCCGTTCTCCTGACGCGCTGGGACGTTGTTTTCGCGGTAATAGAAATCGAAGGACCGTCGCTGTGGAAGGGGAGGTTGCTCGCGCATGCACGCGCTGGCGGCAGCTTGGTGAGATTTTTGGAAAAGCAGCACTCCAATTCGCCGGCTGGCTCTTCATGGCCTACCAATGGCGGCGAATCACGAGAGACCCTTAGCTGAGTCAGGTAGGGTTTGGCAATTCTTTAAGCCCAGCCAGTGTATGATCTGTGCCCCGTGTGGGGACAGGAACTCAGAGAACAGTTAAGTCAAATCATTAACGGCCATATTAAAAACCATTAAAAAATTTTTAAAAATGGTTTACACGCCATTGCCAAGTAGTATTGTCACATCGCATCATTAATGCACTGAAGAGCGATGGACATTAGTCAGAATGTGATTCATAAACCGTCTGGACAAAAATTATTGAACCGTCAAATTAAATTAAATTTTCAAAAAATGTGCATTGCTCCTGTCAGGTCTGGCTTTGTCTTTAGCTCACCATCTTCAGGACAATGAGATGCCTTCAGATGAATGGATGGAAGGACAGTTATTATGGGCTGGAAGACAAAGGTCACAGACAAAGTCAGCCGTGCCAAACATCTAAAATGTGAGGTCACGTTCTTGCGATTTGATGGAGCCTGTGAAAACCTTCATAATCCACAGGGGGGGTACATGGCTTTCCGAATCAGACCAAGGATATTTGCTACATTTCACTTCTGGCACTACAATCTTTATTTCGCTCTAGTATGTTTCTTTTGTACCTCTGCACCTGGAACTAATGCACTTGTTGTACGTCGCTCTGGATAAGAGCGTCTGCTAAATGCCTATAATGTAATGTAATGTAATTTTCTTTTTACTCTTGACTGAAAACAAAACAGGAATTGGCACTCAATGCAATATGTTAATGGCTTTTCGATCAGGTTTGTGTGAGGGTGCAAAAAACAGTTAAATCTTTGCGAGCTACGCAAAGCGTCACAAACTCTTTCGCGATTAAATATGCCACTAGCGTCTGGAAACACTCCGTGCCCATTGGGGCAGCATCGAGTGGGCACAGTTTTAATTTAAGCAGGGCTTTCCGGTTCCCCCGCTGCTGACATTATGAGCTCCGTTTCTGTCCAGTGATGGGTTTCTGGTTCAGGAGGTGAGATGAGATCACAGGACCTGCATAAGGAGATGCTGTTTTTGCAGGTTGAGGGTTTGAGAATAAGTCACCCCGAGATGGGCATCTCATTCCTCTGGGGTCTCTGCGCCACTTTGTCACTCTGTAAAGGACAAAGCGTATTTGCATATCTCCGGGGAAAATGGAAATATTAATCAGACGCTGTCACGTCGGGTTATATGACTCGGTAAATACGTTTCGCTGCTTAACGCGCCCGCATATGCTTTCAGTGTCACGGGCTCAATGATATTTAGGTGCTCAGCAGGTGCTTCTGACTCGACGGTTTATTTAACCCTTTACGGTGTGAGATCACAAGCCGTGTGAATGGAATGTTCTCAACTGAATGTTCTAACGCTGATGTCACAATCGCCGCTGGCAATCGAAAGCAATTCTAGAGTTCTGGAATACTAGAGTTCTAGAACACTGACTTAGAATTTAGAATTTAAAAAAAAAAAAAAAAAACACTCTTGAAAGGTGTAAATGAATGTTTCCTGCTGTTGTCTTTCTTAAAGGTTCAGAGTGTGTTTCAGGCAATGGCATATTGCATATTATGCATGAACTTGCATAACATGCAATATTCAAATTCATGCATTGTATTACAGGCAATGACATGTTGGGTGTATTTCCGGGATTAAGCTTTTAAATGACCACCGATTCGAGAGCATCACTGGCGTATGAGAGCATCATTGGCGTATGAAAATCGATTGCGTGTGTGCAGACGGTGAATCAGAGGCGCCGGACGCGTTCCGAGGAGGGGAGAATCGACCGGTTTCCTCCGCGGAAGGGACGCGTTTGTCTGCGGCGTCTGACAGGTCGGGCGCACGCGTGCGTGGGGAAGGAGGGAGCCGGGGAGGAGAGCGGCGAGCAGCGAGCTTCTCCTCCCGGCTCGCCGACACTCCGACGGTCTGGCAGGAGGCCCGGCGGTGACGAGCGCGGAGCGGGAATACGGGCCGGCGTTCCCGGCGTTCCCAGCGTTCCCGGGCCTCATTATTAATTAGCGCCGCGCATTGATTATTCAGACGCGGCTGTCGGGGGGTGGGGGGGGGGCAAGGGGAGGGGGGGGAACCCCGCGGGGATGATCTCGCCCGCCGAGGCTCGACCGGAGAACATATGCTGATTCGTGTCTCCGGGTCGTCATGGAGATTAGGTCTGGGGCTCCTCCATGGACTCCCACGGCTGCTGCTGCTGTCCTTCTCCTGACCCTCCTGAGACTCGACGGGGGGGAAAAAAAAACAGTTTAAGCGTTTAAATTTTTTGTCATAATATAAGTGTCCTGGATGACCAAAAAAAAATATGTTGCAGTGAAAATATTTTTTTAAATAAATAATATAAACATTTTATTCTAGTGAATGTCCATTTCAGTTCAGTAGAATATATGGTTTTTGAGATTGAGACTGGTGTCCCCTCTAGGGGACAAATATGGATTGCTGAGTTTTAGGAGGTTAAATCTAAGCTTTAAGCAAGATTTAAGATGTCTTGTTCAGAGCAATTCTTTGATCGTTTCTGGGGAAAAAAAGGTTCTGGCTTCAGAAAATCATTGCAGAAATGTAGACGACTAATGCATTTGTAACTCATTTTGCATGGAAAGGCAAATATTATGGTTCTAAAAATGTGGGAAGCTTAAGAAGGCCTAGCGGCTTGTGCGGGAAACCATAACTGTTGAGCTAATCGCATGAGTCCGATTATTTCAGCTGCAGCGATTCTGCACAGGAACCGAGGACACAAATTTTGGAGAAATTAAACTGATGAAAAAAAAGTCAATTTGGAGAATTAATTTGATATATTGGTTGAATTATACATTTTAAAAGATAGTTATGAGGTTTGTTTTTATGTGTGCTAAATGTTTAATGTTTATAAAATAGATGAATGGCCAAAATAATGTGAAATATATGAATATGGCAATTGAGTTTGTCTCATGGTATGACCATACTGAAATTGTCAGATTAACAAAGGGGTAACATTCCAGCTTCAAAAAATCCCAAACGATCGGAAAAAAATGAGGAAAATGGAAAAACTAGCAAAGACTGCAGACCTTTTCTCTACGTTGATTTGACTGCTTTGAGTCAACAGCCCTACTGACAGTCCATATGTATAATGATACTTATGGACTATGAACCTATGGATGGCAATGGCTCCCTGTTGCTGCAAGATATTTTTGCACCCATAAAAACGTCCTATTAAAACGTCAGACGTAATGTTTTTGCTCAATTTGTGATTGTCACATAATAGAAAATGTATGAATTATCTAATTATTTCATCTCTTTCTGTCAGTACTAAAACATCATCAAACGCAAACATTAAATACATCCTTGTGTGCATGTAAGTGCTCTGAGATGCCTGCTGGGATCTCAGATGCAGTCGGTCTGCTCTGCCAGAAAAGAATGTGCTAGAATGTGCACCATAGGGGTACAGTGGCTTGTCACTGGGGCAGTACACTCAAAGGTGTGCCCATTGTACCCTTTTGGATTCGTATTTTCAGGGAAAAATATGACCCCCCAGTAGAGGGAACATTAGCAGGAATTGTGTCTCAGAGAGCAAAAACGGACCCCCATCTGTACCCCCTTTTTCTGACAGGTACGTATGCTTTGAGTGTCAGGTGCAAATGAGTCGGTAGGCACCAAAAAAAAAAAAAAAAAAAAAAGTACTACAAAGGTTTTAATATTGTGTTTGTATTTTTGGCATCACTTGCCCATGACAAGCAATTTGCTACTATCCTCATTCTCCAGCCCCGGCAGAACCGCCTGCCAAGCGCCTGGCTTTGAAGGTGTTCTGTTCCGAAAATTCAATATGCAATTTGTGCATTTCCACGGAGTGCTTTAAGCGCGCTCTCCTCTTGTGCGTTTTTACGATGCGCTGTCACCCGAGAGGACGGGGGAAATCGCCTGACAGACATTCCCCGTCCCAACCACGGCACGGAGTTACGGCGTGCGTCACGCTCAAAACAACGCCAGCTTATTTTTTTATTCGCTTTTTTTTTTGTTTTGCAGACCCTTTCTTCTTCTTCACGTGAAAGGTTTGCTGCGTTCTTTTCCGAGGAACATAAGCCTTCGGGTCTTATGAATATGCTAACACGAGTGACAACAGCAAACAAGCTCTGGTAATAGTGGTGGAGGTGGAGGGTGGGGGGTGGGTGGTGGTGTGTGGCGGGGGGGGGCCCTTTGGATATTCCACTGGTTGTCTCAAATTAAAATGCTGCATTATTTATAAGACAACAAATCTGCAACTGACTCAGGTAACATTTTTCACTGTGCTTTCAGACACGTGTGTGTGTGTGTGTGTATTTCTACATGGAACAGCAAAATACAGCTTGGGGAAAAAAAAACATTGAAAGAGCCACCTGATTAATCTAATTTGGCCTACGCTGCAGTTCTGTTTGTATCCCAAACCACTCCAATGACTCAACAGAGAAATTGCTATTCTACAAAGCTTCTACTTTTGTCATTCTTGAGCAGGAAGTAGTTTGCACCAGGCCGCCCTCCCAAGTCCATCACACGTAAACATGCATATTACTCAGTGTGTTGTATTATTACTCAGATGTGCTCTTAAAATGGGTTGTTTTGATCCTGGATGCTGATTGTCTGAGGCAGTCGTACTACTGTGCTTGTAAATCCAACACAATGACAATTTATCAAACGGCCTGATTGTAAACAGAATCATTCAGCACACAAACCTTTTTTTTTTTTTGTAACAAGCGACTGTTTTTATAAAAGCAATGCGGCACTCAAGGCATGCTGTATCGTGAATACATTCAGGAATACAGCGCGGCCTCTTGTGCTGTATTTCTTAAGCACCATGCACATCCATTGCTAATATAATTCTTTTTCTAGTATTCACACACCGCTCGCATTCAGTGAGGTCTCTAGTGAAGTGCACCCCCCGTGAACACAAGCATCTGTAGTTTATTAATATCCTAAATTTTCGCCGCCACACTGAAAATGTATTATCGCACGAGGATACAAGCGGCTTTGAAATGGCCTGCCGGTGAAGTGTTTACTTCCAGTGACAAGGAGGAGCCCGTCCCATTGTCTGACGTTCCCATTCATCGAAATTGTGCCCTGCTGCGCGAAGAAATTAAATGCCATATTTAGAATAGGTTTGCCTCCAGCGCCGGAGTTTGTTTTGCATATGATGTTCAAAGTTCCGCTTCCCTGGTTGTCCGTGGCTCTCCTGTTCTGTAAGCGTGTGTTTACAGTGACTCTCGTGTTCTGTAAGCGTGTGTTTACAGTGACTCGTGTTCTGTAAGCGTGTGTTTACAGTGACTCTCGTTCTGTAAGCGTGTGTTTACAGTGACTCTCGTGTTCTGTAAGCGTGTGTTTACAGTGACTCGTGTTCTGTAAGCGTGTGTTTACAGTGACTCGTGTTCTGTAAGCGTGTGTTTACAGTGACTCTCCTGTTCTGTAAGCGTGTGTTTACAGTGACTCGTGTTCTATAAGCGTGTGTTTACAGTGACTCGTGTTCTGTAAGCGTGTGTTTTACAGTGACTCTCGTGTTTCTGTAAGCGTGTGTTACAGTGACTCGTGTTCTGTAAGCGTGTGTTTACAGTGACTCGTGTTCCGTAAGCGTGTGTTTTACAGTGACTCTCGTGTTCTGTAAGCGTGTGTGTTA
Source organism: Anguilla japonica (assembly GCA_025169545.1). NCBI lineage: Eukaryota > Metazoa > Chordata > Actinopteri > Anguilliformes > Anguillidae > Anguilla > Anguilla japonica. The sequence goes on from CM045891.1 coordinate 2,845,471, forward strand.
CAGTGACTCGTGTTCTGTAAAGCGTGTGTTTACAGTGACTCGTGTTCTGTAAGCGTGTGTTTACAGTGACTCGTGTTCTGTAAGCGTGTGTTTACAGTGACTCTCGTGTTCTGTAAGCGTGTGTTTACAGTGACTCTCGTGTTCTGTAAGCGTGTGTTTACAGTGACTCGTGTTCTGTAAGCGTGTGTTTACAGTGGCTCTCGTGTTCTGTAAGCGTGTGTTTACAGTGACTCTCGTGTTCTATAAGCGTGTGTTTACAGTGAGTCTCGTGTTCTGTAAGCGTGTGTTTACAGTGACTCGTGTTCTATAAGCGTGTGTTTACAGTGACTCTCGTGTTCTGTAAGCGTGTGTTTACAGTGACTCGTGTTCTGTAAGCGTGTGTTTACAGTGACTCGTGTTCTGTAAGCGTGTGTTTACAGTGACTCTCGTGTTCTGTAAGCGTGTGTTTACAGTGACTCGTGTTCTGTAAGCGTGTGTTTACAGTGACTCGTGTTCTATAAGCGTGTGTTTACAGTGACTCTCGTGTTCTATAAGCGTGTGTTTACAGTGAGTCTCCTGTTCTGTAAGTGTGTTTACAGTGAGTCTCGTGTTCTGTAAGCGTGTGTTTACAGTGACACTCGTGTTCTGTAAGCGTGTGTTTACAGTGACTCTCGTGTTCTGTAAGCGTGTGTTTACAGTGACTCTCGTGTTCTGTAAGCGTGTGTTTACAGTGACTCTCGTGTTCTGTAAGCGTGTGTTTACAGTGACTCGTGTTCTGTAAGCGTGTGTTTACAGTGGCTCTCGTGTTCTGTAAGCGTGTGTTTACAGTGACTCGTGTTCTGTAAGCGTGTGTTTACAGTGACTCGTGTTCTATAAGCATGTGTTTACAGTGACTCGTGTTCTGTAAGCGTGTGTTTACAGTGACTCGTGTTCTGTAAGCGTGTGTTTACAGTGACTCTCGTGTTCTGTAAGCGTGTGTTTACAGTGACTCTCGTGTTCTGTAAGCGTGTGTTTACAGTGACTCTCGTGTTTCTGTAAGCGTGTGTTTACAGTGACTCTCGTGTTCTGTAAGCGTGTGTTTACAGTGACTCTCGTGTTCTGTAAGCGTGTGTTTACAGTGACTCTCGTGTTCTGTAAGCGTGTGTTTACAGTGACTCGTGTTCCGTAAGCGTGTGTTTACAGTGAGTCTCGTGTTCTGTAAGCGTGTGTTTACAGTGACTCTCGTGTTCTGTAAGCGTGTGTTTACAGTGACTCGTGTTCTATAAGCGTGTGTTTACAGTGACTCTCGTGTTCTGTAAGCGTGTGTTTACAGTGACTCGTGTTCTGTAAGCGTGTGTTTACAGTGACTCTCGTGTTCTATAAGCGTGTGTTTACAGTGACACTCGTGTTCTGTAAGCGTGTGTTTACAGTGACTCTCGTGTTCTGTAAGCGTGTGTTTACAGTGACTCTCGTGTTCTGTAAGCGTGTGTATGACTGCGCAGCTCAGCTGGGGGACTGCAGAGTGACTGCGCAGCTCAGCTGGGGGACCGCAGACTGACTGCGGAGTCCAGCAAATGCAAAACGCAAAAGGTCCTGTGAACTCAACATGAGAGATTTGTTCAAAAAAAAAAAACTACAATAACACCTCATGTAATGACAATTCCTTAAAGTAATCTGTGGCCCATATTAGTCTTTGATAAAGCTATTGTGCTTGCCAGCCAAACTCAAGTGGCCAAGTGACAGTTAAGGAAAGCCATTTTAAGATTTAATCCCAGCGAGGTAATGGTGCCCGTGCCGTGTGAAATAACAGCGAGAGCGCCAGACCTTGAGGCCCGCCTGGGGACCTTGGTGATTTATCCTTGAGAAGGACGCCTTCCCTCAGTGGCTCCAGCTGAATTTCGGCTATGAAATTTGGGTACAGTCTGCTCCCGGTTAAGCACTCTCCCCCAGGTACGCCGATGAATCACAGGAATGTGGAATAAATCTGAGGCGAGTTGCTCTCTGTGAAAATAAACAGAGTGGCAGCCTACTGTTTGATACGCTTCCAGGGAAAGGCTAGATTTCCACCTGATATTGAGTTAAAATGGTCGCCTTTCGGTGCAGTAAGTGTAAATCTGAGTTTCTCGTTTCCTAAGATACGTGCAGAGAGGTAGTACATGTTATAGGTGCTGGACAGAGCAAGAGTAGATCAAAAAATACCACTCTAGCAGTGTGTCGTCATACTGTAGCTAGCTATATTCTCATTGGATGGTTTGTCAATGAGCTGTCAATCAGAGAGACGCTGGGTCTTTAATGTACAGAAGTGTTAGCCTGGCAGTGGGTAATAGCGCTAGCATTCACCAGCTATTGCTCCGTCAAACTGCGCTCTCCTTCCTTCAGCTCTTACCAGCAGATGTTACGTGTCAGTCTTAACTAATGAATAATAAAAAGGGATAAAATAACAGATGCCCACAACATCCCTGTGTGCGTTTGACCTTGAATCGGATTGGTAAATGCAGATTCGTTTCCGAGCCCTGCTTTGTTTTGGACACGTTCGGGGTGCGTAATGATCTGACAACTGTGTTGAACGAGTAAGTTGTTCCAAACAGCAGGCGCAGTCACTCTAAATATATCTCACATTAATTTGCTTGAATGCATTTTCTGTTACTGCAGATTTTATTCACTGTTTTCAGAAATGAAACATAAATATGTGTAATTGTCTGTTTGACATTGCATCCATCATGTGAAGTCAGTCTATAATTTTACATAATTTGACACTAGCCTATTATTGATTCATACAATGCCCACTGACTTTAAAATGTTACATTTGATAATTAAAAAGCATTTATTTCCCCGGGACACCGAGCAAATGGCCAAAATATGTCAAGCAGCAGTTCCAAGAGGAAATTGTTTCCACAACAGAACGTCCTTGTGGTCAAATGCTTGCATTTTCTCACATGGGAGTATCATTACCGTTCACATTTTCCTAAATAGAATGGCTTTTTTTCTGTGATTGGTTCCCCCCGTAATTCCTGTCGTTCCTTATTTAGGGGTTCATTCGGAACCGAACTGACACAAAGTGCAAAAGAGTGGAATTGGTGATTCGTGTTCATGACATTCCCACCGCAGACCTGGCAACCCTCATTCCCGCTCTTTATTATTCCGAAAGGGACGCGCCGGGTCCCTGTTTAATGCCAATTTATGAACATGACACCGATGACAGCTCGCGCATTCCTAACAGGAAGTTCCCTCGCCGGCGCGCGCTTCTGTTCTTCCACATTCCCGATAAAGCTCCAGATTTATACACTGCTTGGCTTCTTAACAATAAAACGGATTTACCGCGGTATTAAATATTAATAATGGTGTCTGTGAATACTTTAACGGCGCTGTTGGTTCTGTGGCAGAATCTCCTCCTCCTCCGATTCGTATTAAAAGATAAATGCGTCGCGCGCGCACTTCAATACTAAGCCCGCGCGTTGCGGGGCCTGTTTCTGTGCATGTAATTATAGTCGCGTAAGTTGTCCCGATAGGCTGCAAAAAGCCTTGCTTTGGAATAGCCAGGACAGGGAACTTTCATACAGTACGCGTTGTTAGCGCGTCTTCATTAAAACGTTCGCTGGCAGCTCTGTTGCTAACAGCATCGGTGGGGTTATCGGCACCTGAAATTAATGCTATGCTGAAAAAAGGTGCTATCTGTGAAAATGGAGTGTGATTGCCTCAACTAGAGTTTATTTTTCTTTCAAACAAACACCTATGGCTGCCGGCTTCTATTTTTAATCTATAGAATAAGGAGCTTAATTGTATTACGTTCCTATAAAAAATTCATTATTTCATTACAGTGGGAGCTTAATTTGTGTTTACCTAAGCTGGCCATCTAATTTCCCCTGCCAGGACAGGCAAAGACCACCGCATTATCTTAAGTGACTCTGATAAATGTTAAATATTCAGGCCTAATAAGGTATTTTGTCTGTGTGTGACAGTGGGTAAATGATATTCCGCCGTCTGATTAAAGGTGATAATCATTAGTCATACGTCTTCAGTGAGTTTTTATCTTGTGTGTGTATATGTGAATAAATAGTTGTTTTGCCATTAAAGGGAATATTTCTTTGCCTTTACTGGTAGTTTCATGTACTAGCATGATCTGTTTTTTTATTTTTATTTTTATGTATTCATGCAAATTAGAAAATTCACCTTTCCAGTGCTGTGTATCTTTAGAAGACTCTGTCAACGGACAGACATGTTTGAACCGTAATCAGTAAAACTGCCAACAAGCAAGGTACGCAGCGTTGCTGTTTTAATTCTATTATTTGCATTTGTATACCCATGGTCTTACGCTGTCAGGTGTGCAAACAGTTTTTCCCTTTTTTAAGCCGGGATGTAAAACATGACAGCCTGAATTACTGCAGTTGGAACAGAGCACGTTCGTACACAGGAAGTTTTAAAAGATCTCTCGCACTGACAAGTACACGAGCACAGAGATGCGTTGCGATATTGAATGGATTTGTGAGACGTTCCTGAGATTAGCGCGAGCCTCGGATTCCTGGGATAACAGGATAAGCCCGCGTGTCACTGTGCCTGCTGCGCGAGACATTGTTTGCGGAGAAGGGGATTATGCGATATAAATCAGGTAATGAGACGGCCATCGCAGTCACCTGAGGAGAATCCCGTTTGTGGAACCTCCGGGGTCCAGATCGGAGCCAGCGCAATCGAGCAGAACCCTGGGCGTGTGTCGGAGAGCTCCGCACCGGTGTAAACGCGTCGCGAGGGTGATCTTCTGCAAGGGCAACCGCACACTTTGCGCTTCCTACAACAGCAGGCCGAGAGGATATTAAGGGTTCATTTAGAACATGAAGGTGATCCAGAGGATGCGCAGATCGCTTTCCTGGTTCTTATGCATGGATAAAATCTCATGGTCTTGTGAAGTTGTCTGTGATCAAGCAATTACGTTTCAAAGTATTATTTGTTTACCTTTCATGGATAGCGTACTTACTGTATATTTACCATGACAGGCATTTCTGAGTGTTCTTTTACTACTTAATTGCAGCAATAGAAGAAAGGCAATCAGGTTCAAATCTAATTTTGCATTGGAGAATTGAATTATGCATTGTGCAACAGCATTAAAAATGTACATAAAAGAGCATGGCAAATTTCTTCTGTAATAAGCCAGGTACACTGAAATCATAAACCCTTTAAGTGAAACACTTTAATTAATTCAAGAAACAACAGGTGCATGTTTGTGTATACAAAGAAAATGTACTCTGTTTATGTATTCCAAACATGGAAAATTATTAAATGTTTAAAATGTGAGCTTTTACTGTAACATCTTGCTACATCTGGTTCCAATAAGCAATGCACTGCGAAGTGAATTATGCATTTAACCATTTAAATAGTAGGTTTTTTGGAATGTTTTCTTTTTTTTTTTTCCTTCTTCTTCAAAATTCCAAGTCAGTGTTCTAGAACCCCACTGCTTGCAGTCGCCGGCAGTGATTGTGACATCAGCGTTAGAACGTTCAGTTAAGAACATTCCAATCACACATCATTTGTGACCTCGCGCCTTATAGAGAGTTAATTGGAATATGCTGTGTTCCCTTTTTAATGCCGCCGTGTTCTGACTGGATTTGTTTGAGGGAGTCACGAGGCCCTGTTGAGGAGCGCTGTGTTTGATCTCTGCTGAGGAGGGAAGCGCAGCACAGCTGACTCGTACTCGTAGCTGATTCGGGGGAGACAAACACAAGACCGCCTGCTGCTGAGCAGGTTGCTTGTCCTCGGCAGGTTTTGATAAGAAGCGTGTGGGGTGTGTATTACTCAGCTAAAGCTGGTTTGTTTTGCTCGCTCTTTTAATTTCTCTAGCTGCCTACACCACCTGCAGTGCCACAGTTTGAGACATAACATGTGAATATATTTGCAAAATACAGTCTATAAATATCAAGCTAAGTGAAAAGTGTATGCGATCCAATTATATTTTTTTGTCCTATTACTCTCAGGCAAGTAATTTTACCAGTGCATAGATCATGATGCTTAGCTACTGTAAGTCTTGAAGACATTTATCTCTGAGATTTCCTTTCCTACCACACACCGATAAGACATTTCAGAGTAGCTATCGAGGGAGAAGGGAGATGTACTTATCCCAACATGAATAGGACATCAACCGTCCACAAGGTAGATTTGCGTGTGTGCGGTACTGCACCGTATAACGCCTGTAGTTTAAAGTGCTTGTGCTGCTTGGAGCTCAGGTCATATTAAGTATCATTGTTTTAAGGGAAAAGCCTGTCGCGTTCATCTTTTCACTTTGTTATCTTTCTGACCTCATAACGTTCTCTCTTGGGTCGCCCATCCGAATTATGTTCCAAGCTTTTAACCCCCTTACGGCGTGAGATCACAAAAATGTGATTAGTAATGTTCTTTACTGAATGTTCTTTACTGAGTTCTAGAACACTCACTTGGAATTTTGGAAAAACAAAACACTCCAAAAAAAGAAGAAACTGACTCATCGAAGAGTTAAGCAACAGGAAAACAGCTGTCATCTGAGCCAGCTCTGACAAAATCTCCAGTGGTTTGTGATGCTTAGGAGATGCCACTCTATTCCCTTCTTAGCTTTGTTCTTTAAATTTGTTTGGCACCTCCACAAAGGCATCAGCAGGTGCAGGTGGCACTCTAAATTTATTATCCGCACTATAACAGGGAAACAGATAGTTTCAGAGCTGAGTGGAACTGCTCTCACCTCTGCTGGCTGTTGAACATGCAGTTGATCTGAGTGTATTTGAAAGGAAGCACGGCAGATTAACAGATTGTGGCAGACTGGCAGCCTCAGCCGGGGGTACCCCCTAGTTTGACTGGTTCCTGGAGGTTATTCCCAATGCTGACTGTAGCTTAGTTATATATTTTTTTGCGCTGGTGTTTGGGTGTTGTTTTAGAGTTTATGGCAAGGCACTATTGTCATTAAGTACTATATCAAGCGTTGTTGGCCTGTTTGTAATGATTCTGTGACTGCGGTGTAGAGACATCTTTTCCTATTTGTAGCTAAATCATCCTTAGATACATTACATTTATTTGGCAACCTTAGCTGTACACAGGGCACAAATCAAACCTCATTGCCATTCCTACTGTATGCGATTTTATCACTGCGTATATTTCACAGTCATTCATTTGTGATTAAACAGTGTTGGAAATAAACAACAGTTGAACTAATTGCAACAGTCTAACCAAAGTTAGCCGATAAGTTTATTGGCTCACGTGACTCAAATATATAATTGAATAACCTTCGGCCATTGCAGATACTGTTGCTACGTATGTGTAGATACATTGATAAAACATGTTCTGTTGGTTTCATTTATTTCAGTTTTGTGGCTGTGTTGTGGTTATTTCAGCATTTAGTGGGAATTTTGTAGGAAGAATTTATTGGTCATTTTGTGTCCCAAAACATGTATTATATTTCTGTGGAAAATGAAAAATAAGGAAGGTGAGAACAGTCGATATAAAAAGCTCTTGCTGTTGTAAATAAAGGCTACAAAGTCTTTCTAAGATGCGATTGTACACCAGTAGTTAAGATGTAGCTACTGCTTACTTTATTTTACTTATAATTTTAAAGTTTCTCAGCAATGGTCCTCCTCGTTGTCCAGGGATGATTCATTATATCTCAACCGTACAAAATTCACTTTGTAAAACCGTGTATTTCTGAGAAACCTCAGAGGCCTGGAACCCAAGTTCATGGCGGACACCTGTGACCCTCTTTATGAATCCAAAGGCACCTGCCAGGTTTCAAGAGCAGGTCACCTGTGCACCTGTGTGCCCTCTTTCCTCATGATCTACCTGACCTTCCGCATCCCTCCTGCAATCCTGCAAGCTTTGTACGTTTTCACCTGGATGCCGAAAGTTTTATAAGTAGACCTTCCTTTGAATTATGCAGATGTAGGCCAACGAGTGCACCTGCACTTGAAGGTCTTTTCCTCTCGTCTTACTTTTTAGAAACTGAAGGCCTTCAAAGTTCACGCCTTTTAACTGACATGACCATCGAATCAACTTGAGTAAATCTAATGCTACTTGTGGTTTGTTTCGAGTATGAAAATCACGACCACCTGACCATCTGTACACCTGTTCAGTCTGCCCTTGTTTATCGTTTTATTTTTTTATTTTTTTACTTAGAAATTCGGTGAGTCCATTTCACATGAATGAAACCTGGCAGCTGATCTGGTGCAGCCCATAGAATCTTCACCTCCAATCTCCTCATCGCATAATCCTTCATGAGGGGGCCCTGAACTACCAGCTTTCGCATGATAGTTTACACACTCGAGTCTGAGTTCAGAATGACGACGTGACACAAAAGCCCTGAGACCCGTATTGCTTTATGAATAGATCTATCGGCTCTATTTTTAAAAAGACCTGTATTGATTTATGAATATATCTATTGGCTCTATTTTTTAAAAAAAAAGACCCGTATTGATTTATGAATATATCTATTGGCTCTATTTTAAAAAAAACCCGTATTGATTTATGAATACATCTATCGGCTCATTGTAAAAAAAAAAACCCTCAAATTGGATTGAGAGGTTTTTCTCAAACTGCGAGTTCATGGTCTCAGCCTTGCCCCCTTGAGAGCTTACGAGCCACAATACTGAACACAGCTTAATGCATTTCGCTGTATATGCTCTCAAAAGCCAGCTAAGTGCCATTGTGGTATATTCATGGTTATTGGATTAAATTCGTTGGCAAACTCAAGGGTAAGACCCCAAGGTATCTTAAGCTCCTACTAGAAATCTCGAGAGAGAGGGTGAGTGAGGTGAGCGAGTGCATGTGTACGTGCTTGCGCATGTACTGTGTGTATGTGCACATGTGTGTCTTTGTGTGTGTGTGCATGCATGCGTGTTTGCGCGTGTGTGTGTGTGTGTGTGCGTGCGTGTGTGTTTGTGTGTGTGTGCGTGTGCGTATCTTAACGTGTGTGTGTGTGTGTGTTTTTGTGTGTGTGTGTGTGTGTGTGTGCGCGTGCGTGAGTGTGTGTGTGAGTGTGTGTGTGCGTGTCTTAGCGTGTGTGTGTGCACACGTGTGTGTGTGTGTGTGTGTGTGTGTGTTGGGTAGATTGGCAGCAGTTGCCTAGCTTACTGAAGGTTATGCGGCGTTTGTGGCCTGCTCTGTGGCTGAAGGTTTTGATATGGTGGGGTGCAGGAGAGGCTGAAGGTTTTGATACGGTGGGGTGCAGGAGAGGCTGAAGGTTTTGATACGGTGGGGTGCAGGAGAGGCTGAAGGTTATGCGGCGTTCGTGGCCTGCTCTGTGGCTGAAGGTTTTGATACGGTGGGGTGCAGGAGAGGCTGAAGGTTTTGATACGGTGGGTGCAGGAGAGGCTATTGTACAAACTATTCATTATAATACACGCTAGCGCGGTCAGCAACAAAAATGCTGATCATTTAATATTTTTAAGAGAAACAGTTTTATTTGACTTGGATGCTTTTTTTCATTTTTATCGCCAGTTGTAATTCAATGGCACAATCCCTGCAGAAATTGAATTTTAAAAAACAGATATGATCCATAATAGAAATATCATCTTCTTTTATGAAACTCAACCCAAGCAACCAACCGGAAACCTGCAAGGATAGTGGATGTGTAAAAGATAATAACATATATATTTTTAATGCAAATAACCAAAATATGTCCAATATTTATCTGCACTACACTACCATATCATAACAGAATTCACACAGTGCATGCTAAATTAAAGACTTTATTCAGTAGAATGGTCAAAATGCGGTTGCATTTATGAAAATTAAGAGAGCTGAATGCCTATGCATTGAAAACATGTAAATTAGACATCATGTGCATGCTAGGGTTTGGCTGATATTCACATTGTCATACCATTCTTAAAAAATACTGGAATATAATATATAAATATGCTTATTCGGATTAATTATTTGACAAAAATCTCCTCAGACAGTACATGGACTAACTGTCACTACTCTGCAGGGCACTCCCATCTAGAATCAGTCTTATCACTTGTACCCTTCTATCTTGTTCCTCTAGCACTTTCATGTTACACTTGTATCTCCATCCAGCCCTTGTATTGCACTCGTAACATTATCTTGAATCGAAGCCCCCCCCCCCCCCCCTTCTGTACAGTGACCCCCCCCCCCCCCCCTGTAACCCTCTCTGCTTTCCCCCGAAGGAAATAAGTGAGAAGGATGGGGCGGTCTGCATCTCTCCTTTTAAAATCATTTTTTTTAAAAAGAAAAAAAAACACAATTAAAGTTTAGTTTAGTCGTTTGGCAGACGCTTTTAGTCAGAGCGACACGAAGCGCGTTTAACGTGGCAAAACAAACGCCGTTGCCGCCGGAGAGAAAAAAGGCGGAGATGCGATCGCAGAAGCGTCGCTGCTGAAGCGCGAAGGCGTGAGGGCGTGCCACACAGAGGACGCCGGCGGGCTGTGCCCCTCGTCAGGCTCCAGCGACTCTGCCAGGCCGTGACGAGCGTCTGGAGTCTCGTCTCCTCCGAGGGGTTGGGCGGTGTTCAGTGTGAGCCGTGTGTAAGATCACCAGGACGACTTCCGGGTGGATCCCTGGGGTGGATTCCGGTGGCATGGCAGATAAAAAAAAAAAAAAAAAAAAAAAAACTCACCTCGTTTCTTCAGTATAAATGAGTTTTTGTCTTTTGATGTTTAAAAGTTGAAAAAGTTTAGAGTTTTTTTGGGGGGGGGGAGGGCGAGGGGGAAGGGCTTCATAAGTAGTGCGTGCGATCCAGATTTTTTCCCAGATTAATTGGCGCTGGGATTGATTGTCGGCGGGGGGGCGCTAAGCTGTGGGGGAACGTCGCGCATATTTCATGAGGAGATGTGAGGACGGGCCGGGGGTTCAGTGTGGGGTTGGGTGTGCCCCCCCCCCCAGCTGAGCTGAAACTGGGCCCCGCCCCCCTGCTGAGCTGAGACTGGGGGGTGGATTTAGAGGAGAGCTTACGCACCACGCCCACGGTGAGCCTGTCCTGCTGGGCCCCTCTCTGTTCTCAGTCAGACCCCGTAGGGCATGTGCACCAGGGCTTCTCCCAAAAAAGGAAAAAACTAAGAAACTACTCTTTGTGTTCCCAACATCACTTGTTTAAAAAATGTGGGATTTTACTGGAACATGCTGCATCTGGTTTCTAATTAGCCATGTATGTGAGGCTTTACTGTTGCATCTGCTTCTAATAAGCCAGTGTACCGTAAGGTGATTATTCCTGTTATGTGGCCATTGATCTCAGAGTGGATTTGAGGTGGAGTTTTGGTGCCTGCTGGGAAATGTAGTCCAGTTTTAATGCAGTGGCAGGAGGAATGGCACACAAAAAAACAGCATCCAGCCAATGAGGCGTGGGGGAGAAGCGCGGTGGACCTGATGAGTGTTATTTGTCTTGGAGTGCACTGGTGTCTGAAGAGCTTTCGGGCCGGCGTCCCCAGAGAAGTGAGTCGGTGTGGTAACTTATATTTATAGCTTTGATAGTGGGGTTAGGGGGTGATGGAGCAGGGGTGGGGGGGGTGAGGGGGTGAGGGGGTGATGGGGTGAGCGGGCTGCAGGGAGGTGATGGGGGGGGGGGGGGGAAAAGTGGTGGGGTGTGTCTCATACTTGTACGCCACGAACACTGCGATATCTAGTTGTGCCGCAGCTCCCAGTGAAATTCAGAGTTTTGTTCTCGGTGATGACACCCCCTCCTGACCCCGAACCCCCCCCCCCCCCCCCCCCACCTCTCACCCGATGCTGAAGGACAGCGCGTGATGCGTTTTAATGAAAATAGAAATTCCTGGCCGGTGCTCAGTGACCCTCCCGTCACCGTGGTTACCATTACGGCCTCCCTCGCGGATCGTGTGCGTTTGGTGATGATGATGATGATGATGATGATTATTATTATAGTTATTATTATTAAGCTTTAGGAGGAAACCACACTGCTTTATTTGAAGAAACTGCGCCTCTTGTTTTCACATTGGCTCTGACCTTTCTCGGGCGTGAGTAGGATGTATCAAACCAAAAAGGTGACTTGGCCTGACAGCACCCGTCCCAGGATATCGTTACTCACCCCTCAGATACGACCGCGGATGCCTCCGGAAAGCAGGCGAGCTGAGGGCGTGTAGCTCTCGCTTTTATCTCCGGAAAGTGTATCCTGTTTATCCACCAAATATCAAAGTCCTGCCACTTCATCTGGTCCTCGTTGCCAGCCGGCTGAATCAAATTTGACGTATCAATATTTCTCGCTAGAGAGTAAACAAGCAGGCGCACGCCCTCCAGAGCTCTGTATCGGATCTGCCTGAAGTGAACAGCGTTCGTTCATTCATTCATTCAGTCTGGGCTGGGCTGGGCTTTTTATCAACTCCAAAACAGAAATGACAAAAAAGAAAAAAAAAAAAGAAAGACGCGAGTATCGGGGTTTCCTTGCTGTAAACAAGCGAAGGAACAGCTCAGAAAATATTTGCAGATGAGGCTGATACGGGTAATGTGTGGACAGGACAGAGAGAGCTGGGCTCTGAAGGTGTAACAAGCTCCGGATCTCCTGAGCCGTCTGTCCATCCGTCCGTTATCTGACCCGCTTACTCCTGGTCAGGGTCGCGGGGGGTGCTGGGGCCTATCCCAGCATGCACTGGGCGAGAGGCAGGAGTAAACCCTGGAGAGGTTGCCAGTCCATCGCAGGGTACACACACCATTCACTCGTACCTATGGGAAATGTAGTCTCTCCAATTAACCTACCTGCAGGTCTTTGGACTGTGGGAGGAAACCGGAGTACCCAGAGGAAACCCACACGGACACGGGGAGAACACACAAACTCCACACGGAAAGGGAACTCAAACCCGGGGCCTTCTTGCTATGAGGTGACGGTGCTACCCACTGCACCGCTGTGCTGCCCTCGAGCGGTGCCTGTGTGTGTGACTCCGTATTCTGCACACGCGCCGCTGTGCATTATGGGTAGCATTTCGGTGGACGCGGGTGCACCTGAGGGGGTCGAGCTGAGGGCTCAGAAATCACAGAGAGTAGCGGGAAGCCGACTTCAAAGAGGAACGGCGGGGTGCGTATTTGTTTTGGCTCCTTCCCTCGGCGAACATCGCTCTTATGAAAGCAAAACCAGGCGCCGCTTCCTTTTCCCAGGTGCGGAAGTTTCAAGGCCCACGCCGGCGTTTCCTGCCGCAGGAAGTGACGGCGCCGCGTGCCGGAAGTGACGGCGCCGCGTGCAGGAAGTGAGGTGCTCTGTGCAGGAAGTGACGCCGCCGCGTGCAGGAAGTGACGGTGCTCTGTGCCGGAAGTGACGGCGCCGCGTGCAGGAAGTGATGCCGCTGCGTGCTGGAAGTGACAGCGCTGCATGCAGGAAGTGATGTCACTGCATGCAGGAAGTGCAGGTAGCAGACACACCTGAGTAAGGAGGTTTAACACGCTCCCTTCTGCAGGCAGAGGAACAGATGCACAGAGAGGAGTAGCTGTTCCCTCGAGCGGAGCTGTTAATTATCATAAGCCACTCATACCCCATATGGCTGTGAAACGTTTGGATCGCTCTCTTCTAATGAAAATGCCAATCTCGCGCTGTCAGGAGCGGACATTTGCTAGCTATTTCCAGGGCCAGGAGATGAATCGGCACAAAATCATGGTGTGTGTGTGTGTGTCCAGGTTGTGCGTTTGAAGGTTGAGGCCGATTGTGGTGATGTCTGAGGCCTGCAGTCTGAGGCTGTTTGTGGTGATGTCTGAGGCCTGCAGTCTGAGGCTGTTTGTGGTGATGTCTGAGTCCTGCAGTCTGAGGCCGATTGTGGTGATGTCTGAGGCCTGCAGTCTGAGGCTGTTTGTGGTGATGTCTGAGGCCTGCAGTCTGAGGCTGTTTGTGGTGATGTCTGAGGCCTGCAGTCTGAGGCTGTTTGTGGTGATGTCTGAGGCCTGCAGTCTGAGGCTGTTTGTGGTGATGTCTGAGGGCTGATGTCTGAGGCTGTTTGTGGTGGTGTCTGAGACCTGCAGTCTGAGGCTGTTTGTGATGATGTCTGAGGCCTGATGTCTGAGGCTGTTTGTGGTGATGTCTGAGACCTGATGTCTGAGGCTGTTTGTGGTGATGTCTGAGGCTGTTTGTGGTGATGTCTGAGGCTGTTTGTGGTGATGTCTGAGGCCTGATGTCTGAGGCTGTTTGTGGTGATGTCTGAGGCCTGCAGTCTGAGACTGTTTGTGGTGATGTCTGAGGCTGTTTGTGGTGATGTCTGAGGCCTGATGTCTGAGGCTGTTTGTGGTGATGTCTGAGGCTGTTTGTGGTGATGTCTGAGGCCTGATGTCTGAGGCTGTTTGTGGTGATGTCTGAGACCTGATGTCTGAGGCTGTTTGTGGTGATGTCTGAGGCTGTTTGTGGTGATGTCTGAGGCCTGATGTCTGAGGCTGTTTGTGGTGATGTCTGAGGCCTGCAGTCTGAGACTGTTTGTGGTGATGTCTGAGGCCTGCAGTCTGAGGCCGATTGTGGTGATGTCTGAGGCTGTTTGTGGTGATGTCTGAGGCCTGATGTCTGAGGCTGTTTGTGGTGATGTCTGAGGCTGTTTGTGGTGATGTCTGAGGCCTGATGTCTGAGGCTGTTTGTGGTGATGTCTGAGGCCTGATGTCTGAGGCTGTTTGTGGTGATGTCTGAGGCCTGCAGTCTGAGGCCGTTTGTGGTGATGTCTGAGGCCTGCAGTCTGAGGCCGATTGTGGTGATGTCTGAGGCTGTTTGTGGTGGTGTCTGAGGGCTGATTCCTGTGAGTCTCCCGTGAGTAGATGATAAATAACGTGTTGGCTGAGTGTTAGGTAGACGCGCTGCACGCTGATGGGGACTCTCCCATGCAGTCGGGAGGCCTCTGGCCATGGAGCTGAAATGAGTGAACAGTGAACGTACGCACGCTTGGCGCCTGCAATTTATTCGGTTTCAATTTAATTTCTAATAAAGTCAGCTCTGCAGGTACAGGGCACACACGTTATGATTGAGTAATAAATATTCGGTTGAGACGTTCTTCATTTAGAGCAAGAGAGTGTGTGTCTGTGTGTGTTTGTGTGTGCGGGTACATGTGTGTGTGTGTGTGTGTGTGAGAGAGAGAAAGTGAGAGAGAGAGGGGTAGGGAGAGAGAGAATGGACAGAGAGTTAGAGAGAGAGGTAGGAGAGGTAATGAGAGCGATTACTTAGAGGTTAAGGACCTGCAGCGTTGGTGCAGTTTGTCAGGCTGAGGAGGGCTGAGGTTTGGCAGGCTACCTGCCGAAGCCTGCCCCGCCCTGGAGGAACACTGACGGGGTGAAACCCCCGGCTGCTCCGGTGCTCTGGGGTCCTGAGGCTCGGATGGGGGGGCCCAGTGTTGGGTTACCCCCCCCCCCTCGCGGGAATATCGCTGGGGGGGGCGATAACATCTGCCCTCATCAGCGGCTGCATGGTTGACTGCTGCTCATTGCTCAGAAGGCGGCAGCTCATCCGTCTCCATTGGGGGGTTTTTATGGAGAATGATGTGGATCATCGACAGCGCCGTGGCGACAGGGTCGCCGTGGTAATGTGCTTGAAATTGAGCATTATGGGTTTCTACTTCAAAACCTTTCTGCCCCCTCCCCCAAAGCCACCCCACAAGCCCCCCCCCCACTACCCCCAACCCCTACCCACCCTTCCCAAGGGCATTTGATAATATGCTGCCTTCTAATATGAACTAAACAGTTGACGGAATGGGTTTCTGTGCTTCCTGTTTCTGTGAATGGGGTTTGGGTGGATGTAGTGGTGATTTAAGAGACACACAGCGCTGTGCGTTCAACACCCGAACATTCCAGGCGTCAACGGAAGAGGAACGAGGAGATTTGAGGTTCCGGAATAATAGTGCATTGAAAAAACTGACAGTGTTAACCGTGCTATAGTGAAGACAGGTGCACCCGCCCCCCCCCCCCCCCCCCCCGTCGCAGATACAATAAACCTCTGTCGATGGAATCGAGCATGGCTGATATTTCATTTGGGCGGGGGGAAAAAAACAGATTTTTGTTCTGTTCCCGTGTGGGGAAAACCAGCCTTGCGTCTGAGGTGATTATGTTGACTGGCCAGTACAGGAGAGCAATTTCATCCGCCACTGAGAGAAACGGTACAGAGAGCCCCCGATACACCCAGG